>CM060950.1:317070413-317612913 GCA_030765055.1 Mantis religiosa
AAATAATGGTTGCCTTTCCTTTCTGGATCTAAACATAATAAAAAATAATAAAGTAACTTTGGCATTTATAGGAAATGAATTCATACTCATAATTACATAAACAATAAAAGTTTCATCCCTTTTTCACATAAATTTTCTTTCTTTTTTTAATAGTTTGATTTACAGGTAAATAAATATAGTCCTAAATAAGAAGGTATTCAATACAGATATAAAAACATTATAATTAATTGTTTCAATTAATGATTTTATGCACAAAAGGACAGAAAAATTTATATATAAAAACATATAAATGATATCTCTAGACTTAAAAAACTAAAAGATGATTACAATTTTATAAAATATACCTTGGACAAATAAAAAATTTCAATTGTTTTATAAAGAAGTGTATTTAATATTGGTACCTCAATATAAATATGGCATAAAAGTCTACTTCATTTTTCTAAAAAAAAAAAAAAAGAGAGAGAGAGAGAGAGAGAGAGAGAGAGAGAGAGAGAGAGAGAGAGAGAGAGAGAGAGAGAGAGAGAGAGAGAGAGAGAGAGAGAGAGAGAGAGAGAGAGAGAGAGAGAGAGAGAGAGAGAGAGAGAGAGAGAGAGAGAGAGAGAGAGAGAGAATATTTCAGATTGTGAAAAATCTAGCATTTATCAAGTTAACTGTTTAGAATGTGATCATATTTACATCAGTAGGACCAAACATAACTTAGAAACAAGAGTGAAGGAACATTTCAAAAAATATTAAACAGCTTGATAAGTCAGCAGTGGCAGATCATTTTTGGTTAAACATAAAATAAATCGAGAATGTAAATTATTAAAACAGTTCAATGGACCAATAGATTTAATGGTCTGGGAGAAGATATTTATTTTGAAAAATAAAGATAGTGTGATGAATTTTAAAATCCTGCTAATAGATTTGATCAATAAGTTAGTGTTGGTTCCAGTAGATGTCACTAACATAGTGACCTATCCATCTGGAAGTAAACAAAAGGTTGATAAGTCTGCTTACTGAATAATGATGAACAGATCGTGAAACTGGTCCCACAAGATTTAGACAATTGCACAAAAACATAAGTGAAGTGTGTCACTAAATGTTGTAGTTTATTCATAATACCATATTTAATGTTTAACCAGCTTTGCAATTTTTATATTATGCTACACACACACACGCGCACGTGCACACGCGCACACCCACACATGCACGCACGCACACACACACGCACACACACGAGCGCGTGCGCGCACGCATGCACACACAAAATTGGACCTTTTTTTTGGATTCAGGAGACCTCAAAATACCTATTTCTTTGCTATCTCTATATCAAATTTTTGGTTGGAATGCAGTGGGCACCTCCTTTACCTACAATGTATGTTATAGAGAAAATAAAAATGAATAATTTCTCTCTTGAGAAAAGTATAAGTATTTAGAAATTCAAACCAATAGCAAGGGATATCTCAGAAATGGTTACTTCCACAGAAATATATTTATTTGACACAAATCATATGCTTTAGCAACATCTACATCTTTTGTGTAGTACGATTTTTTTTGTCTTATGGTTTACCAATTACAGAAAAGACATTCAAAATGAAGAGGACTTCACAATCTCTTCAAGCTGCACAATTTAAATACCAGTCTTCATTTTTCATTAATGTTGCTCATAGATACACGGAACTTCTTCTAAAAATGTCTCTTTTTTTATTTATGGTTTTTTGTTGTTTTTATTCAGAAGGTCTCTGTACTTTAGGTGAAATATCAGTACACATTTTGGGTGGAATGGCATACTTCTACTTACAAGTGTGTGGTAGGTAAAGTAAAAATGAGCAACAGTCAGAAATCAAGCAATATTCAGTAAACATCAGAACCATTTGCTGACACTGAATTTCCGTCCTATTGTAATTTTTAAGCTATGCAACGAGAAAGAAAATCTATCATATCTAAGTAATCAAATGCATGTGTCCTTTATATATATTATAAATTTGTTCAGCATTAGCCTATTTGGAATCAGGAGCCCCCATTAGCCCCCATATGGGGCTTCTCTGGCCCCAAACAGTTACACATATTAGTTTGGTTCATTGAAAGTCTTCTAATTCAGAACCACTTCTAGAAAGTAGCAAGTCCTGTGGGAGATAACTCATTATCTGGAGAAGCACGCCAAATCTTTATCCCAAGGAGAAGTACAGTGCACCAGACACTAAGAAAAAATGCTGATATTAATGTGAGCCTGAGAGTGAAAGTGTGCAATGTTACTGAACCCAAGTTCATTAAGTATTATCTGCATGTAGCTGACACACCAAGATGCTTTCATATAAGCCTTAAAGTTTTATTTTGAAAGATGTATAGATGAGCAATCAACAAAGACTGGGAAAATCCTAAAGGATACTATACAGAAAGTACTAAAACATTACATATCACTGTATCCTATAGAGTAAAGAACAAAAGGGTCTACAGTCAAAATTTATTAAAAAAAATGAAAAAAGAAATTTTTGAAATGTGGAAAATCACTTGGATAAACAGCGATAAAGGGCAAATCACTCGAAATCTATTTTTTCCTATTGTTAATGATCCTGAAAACTGCAAGTACTTTTCACCTAATTTTATTTTGACCCAGTTTGCTACTGGACAAGGGACATTTAAAACCTAATTTCGAAGATTTCACATAGACTCACCTGATGTAAATATGAAAGCGTTCATGAAAGTGTTGAACACTTAATATTTAGATGTGATCTTCATTCAAGAAAGAGATATAAACTTATTCAACATCTTTCATACTGTAATACAGACCTTCAAACACTGTTGATTAATGTATTCTTTAAAAAGTTTTGCACTTCAGCCTTTGAGCACTTTATTGGCCAAATTTTTAAATCGTTATATGTATTATCATGTCCAGTTATTTTGATCTCTGTATTTATATGGTTTTTTTTTTTAACTAGAACCCTATCATACCTAACAGTAAAATAGGGTTAATTCATTTAGAGAATAAATAGCAACAACAACAACAATAATAATAACAATAATAATAATAATAATAATAATAATAATAATAATAATAATAATAATAATAATAATAATAATAATAATAATAATAATAATAATAATAATAATAATAATAATAATAATAATAATAATAATAATAGTAATAGTAATAGTAATAGTAATAGTAATAGTAATAGTAATAGTAATAGTAATAGTAATAGTAATAGTAATAGTAATAGTAATAGTAATAGTAATAGTAATAGTAATAGTAATAGTAATAGTAATAGTAATAGTAATAGTAATAGTAATAGTAATAGTAATAGTAATAGTAATAGTAATAGTAATAGTAATAGTAATAGTAATAGTAATAGTAATAGTAATAGTAATAGTAATAGTAATAGTAATAGTAATAGTAATAGTAATAGTAATAGTAATAGTAATAATAATAATAATAATAATAATAATAATAATAATAATAATAATAATAATAATAATAATAATAATAATAATAATAATAATAATAATAATAATAATAATAATAATAATAATAATAATAATAATAATAATAATAATAATAATAATAATAATAATAATAATAATAATAATAATAATAATAATAATAATAATAATAATAATAATAATAATAATAATAATAATAATAATAATAATAATAATAATAATAATAATAATAATAATAATAATAATAATAATAATAATAATAATAATAATAATAATAATAATAATAATAATAATAATAATAATAATAATAATAATAATAATAATAATAATAATAATAATAATAATAATAATAATAATAATAATAATAATAATAATAATAGATGATGATGATGATGATGATGATGATGATGATGATGATGATGATGATGATGATGATGATGATGATGATGATGATGATGATGATGATGATGATGATGATGATGATGATGATGATGATGATGATGATGATGATGATGATGATGATGATAGTGATAGAGCAGCTGGCCCCGTAGCTCAGTCGGTAGAGCACCTGTCTGCCGTGCTAGGGGTCCCGGGTGGGGATGGGGATTTTTCTCCAGCCAAGATAATTCCCCATTTTCCCCACAGTCTGGAAGTATGAATGAGAGTGTGAATGTGTGTGTGATGTAATAATTAAAACCTAACGAATACGAGTTAACGGCTTCGATATGTTCCAAAGGAGAACGGCCGCCGATATGACCATTGTAGTTAAAGGTGGGGTATAAATGGAACAACTATTAAAAAAAAACAGTAGAGCGGCTGGACGTAAACCAGAAGATCCGTGGTTCAAATCCCGGCTATGGCATTGAATTTTTCATTCTGAGTCTATGTTTTCAATAATAGTAATACTAATAACAATTTACTAATAACTGTTTACAGAATAGTTTAATAGAAAATAGCCATAATCAGCAGTTTTCTATGTATAGGCGTTTTGAAGTCGAGCTTCATGCGATATTGTGTCATAATCGCTGATGATGCTTTGTAGTCTGTGCTCTTTTGTTTTCGTATGTTACGTTTGGAATTGTGGTTAGGGACGAACTAATAACTAGCTATGTCGGGAGGCAAGTGCAAGAACTGTGGTTGTACAGAGATACACGTAGATACAGTTCGTGGAGATGCGGTGTGTACAAACTGCGGTTCTGTGCTGGAAGACAGTATTATTGTTTCGGAAGTCCAATTTGAGGAGAATGCACATGGAGGAAGTTCAGCACTTGGACAGTTTGTATCAGCAGATTCCAAAGGTGGTGCCAGGGGATTTGGTGCATCTTTCCATGCTGGACTTGGAAAAGAATCAAGAGAAATAACTCTCAATAATGCACGGCGAGCAATTTCAAATTTAGCACAGCAACTTAGGTTAAATCAGCATTGTACAGACACCGCATTTAACTTCTACAGAATGGCTTTATCACGTCATCTGACAAGAGGAAGAAAGAACTCCTCCGTGGTTGCGGCATGTGTGTACATGACCTGTCGCATAGAGGGGACACCACATCTGTTAATTGACTTCAGCGAAGTTCTTCAGATCTGTGCATATGAACTGGGCCGCACATACCTGAAGTTATCGCAAGCTCTCTGCATCAACATTCCATCCATTGATCCATGTTTGTATATTTTGAGGTTTGCAAACAGACTGGAGTTTGGTGAGAAAACTCATGAAGTTTCTATGACAGCCCTTCGACTGGTGCAGCGCATGAAAAGAGACTTCATTCATTCTGGTCGCAGACCTTCAGGCCTCTGTGGTGCAGCACTACTAATGGCTGCCAGGTTACATGAATTCAATCGCACAGTAAATGATATAATCCGGATTGTCAAAGTGCACGAATCCACTGTAAGGAAAAGGTTAATAGAGTTTAGCGACACACCTTCAGGTGCTTTAACTTTAGATGAATTTATGACTGCAGACTTAGAAGAGGAGCAGGATCCACCATCATTCAAAGCAGCTCGCCAGAAGGACGAGGAACGGTTACAAAAACTGATCGAGGAAGAAGAATATTCCACTAGTTTTAACGAGCTTCAAAAAGACATTTACACAGCTTTGGAGGTCCAGGCAAGAAGAAAGAGGAGCAGGAAAATCATAACATCTGATTTGGAAACAGATCAAGAGAGTCAAGAAAATGAGGAAGCAGGCAGATTTATAGTACAGTCTACTCTGGGCACAATAGAGGAATGTGTGACAGATGACCCTCATCCTATTAATTCATCTGGCTTGCAGAACGATGTTTGTCAAAAGTCAATGCCTCAAGGACTAGGTCCTGATATTTTAAGCACGTGGTTGGCTACTTCAATGGATGACTGTCCAGAAACTGAAAAAGATCATCAGTCAGGTGAGGAAGAACAAGGAGATGGAGAAATTGACCTCTCTGGGATAGACGATGAAGAAATTGATTCTTATATCCTGAGTGAACGAGAAGCTCGCCATAAGCATACTATATGGATGAAAATGAATGAACAATATCTGAAAAATCAGAAAGAAAAACAGGAAAAGCTAGAGATAGAGAAAGAGGAAGGAAAACCAGAGAAAAAGAAAAGGAAAACAATGACAAGAAAACAGACGTCCATTGGTGTAGCAAACAGTGCTGGTGAAGCCATAGAAAAAATGCTTCAAGAGAAGAAAATATCTAAAAAAATAAATTATGAAGTATTAAAGAGTTTGAGTGTGCAGTCATTGGAGACGTCACCTTCTTCGTTAGTAAAGGAGCCAGCAAACAGCAAGCCGTCACTTCTTAGAGCACGGCCGAGTTCCAAAACTCTCAAGGCTTCCTTGGATTCAAGGAAAACCAATGATCTGCTGATGGAGACATTAAGATCTTCAAAGAAACCAGCAGTACAAACTGCTCCAAAAACTGATGCCAGTCCTAGAAAGAACAGAACTTCAATTACAGAATCTGCTTCACCACTTGCTGCAACAAAATCAAATGAAGAGGAAGAGGAGCCAACAAAAGTTGATGAAGCAGAACCTGATTCAGAGCCTTATGCAGATGATGAATATGAAGAAGAAACTGAGGTGGAGACTGACCAAGGAGATCATATCTCAATAGCACAAATGCTGAATCATCATCGGGAAGATGACGATTTCTATGGAGATTATGATGAGTATTAATTAGAAATGAGTAACTGAACAAGAAATATCATCGCAATGCCATTCATTCATTATCATCATTGTGTTTGCTGAATCGCTACTGCCGTTGACATCACAATAGTTTACAAAGATAGTTTTATTTACCCGTTATGTGCTGTTTTATATACCTGGAATGGGGTCATTTGTTTATATGTTTATAATTCTAACAACTGTGCTGTAGCCACAGATTACGTGCTGTATACTGTCATCCTGTGCTGTCATCTTACGAAAGTAAAACAGAATTTGCACAAATGCTCTTTCAGTTAGTTTCCAGTACACTGCTTATTTTACGTTCTTAGTTTAACTAAGCTTAGTTTCAGGAACAGTTCAGTGATAGTCTTCTTTGTGAATTTAAATTGTAAACAAAGAATATGATATAACGTTTCGGTCGAGTCAATCGCCATAGAGCACTACAGTTGTTTGCGTTTCGTGTCAGTCAAATGTTTGTAACAGCTGTTCGGAATGACCACAATCCAGTCAGTAAGCTTAAATGATTACAATATGGCGAGCAAAACAATTTAACAGTGAAGTGATGCTTAGAGATGAATCACAAGGTCGTTCTTGTGGTTTATAGGAACTTATATCAATCTAATTCATTAAAATTATTAGATTATGTTGAAAAGTACGTTGAAATTGTGACATTTGAAGGTGAAAAGGTTTATGGTACTGTGTACACGATAGATCCAGTGTCAGAGAGGTAAAAACAGAAGGCAGTGAAGCAAGCTAAATAAAAGCATTGTGCAGTCATATAACTTTCTCTGTTCAGTTTTATCAAACTCATACTCTTATGTCTACTTATGTTAATCGAGATAAACGTTTATAGGAATAGCTTTTAATGGTTCCTTGCAGGAACAATGGGAATAGGAAAACAGCGAGTCTAACCTTAAACCGCTACGTTATGAAGGTCCCATACAACAATTTTAATGACACCTTTATTATTGTATTTACTCTTAACTTATTTAAGTTAGAATTTGTGACACAGCTTAAGGCAACAATTAGAAATCTACAATATTTTAATTTTTTTAAAATAAATAAAACATCGTCTTTGTGTTATTCCTAGTTTCCCTCAAATTACTAGCTGTAAACGTCCCCTACCCCTCGCCCTACATACTCACTAGTTCTTTTCAGTTGCTCAGTTTTTTTTTTTTTTTTTTTTTTTTTTTACAAATGATTTCTGGCATTCCTTGCACTTCCATTTTTAGCCTGTCATCTTTCCTGGGGCATATTTGATATCTGTATTTTACATTCTGCTGTTTATGTGGCACTTCCGTAGTCTTCTCTTCAGGTGCAAGGTTCGTTATTGCATCCATGACCACTTTGTGTAGAGAGCTTGATTAGGCATTCTGTTTTTCACATGTGGTGTTACTAGCTACTTATCTAATTCCAAAAGGAATATTCTTCTATTGTATAAAGAATTGGCTTTCCATGTGGGACTTTTATCTTCCAAATGATCAATGCATTTAGGGATGCTAAATCAAGTCCATTTCTGAACAGTTCATACAGCCACCTCCGTGCTGTGTAGTCCAATTTTTTATCCCTGTGCCTCCATTTGTTTTGTTTTTATGAAGGATAATGTGTGGTTTATGGTTTTGGTTATCCGCTGTTCTTTTGTCATGGTACTTAGAACTTACAGAAATGAAAGCTTTCTTTTTCCTAGGGAATTAGCAGCTGCCCACCTCTTTGGGGGTAGCCTGTGTGCTTCACATTCAAGAAATCTTGAGATAGAATATTGGTTAGGGTGAGTAACCTGGTTTTTGCTAGGGTTTTTCCTTATCCTAGGCTTATTCCCCCCCCCCCCCTTTTTTTGCACCTCAGACTCATTTTAGTATAATTTCATCCATTCCATTCATCATCCAGTGTGACCTAACTGTTTAAAGGAAGTTAAAAAAAATTAGGATACAAAGTCAGCTCATCTTTGAAGGCAGTGATGGGAGATTCCGCTGGTCTCTGAATGGAATAGGAAGCATAGCTTTAGAAATATATGAAGAAAACTGCTGCTGTTCAGTCACATGTGAATCAGCATTATAATCACATTTGCAGTGAGAGACAATTTATTAATATCTTGTATTGCAACTAATTTATCATCTTTTCGTTCATGTCTTGTACTAAAGTTATAAAATGTAATGAATAATAACTGTTGAAAGGAAATTTAGACATTATGGCAAGAAATATATTGCTTTTGTATAAGGGATCAGTAGCACACAAGAATTCTACAAACTCACGTTTAGTAAGACTTTGAAGTAAGAACATGACACAAAGTGTTATGCGTCCAAGTATACCTATGGTCTTGTTTCATTTTTTTAGTGTTTTATATAGTGAATTGTGTCAGGAAACTTGACGTGATACCAAAGTATATTACATTTTCTGTTCATTACAAACATCACAAATTTATAGCTTAATTATTAATACACCTAGTACAAAATTGAATCGAGAATATATTGACACATTGCTTCACTCACACTGTTTATTCACAGGACATGTTTCAAGAGCTCTTGCTCTTATCCTCAGCTGATACTCGACTAGTGCAAGTTGTAGTGGTTTCTTCTTTCTCCGTATTGTCAATAGATGGCGTGATGTACTTGTCAAAGATGTCCGGTGGTGGAGTTTCAAAATTCATGACTCTATGACGATTTTTGTTAATGAAGATTTTTTCCATACGGAAAGGTCTGTGGGGTGATTAACGTATTTTATTAGAGATGTTTCCAAATTGATGTCATATAACGTATAACATATAATTGATGTCATAACGTATCAATATATTCTCGATTCAATTTTGTACTAGTTTGTGCTTCACTGTCCCTACGCTTCTTTCAAGTTTATACTTTGATTAATACACCTATTTAAAACCAAAATAATAGTGTGGTACATCTGAAACCCTAATAACAGTAGGAGGGTTAAGACTGGATGTTATGTGATGGCTTTGACATTGTCTTCTCATTGCATGGCCAAGACACAAAAATGTTATTAATAGGCATCGGATCCCATACACCTTTAAAGGGATATGAAGTTTACGAGTCTCGCAGTATATGTCTGCAGATGTCAGTCTCAGGGACAACATGCAGGGATAGTCCAGTTTGCAACGCGTAGCTTTAGTTTCATTGCAACTACTTCTCGCCACGCAGGTAGATCTGCCTTCCAGGGAGTGCAAGATGTTTGACATATTGTGTTAATAGCATTACTTTCACAACAATTATTGGAGAATCTCCATTTTATAAATACAAATTTTTGGATATTAAATGGCTTGAAGAATGTAATTTTGAGCTGTATAAAAGCAGTCGAGGAGGTGTCTGCAAAAATTAACAATATACAGAATGCACCACCTACCAAATGAGCCAAAAATAAATTGTCCAGTATTCTATACAAAAATACTGGATTTTCAGTGCTGTGTAATATAAGAAATAAACTTACTGTCCTTCACAGGACAGATAGTCTCCGAGGCCTGAGATGCAAGGGGGTTGGCGAAGGTTCCCACACCCTTCCTGGACAGGTTTATGACACCCCATGTCAATAAAGTTACAGACCATTCAAAAACATTCTGACAGCTTCTACTTTTATGAATGAATCTTCTCGGTTTTAGAGTACAGAGTGAATAGGGCGCATGTTTTTTTAACAGTCTGCTCCTTGTGTAATAGGCGTTCTCTGCCACACACATTTGTGGTCCTTGTCCCACTGTGTAAGGTAGCACATACCTTTCAGGGACCTTCTTTGTGTTTTTGGACAGTAAGTCTTTTACAAACACATGAAATGGATTTGTATTACTCATGCACCATTAGCGTCTTGTGACATTGAAAGAACTTTCTCCCAATATTTTTATATTGTATCAGCGAGAGACACAGGAAATTCACATTTGACAATTTACATGGTTGTTCAGTGTAATTCCTGCATTGAAAGCAATGAGGACGATGGCATATTGTAACGTAGGTTACATTTTGTATCCGTACTGGAGTGTATACACACAGCGCATCGGTATACTTGTTGACATGGCGTTTATGTCACGCTTGGCCTTGTATAATACCTGTATGCGTACATTGATTGCTAAGGAGTACACAATCCATTGTCTGGTTATAATGACTTTCTATTTTAATAAAAATCCTTAGAGCTATTTTAGAGTTGATCAGCGTTTTTCTATATACATGGTAAACTGAGATGGGGAAATTTTCTTGAAAGTCTTCTTGACACATCGTTAGAAGATGCTGAACTAAAATACCAAGTTGGGTATTTATTCAACTTTATGTTTTAGCTATGCTGTTCACACACATACATGCATAGACCTTATTTAATCCCTTTTTATTTTCTCAATTACAGTAAATGGTATTGTATTGCAGTAAAGAATTTGGTACAGAGATTTGCCTGGAAAAACAAATTTGAGACTCTTTGAGTCCATAAAATGCATTTTTAAAAAAAGTCTGTAAGCCTGTTTGTGTATGTGTGTGCATGCACTTATGCATGTGTACCTACGTACTTGCATTTTTGGTAGCCATACTCGCTGCTGACATGATTGGGATATCATTGGTACTAGTGATAACAATGTTCTAGTTAGTATACCTTAAGCCTCAACCAACAGTATTATTGGTACTATGAAAGGGGAGAGAGGTAGCAAGAGTCAAGCTTGGAGAGTGAGATAGGATTTGGGCAGTGAAATCAGCTGCGAGCTCGAGAGCTGATGCTGAAAGCTGAGTGTGGCTCACAGGAGAAAGTTCTGCACTTGTTAACTGTTAATGAGATGGTGCAGTTAGAATCACGTATTAAGTGAATTTTTTCCATTATAGAAAAGAGTTAATATAAATGCGTAGCAGTGAAACAGTTCTATGTTAATATTCAACAAGTTAATGTTGGTTTATGGTGTAATATAGGTGATGTTTGTTTGCTATGATTTCAATGGTCATATTGTGAGTGCTTGGATTGTATTCCAAGCCAAGTGCTGTACTACAAGTTGAACATGTTTTATTGTTAGAGTCAACATGAAAAATTCAATGCCACGGCTGGGATTTGAACCACGGATCTCCTGGTTTCCGTCCAGTCACTCTAACCCAATCAATTCCATCAATTAACTAATAATGTTTTATTGTGTTCAATGGATGTTTTATTGAAAAACTTCCCAGCTGTAAGAAGTACCAAAGCAGCAGTTTCTGTGGCTGTTGTCTGACTGAGTTGAATGAGTCAGATTATTTCTCTTAGAAGACGTTGATTAGAATGACAGGAAAGCTACCCATCATTTCCTCTCTTTGTGTCTCCATATGGTTTGAGGTCCCACTGTTTGAGTTGCAGTCCTAGAAATGTTTTGTGAAAGGAAAGTGTTGGTTTATATTAAGTTTCATGGGTGGCTTCAAAGAGAAACGTAGTCACATTAGCAGAGTAAGTTGGAAACATTAATTATAGAAAATTAAGTAGTTCCAGGTCAGTCTGCCAGGGTAAAGCAAATGGGTGTATTAAAACAAGAGAAGACAGTGTTCAGTTTTGTGAACTTTCGTTAATAGTGCTAGAGATATGTTAATGAAACATTGGTCTGTATAGGCCTTTATTTTTCACTTTTATTAGTTTTGGGTTAATAGGATCTGCATTATTACAGTACCTGATATATTATATTCTTCCTATATAATTATTTTTTAATATTATCGTTAGATGTGGATGTAAATATTCTGGCCAGGACTGTATTACAAATTTTAGGATAGTTTTCATACAGAAGAATTTTATACAAAGTGTGGCTCTTCATAGTGAAAGTTGTTTCACTTGCTAGCTTCTGCTAAGAAAATAGAAAATATTAAACATTTATAGTAATTGGTTGTTGAATCATTTAAAGTTTCCCAATCTAGGATGCATAAAACTACTATTACTGCTTCTATCTGATGTGCATCATCACTTTATGAAATTGTAATATGTTGATTTTCTATTTATTTTGATTTTACTTTTTCAGTTTATTAAATTTCCTAGCAGAATTTTATATACTGCAATATTTTAAGAGTGAAATTCTGGTTTGTGACATACATATTCATGGTGACTAGTGCATTAATTTTTTTGTTACGTTCATATGCATTGTTTGAAATTTGAGCTGAACATAGTTTAAATGCAACTTATAATTGAGTTATACGTGTTTGGAGGAATTTAGTAACAGTGATGTCAAAATTAATCACAAAAACTATTTGCAGTTGGTTTATTGATACTCGTCACTTTTTTATATTATTGAGAGACTAGTCTCAAAGGCAATCACCTCCATTTTCAATCTCTTTCCAACTACAAATAGTTTTTGCAATTATAATTGAGTATTTAGTAGTTTTTCACATCATTGTTTTTTGGAGTAAAACATCTTAAATCCAATAGTGTAGGAATCCTGGATCATGGATGGCAGAGACAGCCAATGGTTACTTGCTAATGTACTACAGCAAAATATAAAAATCACACCAAACATTACCCTTTCCTCTTAGAGTGTGTGGATTAGTCAGGTGGCTCACTTGATTAGGCGCTGACCTACTGATGCCAAGTCAGTGGTTCAAACTTGACTCAGCAATGGTTTTAATTGTGCTTGAAAGTGACAGCCCCTGTCAGTAGATTTACTGATATAGGTGAGAGAACATGGTAAGAGAACTAATGCAGGACGTAATTCCAGCACACTTGCAGTGCTGATATGAACCTGGCAATTAACAGCATCGTTAGCATACAAATAATTCTTTTCTCTGACATGCAAACAAAAGGGACAATATTTTTACTGCTCTCTCAGGAGTAACTCAAGTAACCACAGCTAGAAAGTATTGTATCAAGTGCTGAATGGATTTCAGGTCTTATGATCTTACTCAGAGAGTTACTCATTATTGTAAATATCTATTGTGGATGCTCTATTGGGCTTTCCTCCTTGTCAGCGTGAGTGTGCTACCCTTCACATAGCCACTAAGTCAATCATTGGTTTTAGGCCGTTGTGGACTTCTTTTTTTAAATCTGCACATTATGTTGCACAAGCAACATGGCAAAATCTGTGGATGTTTTAAAGATAGAGAAGCAAGTAAGAATTCTAGACCTACTTTAAATTTAAATCTAAGTCAAAGACCAGATGGCAGTAAAACAGCTACAATAGAAGGAAATTTGATACAAAAGTGCATAAAACAGGTGGATCTGTAGGTGTGTTGCTTGGAATGTACTTTCTTTCCATGTTAATTATTTAGTGCTGCATGGGTGGTGGGGTAGGGAATAAGTGACAGATCTTAGGCATATTAATGCATTAATAAAGAGACATATTATAATAAATGTTATATGTAAACACTATAAACATAAACAGCCCACTTGATTTGGGTGCATTAGATAAGACTAATATCACAACAATATTAAGTGAAACACAAATAGCAGATAGGGAAAAAATGTTTACTCTAGAATTATTGATTGTATCATATTTTCTGATACAGAAACAGAAAATTATAAATATCTAGGCATAACACTCGATTCTAAATTATCTTGGAAAACCCACATTAATTAAACCATAGAAAAGACCACTCAGAGATTAACAACACTCAAAAGACTAGCTTGCAGCAAATGGGGATCCTCTGTCAATACACTCAACACCACCTATAAAAGTTACATCAAACCAGCACTCCTCTATGGAAGCGAGGTGATACTTACAGCAAGTCAAAGCAAACTAGCACAACTTGAAGCATTACAGAACCAAGCACTCAGACTAATAATGGGAGTAGTCAAATCAACACCAATTACTGCAATGCAAATTGCTACAAATAACTTGCCAATTAAATATGAAATGGAAAAACAGAATCTCCTCCTAAATGAAAAACTACAAAGGCTCCCCTTTAATACTCACTGGAAGAACTTCAAAAGCAGAGAAAGGACCTTAAAAACACAAGAAGGATTTATGCAGAAAGCCTATAACCTACAGAGAATATACAAACTTGAAGACACAAACAAAATTGAACATCTCCCACTTCCATTCTGCCCTCTATCACAACCTAAAATAAATAGCAGAGTAAACCTTCTGCAAAATATAGAGTCAAAAAGGGATGTAAGTGCAGAAACACTTAAAATGCTAGCTCTAGAAACAATTGAAACTTATTATCCACAAGACTCATGGCTACACATATACACAGACGGCTCCCTATTTGACAAAGAAAGTAATGCTGGAGCAGGAATACATAGTAAAATATTCAATTTTTACATCTGTTTGGGCACACTAGCAACCCATTATGATGGAGAATTAGAAGCAGTCAACACCTCGTTGAAACAACTCTTCAACCATGTGAACTCTTTCTCTAAAGCAGTGATTCTAAGCGATTCTAAATCAGCACTTCAAGCCCTATCCTCACTGTACCCTAACAACAATAGAATACTTGAAATTTACAGTTTATTACGAATACTACAAGGTCTAAAAAAAGAAATACACTTCCAGTGGATTCCATCGCACTGTGGAATTACAGGCAATGAAATAGCAGATTCCTTGGCAAAAAAAGGAACACAAATAAAACAACGCTGCCAACAAAAAACCTCATTCCACACATCAAAACTACATATAAACAATAGAATCAACTTATTCTGGAAAGAAGAATGCAAAGAAAAAAGTACCAACAAGCAATGGAAAATTCTACAAGGAAGTAAAAATCCCATACCAGACTACCCAAGAAGCAGTACTGTTGCCATCTTTCGACTGACTACTGGCCATGACTGTTTGGCCGCTCATCTACACAGGATTAATATTTTTGAATCCCCAACCTGCATACTGTGTAGGGACCCGAATTCATTGATGGACGGAGGTCATCTGCTCCAGTGTAGTGCCCTGACAAAAACAGATGGAGAACTGACAGCACTAGTCACACGTTATTGGGAGGCCAGAAGGAAAATGGAAATTCTCCAACTCCATGAGCATTAGCAACCAACCATATTTTCTGATACTTCTGTGCTGTCTTTTAGAGGATATGACAAGATGAAGATCGAAAAGTCCAGGTGTCTTACTGTTTTTAATAGATTTAACTTCTGATGTAGGGAGTGCATTGAAAGAACAGATTAAGTTTTAAGTGGACTTCAAAATCAGTCCAAAATGAGCTGCTAGATTTTATGTTCATGACTTGTGAAGTTATCTTGGAAAACATATACATTGTACATTGATACATCTTTGCTTAAGCTGCCACTGGCAGCATATCCAGGCAACAGTATTTGCAATGCTGGTTTATGGTGTTCTGTTTCTTCACGAACATGGGTAAGACAGCACTGCCTTGTAGGGAGGCCCCCTAAAAAATGGCATACAGTAACTAGTGTATGAAATGCACAACTTGAATTTTCTTGGAATATCCTCAGATCCTATTCATTGTGAATAGTTTTTCTATAAGTGGTAAACTGTAAGAGATAGGCAAAATCTTGCCACATAAAAAGTCTAGATCTTGTTAAAACAGAAAATTTATGTCAAAGGCAACTTTTGTGGAAATGAACCATTTCCGAGATATTGAGATATTCCTTTTTATTTGTTAAATTTTCCAATACTTATACTTTTCTCAAATATAAATGTTATATATATATATATATATATATATATATATATATATATATAATCTCTTGATCATGCAAGAGAATGGAATTTCAAACTCGTCACATAGTGGCCAGCTATTGAAAGTTTTGGCAATCGCTTAGCCTACTGTATTCCCATATTCCCATTGTACTTATAAGATAGTTTTTGTAAATATATCTCAACATGAAAAAAGAGAGGAATAAGCATTTGTAAGAATAGTTTTTACAAGAGTGGAGAAAATTGTATTAATGCAACACAGATTTATATTTAGATCCTCAAAATGTATTTCCAGTGAAAAATTGATATCAAATTTTTGTGTAGAATTCAGTACTTCCCCTTCTTGCTGTACATAATAAAATAAAAATTAAGTAGTGTATAAAACAAGCCAGATATTTATCTTAAAACTTTCTTCATTTTAATTGAAATGTATTACATTTATTTTAATGCTTTCATTTCAGTGTTGTTCTTACTATAAACAATGGAATTACATCCATGAAAATTGTAATGGGACATGCCATAATCAGTATTACTTCTGGAGGTGAAGTTTATATGGAATGTAAGGAATTATTTCTGTGTAGTCTCTCCAGATTCGGTAAGGAATCAAGAAAGGAGAAGTTGAAAAACTGGCTGATTAAAAACAGAATCCCTATAGAAGAAAAGGCTGAAGTTCTGCCAATTAAGGACATATTGGAAGTGTATCTCCTCTATAGTGTAGAACGTGCTCAAGTGGAAAAGAGTTCAGCATCTTATCCTGAACATGCCAGATGCAGTAACTGAGTAGACAAAATGGACATATCTGTTGAAGGTGAGTAACTTAAATTTTAGTCATGCACCCAATTTGCAAGCATTATACTCATATAATTGCCAACATCTAAATTAAGATACAAAATAAAGCTGCACAGTATATTTACCTTCATATAAACTCTGCTAGCCTCAGCTTATACATCTGTTATGGAAAATTAAATGTATCCTAAAGAGTAGGTGACAAAACTTACAACTAAATATGCTCTCATCACTACTTATGTCTTTTTTTACTCTCCTGCCGTATGCCTATACATAATGTTATGTACAAGAAGGCTATGAATGAGTTGTAAATGCCACTACATTTATAGTAAGACCCTAAATGCAGATTATTAGATTAATAACCTGATAAAACTATTTGTTCAGATTTTTGGTGGCTAATTTTTGCTGGTTGTTGTAGCAAGGAAACCTGTGATAAATGTGAAAGAGAAACGTTTGGTTACCTTAGTAGTGTGTATGGCGTTCAGTTGTCTCCTCTAGAACCTGCAGGCTAACCATCTGCTGTTTTTAGAATATTCTGTTTTATAGCAAAGTTATTGCATAAGAATGACAAACATGGCCTCTTCAACTGCATAAGAATAACAAACATGGCCACTGTCAACCTAAACAAAAAGCAAAATTAGATTATTTCCTACGGTTATGATTTATTGTCACTTTGTAATTGCAGCCCCTGTACTCCTCTTCTTATAAAAAACATCCCTTTGCTACACTTTGTGGCTTAGGACCCATGGCTGTGCTTTGTGATTACTTCATGTGTTGGCTGCAATGCATAGCTTTACATTTGCATAAACCCTTCAGATAGGAAGTGCCAAATGTTGGGAAACTTGGAATTATGGGTTCTCAGTGTGACAAATAGTTTAAAAATATTGAAATTTTCATGTGATCAGTTTATTTTATTATTGCAAGTTATAGTGATTGGCATTTACCTGTTTTTATGAATATCTTCAAGCTAATTATACATTAGTTGGGTCACTTAATATGTATAAGTAACTTATTAATAAATCTTTTAGAAGCTTATTTAACAGAGCATGATTTTGTTTTGCCAAGAGAAAAAGTCAATCACAGCACTCATTCTTCAATAACTTGCAATGTAACAGCTTAAAATACCAGAATCATTAGATGTGTGTGCAGTTCAGCAATATCAATTTGAGAACAGGTCTAAAACACTGTGGCATGTGCTTATGCCATTTTTCCATGCCACAGGTAAAGAATTTTAGCTGTTAATGCTTGTTACTGCTACTTACATAATTATGTAATTAGAGTGACAATAACTCTCTCTCTCTCTCTCTCTCTCTCTCTCTCTCTCTCTCTCTCTCTCTCTCTCTCTCTCTCTCTCACACACACACACACACACACACACACACACATTCTAAACCTGGGGTTAGACTTCGGTTAAATCTAAAAAAAAATGAAGAAACCCTTTGATTCACTACAGCCAACTATAGATGGCTTAATGCTTGCCTCCTTCTCAATTTATGGTCTTGCCATAATATTCTACACTAGAGTCACAATTTGTGTGTGGGCATGGATCTGCGTGCACACACTTAAACCTATTAGTTCATGGTCGGCCAGTAGAAGGCACTTTGTGGCTATCCCAATTCATGCATTTGTTCCTGAAAAACCATTATATTTGACTAAGATCAAAATTTGCGTAAGGTGGACTTCCAATGGTTAGGTTTGTGTATGTGTGCAAGTGCATGCATACTCTTTTTTTCAAACAACTTATACATAGAGATGAATTGTTTGAGTGTATTTAGTAGAAGCAGTATATACCAGATGGCGTACAGCAAACTCCCTAGTTTTAGAAGCTTATATTTAATTACTTGGACAGGAGAGGAACATAAATGTACCATAAATAACATAAATCGGCCGTGCCAGATCATTTTTGGTCATTTAACCATGAAATAAATCCCGAAGTTAAATTATTAAAACAATTAAATGTTCCCATAGATTTAATGGTTTGGGAAAAAACATTTATTTTAAAAAATAAAAATCGCGTAATGAATTTTGACATACTGACAATTGATTCTGTGTTTAGGTTTGTTTCGTCTTCATATGTTGGTAATACGTAAATACGTAAATACATAGTATGCTTGACAACGAATTGTGTTTGACTGAAGATGTGGGCAAATGTCCACGAAATTAATTTCGCAAAAACATAATAGAAGTATTGTCATTGGCTTCTTAAGTTAAGTGGAGAATATTTACTAAATATTTTTATTTGTGTAATAAATGTACCAATTGAAAGTATAGAACATGCCATTTCTTTACCTCATGTTATTAAATTATGTCTTGAAAATTACATATTCAAGATGGCTGCCTTTATGGTCCAGACATTCCTGCAAGTGTGTAATGAAACAGGAAAACACACAGTGCACAGGTCTCCATCTTTGGCCTTAATTTCTTCAGTAATGGCTTCTTTCAGCACTTGTAGAATTGCAAGACATCTAGTAAAGACCTTCTGTTTCAAATAGCCCCATAAGAAGAAATTGGGAACTGTAAGATTGGGCGAGCAGACAGGCCTTCCAATGTCTCCAAACCTATAGATGACGGACTTAAATTCATTTCTGAGGAATGCCATTCTGTTGCATGCCATATGGGCTGTAGTACCATCTTGTTGGAAGGAAACTTTCTTTTTATCCATTCCAATCCGTCTTGAGTTCAGGAATCACAAACATCTGTAACATTGTTTGTATTGGTCTGAATTTGCTGTCACAGTTTCTCCTACGTCATTTTTGAAGAAAAAAGGTTCCACGATTCCAAACTGACTGACACTGCACCAGGCAGTTACCTTCGGAGAAAGGTAACAATTTCCTTGGGATTATTAACTTCCCAGTACTATTAACAGAGGAATCCTAATGGAAGTGGGCTCTGTCACTCATGAACGATGTTTCCTGAACATCTGGATTTTCCTGTACAATGTTAAGCATGATGCCGCAGAAGTTAGTTCTTGAAGATCAATCTGCAGGGAGAAGTTTTTGGGTCACTTGCACTTTGTATGGGTGAAACTTGAGTTTACATAATATGTATCCTAAGGATCTTTGAGAAATGCCCAATACTGTTGATTGTTTATGAGCTGAGCAGCACAGACTGCATTCAAGATTGTATCACTCGAGCAGCATTTTCTGCTGTCCTCACTGTTTTAGGTGGACCATGTTTAATGTCTAGGACACTACTGCATGTTGTAAACTTATTCATCCATTGCATAATTGTTTTCCATGAAGGAATTGGACCATGCCTTGGCACATTGAAAAGAACACAAAATATTCTCTACATTGTCACAACAGACTTACTCTCATGAAAGAAATGCATGGCTGAAACATGATGTGCCTTTGATCAATGCTCCCTAATTACTAATGCTGAAGTAAACAAAAATAAAAATGTGTCGTTCCCTATGTTAATTGATATGGTATTACCAACAGTGTCTCTTCATATTTTCCCAAAATGTAGAATTGAAAGTAGGGAATTTGTTAGGTGCTACCCTGTACATAACTTTCTGCGAAATCTAGCAGTTAAGTTGACAGCTTTTTCTGCACCAGTAACAAAATAGAGTACTTAATCTTTTGCAAGACTTTGGCTAACAGAAACTGTCTTAAAAAGTAGGGGTTGCAGGTTTGAGTATTCACATCTTTCCTAAAGCTATTATTTATCTTTTTGTTCCTAAAGTCACCTTGGTTTAACGGCGAGCCCATTACACAAATAAGTATTACATTTTTCTTACAAAATAAAAAATTGGGGTAGGGGTGGCTTTTAGTTAGAATGTATAAGGCATGTGGATATGTAGTGGAAACATATCAGCATATAACTAAAAAATAAGGCATTTTCATATTGTTTAATCATACAAATCATATTGGGTGAGCAATCCCAGAGCTTAGATTTACCCAGATTAGTAGGCAAAGTTTCACTAGTTCAGCACGTTTAATGTCTTTTTAATTTTAATGTATACTGAAATGTATTTCATTACTTTTGAAATATTCAAAATTGAAGAAAGAAAAAAATAAAGAATGAAACTGCAAATGGGAAGTACAGACATATTTGTTTTATATTTGCAGCATGTAGTATGGTATGGAGTTAATGTGCGTAAAACTTGACTGTGTTTCAGTGAAACATACATAGGTACATAATGTGTTCTTCCCCTGCCCCAAAAGAAAATACGCAAAAAAAGTCATATCGAAACATTTCACTCCAACTGAGATTTGAATGAGCTCTCCAAATTGAGTACTTTTTGTCAAAATTATTGTAAGTAGTGATAACAGTTTCCTTTGGGATGTTTTCATCTATTCACATTTTATAGAAAAGATGCTACATCAGTGTAGCATGAATGACTCATTTATTTCTTATTATATTTTACAAATTTGTTCTCTGCACATAGAATTACATGGTATTGATGGATTCTAAAAGTGTATTACACCATTGTTTGTGTAAAATAGTTCTGGGCCTTTCTAGGTGTAATTTATTCTTCTACCTCTATTTGATGTATTTGAGTTATCAACTGTCATTAGTTCTTCTTTGATGTTAATAACTTCCCTCCAATATTTAGTATTAAGGAGCCAATTTTTTAACAAATCATTTACTTGCTTATTCTTAAGGAAAACATGTTTCAGGAGCTTTTGCTCCCAACCTCAGTCCCTATTCAACTACCTGCATGACTCCATGTGGTAGTTGGCTAAACTTTTGCAAAAATAGGTTGCTAGGCAGCATTTCAAAATTAAAAACTTGTTTTATATTTTTCCATATGTCTATATTTCCCCAAACTATAACTTCTGTTTTTCCTAAAGTATTTTGTAGTATTCAAATTTTATTTATGATATGTTGGTTTTCCCAAAAATGCTAAGCCATTGCTGATTTGTCTTCCTATTTTTGTTTTATGTTCCTTGTGTATTCTTTTATTCTTGATTTTGTTTCTCTTGTCTTCCTGATGTAGATATTCTTTATTGTTTCCAATACTTAATAGATGTAGAAAATGATATGTAGTGATAGACCAAATCTAAATAAAAATCCCTTAAATCTATAAGATGCTACAACTTGAACTACTATATGAATTATGGTCTTTCATTATGTCATTCTTAAGTTCTGCAGGAACTTGGAATGATGGAAACATAAGTACTCTCTGTCCACGAGCTCTTGGCCCCAGGGGAATGAATCGAAGAGGAAAGACATTCTGCGCAATGTAACTTGAATTTTATAAATATCCTTGCAAGAAAAGAGAGTAGTTCAAAGAAGAGAATTTGAAAGGGGAGCCTTTCTTGAACTTGTGAGGGCAAATTGTAGTTTCCAAGTTATGTAGTCGACAGCATTTCTACAGAAGTCGCCACAAAATAGTTCATCTTGCCACTTTAACCCAAATGAGTTGTTTTGGGCTGAAGTAAATGGATATGTTGTCCAAAACAATAGATTTCACTGTGTCGTCAACAATGATGGAAGAAGCTCTAAAAGCAATAAAAGCCAAAACCTCTCACAGTTATAATGATTCAAATGATTTGGATATAAGCGACATTTCCTCACTACAATAAGCACACTAATTTCACAGGTATGCCTCTTTTGTTGTGATGATCTTTACTTTGATGCATTCTTGAACGTTCTCTACTTTGCATGTAGATCCACGACTTAACTATTGCCTTCATGTATAGCATTATAATAATAGAAGTACCCACTGCAGTCGCAACTGAATCAACTTCGTACACATAATCCTATTGCACTCTCCACATGGCCACAATAAGTGACAAGTGGCAATGTCGCTTCTCTCTCCATACATAACATCTAATCACTTTCTAGTTTGTCAACCAGTATAAAATTTGTACCCCTAAATCTAAATTTTATTTCACTGAATTTCTCATGAGCCTTTAGTTTCTGGATATTCTATTAAACAATGCAAACTTATGCCTGTTGCCACACATTGGGTCTTATTTCTTTCTAGGTTTTCGTCCTCTTGACCACATTGGTTTTATTCTTATCCATGTGAGCCCTTCATTTTCATTTTATCACAAATATGTACAAAATTGTTTCCACATCATTTTTCATTTAACCTTTGTAATATTGAAAAGTATTCTTATTCCTGAAACTACTAAATATTTCATATTTTTCAAAATCCTCATTTCCTAGTTGCAGTTTGTTCCAACTCTGTGCCATTTGATTGTGTTTTACTCTATATCATCAGTTCAGTTTCACTTACTATTGCATTAACCACTCCTTCTCAGTTTTACTTTCTCATGGGCCTTCAAACAGACTTTATATTTACTTTGGCAGTATCTTTGGACTCTGGAATCATTTGAGTATCATTTCACCTATTTCTTTTGTCTGATATGACTTAACGTTGGAGGATATTAAATAAAAAACAACTTCAGCAGTGGATATACTGAAAGTAGAACATGGAAAAGATCACCATAACTTCTGCACAGTTCTTGTTAAGATTTAGCATGGTTTTTTGACATTTTACTGATAATAGTGCATATTATTGGTTTCTTGTTGGTAATTTTGATTGCTTGTCTTTCTTTTGTTCTTATGTGTATGATATCTCACATTCTATTTTAATTCATGCAATATATTAAGCTTTTAAAAACAACATGCTCACCTCAAACAAATGGAGTAGCTGGCTCTTCTTTGGAGCCAAGTTCATTTTCACTGCAGGAAGAGGAGGAAGAAGAATTGCTGCTGTCATCCTCTAACAAAATGATTGTACTGTCAAAGATATTTGCAACTACACTGTTTTTCTCTCAGTAATCATTTTGTACATTTTTATATGCTTACAAAAACCCTGCCAGTCTGCTTTAGTCACAAGAGATATACCCTCAAGCATTGTATCGCACAGTTTCTGTAAGAATAAGTTATGTGTTACATTTCTTTCTCTATTTGTTTTATATTTGATCCAAGCTATTTTCTATAGACTTTAGAGCATACATGTATGGGGGTAAACTAATGATAGTGTGGCTCAATGAAACCAAAAATGCATTCACTTCAAAAACTTTCTCTTAGGTTTGTTTGTTTCACTCAATCTGTACAGATCTTATTTGTACATATAGCAGTTGTACTGAACCCCTTTCTGCAACCACAATATCATAGCAGATTTCACAGCACTCCTTGTGGGTTTATGCACCTCTACACTGGAAAAGGAGCATTGTCAAACAGCACAACAGAAGGGGACAAATTAGGAGCCAGCTTTTCTGAAATTCATTTTTCAGAGTTCATCTGATTTATTTGTTCATTGTAGTCACCTGCAGTTGTCGGCCTTGTAAACTAAAAGAGTTTTTCCAGGAACCTGTTTACACTACCTGCACAAGCTATTATCAGCCTATTGCCTGCATAAGTTTGTGTATGAATACTGAATTCCTCCTTAGTTTGTTAGCACTTGATGAATGTATGTTACTATCCTCCCAGCTTTCATCAATATGGAAGACAATCTGAGGACGTTTTATTAGTATCTTTCTTTAGTTCTGACATTAAGTTTTGTTCTGACAAAGTGAACTTTGTCCTCGTGAAAAGTCGAACAACAGATAATTTAACTATAGTAAGAACTTGCTTTTCAACTACATAAAAGTTGTATAAAATTCTCCAAAACACACACCTATTAAAATCATCCACATTCACTACAGAGTGTGCAATTCTTGTTTTTTTGGTGTTCCCCTGGGATCGTTACAACTTCTCACCACTTACATTTAAATCTTGCACCTATTTGCAAATTGTATTGATTGTTTTTTCAGAAACCTCTGTATAAATGGTAGCTTTTACAGATGCTTGACTCTGTGGAGGTTTTATACTCTTATTTCTAGCTTCCTTATCACATCTCTCAATCACTTTTGTAATTATTTCTATACCCTCAATTGTTTTTTCATTACTTCTGACATAACACTACTGACTTGTACCATTTTTATGATGGAAAATAACAGAAATTAACAGTAAGTAAACAAACATAGCGTGAATAAAATTGGAGGTGTGATTAAAGTTAAGTTAGCAACATAAGTAAAACCCATAGCAGAACATTGTTTGCAAGGATGTTCATAAAATTCAGGTTACATTGCGTGGAATGTCTTTCCTTCCGATTCATTCCCCTGGGGCCATGAGTTCATGGGCAGACACTACTTATGTTTCCATCATTCCAAGTTCCTGCAAAATTTAAGAATGACATGAAAGAACATACACCATGTAATAGTTCAAGTTGTAGCATCTTATAGGTTTTAGGGATTTTTATTTAGGTTTGGTCTATCACTACATATCATTTTCTACATGTATTAAATGTTGTAAAGAAAAAGGAATATTGTAATTATCTGGACTTAGCACAATGATATTGGGTCAATGCAAAGCATTTCCATGTTAAACTTACAGCATTAGATACTTCATTTTACTGTATCCTGTACAAAAGAAACAGTGTTAGTTTACCTCTAAAGCTTCATAAGTTCCATTTGTGCAGCCCCCTTTTACTTCTATGGTCGTATCAGGGTCTTTGATTGGAGAAACAACTCAGTATTTTTATCATGAAACACTTTCAGACTTGTGAAGAGTAAGAACAATTTCAGTTAGAAGAACCACTTGACACTGTTCTATCAATGAGTAATTGAGTTAGTAATTAACAAATAGGTAGCTTCCTTAAGGTTTAAAATCTTTTGTCTATATTGGTATATTCAGTGTTTACTAAATAAATAAAATCTTTCAATTTTACTGAAATCAAACCACCTGCTTTACTTCATCCCTATCGCAGTGTTAGAGGATTCTTGTTCCTCCTTCCCTCAAGTGGTCTAACCACTCAACCATGGCACAGCCGAAATCAGACCTCTACACCAAAATGCTTTCAAGTCTTTCATTTTTTTTCAATGACTTTACTCAGTGATGGCATTGCTGACTTACATAAAGCTGGTAAGATATGTTCTCTGTTTTAGTTAATTGATGGAAATTAATCATTTCTCCACACTAGCCGTATATAGGCTAAGATATTTGATGGATAGAGTCAACATGAAAAATTCAATGCCATGGCCGGGATTTGAACCACGGATCTACTGGTTTCCGTCCAGTCGCTCTTAACCTTTGAGCTACCATGGCCAACGTGCCTTCCTGACATTAAATTTTCCAGTTGACTCGTATATTTCCCCGGTAGACCACTAGGGGCTCTCGCATCCGAGATACACCGTTTGTGGCGACTTACTATTGTAAGTACTTAAGTCCCAGGCTTCATCATTTAACTCTTATTATTTTAGTTAATTGATGGAAATTAATCATTTCTCCACACTAGCCGTATATAGGCTAAGATATTTGATGGATAGAGTCAACATGAAAAATTCAATGCCATGGCCGGGATTTGAACCACGGATCTACTGGTTTCCGTCCAGTCGCTCTTAACCTTTGAGCTACCATGGCCAACGTGCCTTCCTGACATTAAATTTTCCAGTTGACTCGTATATTTCCCCGGTAGACCACTAGGGGCTCTCGCATCCGAGATACACCGTTTGTGGCGACTTACTATTGTAAGTACTTAAGTCCCAGGCTTCATCATTTAACTCTTATTATTTTAGTTAATTGATGGAAATTAATCATTTCTCCACACTAGCCGTATATAGGCTAAGATATTTGATGGATAGAGTCAACATGAAAAATTCAATGCCATGGCCGGGATTTGAACCACGGATCTACTGGTTTCCGTCCAGTCGCTCTTAACCTTTGAGCTACCATGGCCAACGTGCCTTCCTGACATTAATAAACGGTGTATCTCGGATGCGAGAGCCCCTAGTGGTCTACCGGGGAAATATACGAGTCAACTGGAAAATTTAATACCGTACTACCTTTAGCATTATAGAAGGTAGGGGAAAGCAAAAAGGCTTTCAGTTGATGCCCAACTAGTTTTGTACAAAGCAGAGCGTGTACTAATAGACAAGATTCAAGATGCAGAAGAGTTTCAGCAAAAGTGTTAGGTATATTTGCTAGTTGAGTAATACCTGTTTGCTAACTATAATGTAAATAATTACTCCCAACATAATTAAGTAGAATTTCTTAAAAGCTAAATAATAATAATAATAATAATAATAATAATAATAATAATAATAATAATAATAATAATAATAATAATAATAATAATAATAATAATAATAATAATAATAATAATAATAATAATAATAATACAGCATGTATAGTACTTTTTTTTCCCATCATGTGTAGCATCATATAATTTTCAAATCACGTTTCTTCTAGAAAAGAAACATATATATAAAAAATCTGCTACTTCTGGAGATTTTAAGTGAAAGAGATTTTATTTTTATGGAAGAAATATGTAATATTGATATTTTTCAGCTAAAAAGGAATTGGTAAAAGTTGATAGACTATTCTTAGAGAAATAATAAGAAATAATTATATTTGATTGTTAATTTAATAATTTGAAGCATAAATTACTTTACTATTGTTGAAACATATACATATTTTTCTGAAGGATAAAGATAATTAAGTTTATAGTTATTTATTTTATTTGTGTTAAGGTAATGCAGTTCGGGTTCAATCCCAGGTTACTGCAAAGTGAGATTTGTGGTGGACAACACAGCGCTGGGCTGTGTTTTCTCCGGGACCACATTTGTCTGGATCACATTTCTCTGATTCCTTTGCTTAGAGATTTTCTTATAAAACACCCTATACTGCCAGACATTTTCTGTTTGACTCATGTATAAAGGGACAAGATCCTTTTCCTTTAGCCATGTTTCAACTACTTTCAAATAATCGAGTTTGCAGAGTAAGTGATTTAGATTTCCTGTGTAAATTTTATTTTTCAACCCCTCGCAGTTCCAAAAGCCAGTCTCTTACAGTTTCTCATTCCCTATTGTGAACCTGATCTAAATCCAAACTTATCAAAGACTCTTTGTAAGTTCATAACCAATCCTTAGCTTTATTTTCATCTACTACCAAAATACTGCCATGCTCCGAGAATACCATGCTATTGGAAGTTTTTTATCCCTCTCTCACGTTCACTCCCTCCCCTACTCTTCCCACTACTCTGCAACAATGTATTCTTCCCCTTCTCTGACAATTTGTGTGACTGTTCTACTCTACCTTCTTTAGGGATGCTGTCCTTCCATCATCACTTCTTGTCTTACTCACAGGTACTGTTGACAACTGACATTCTCACTTCTTTTTGCCCTCTTTCAATAGCAGCATTTGATGTAACAACTGATTCTCCATTCCAGCCTCTGACGTGGATGCTTGGTTCCATACTGCCATGTGTCTGGTAGTATATCACCTCCTAAAGCCCTTTATTGAATTTCCTGTCTGGATTGCAAATTTATTTCCTTTCTCATCTGCTCTGTTCTCTATGTTTTTTTTTTTTTTCTTCCCAGCAGTTATATTTTCTCTTTCTACTCAGAGCTCTAAATTCCTAATATAGGTTTGCTTTACATCTGCTCAAGCTGTCATCATTCATGTTAAATTTCAGTTTATCTCCTTTTGAGGTGGCATTAGGTCCTTATTAGCATCTTAGCTTTCTCTAAAATCTCATAAATTAGCTGTGGTGTTATGAATTTAGCAACAATCAGTCCCCCCCCCCCTACCTCAATATTCCTTATTCCTTCCTATCCAGAAGGCCTCCATTGTCTCCCAATCTTTCATCTGTATTCTAAAGTTTTGAATCAGAACTTGTTTACCCTTTTCTGCTGGCTAAACTCCTCTCCTCTCTTGTATCCCTATAAAGATCAGGTTAAATCTTCGTCTCCTCTCATGCAATCTTTCCATTTCAAATTTTACTGAATTAACTTCTCTCCTTACTCTCTTGATTGCTTCTCTCATGTATTTCCCTGGTCATTTTGTTCAAACTGTCACTTATCCATTGCTCCATTTCATCCATAGATCCTATTTTGTCCTTGAGCTTTTCCAACAATGCCTGGATATCTCTCTGTCCTGGGTTTAATTCCACTCCTATAATTAAAAGTGTTGTAATAATACTAGTAGTACATAGATGTCACCATTCAGCCTTCAGGGTCACTATTTCTAAGTTTCACTTACATAAAAAGTCCAATCCTTGACATGTACATTGCCAAATCCATTCCCATAGCTGTGTATGCCACTCTTTCTCTCATTTTTGGAACTTGAATCAAAATTACTGTTCACTTCCCTTGCTTAAATTTAGTTACAATTTAGAAGAATCATTTTCTGAATAAACAACACTACAATTTAATTAAAGTAGCAATAATACAAATAACCCTGATAACCCAAATTGGTGTGGTCCCACACTCTTGACACAAAAGGCACTCTTTGACACAAATTAGGATTTGGAGAAACAATTTAAAGAAATGAAGAAAGTAGCAACAAAACTTTTTAGGAAACCTGCTAGAACTTCAAGAACATCCAGAATGTGAAGCCAAAGGATCACCTTGACATTGAGGGATCTACAACAGAACCCAGAGACCACAACAAAAAGAAGAGAAGAAAGATGACTTTCACAACATCTAGAACTTCATAATATTAGTACCAAGATAATAAAACTTAAAACAGTTAATTTGCAATCTGTATATTTTGTAGAGAACCAGTAGCTAAACTTAACATTGAATGCATTTGAGAAGCAGAAATGGTAGAGTGGTACAAATTAAATAAAAGAGAATGAGTAGAGAAATAGAACAAAAAATGGATCTTGCGTAGTACACAAATAATCAGGACAGAGCTGTACAGTGTAAAGTTAACCAGGAACATCTGAGCATTATTACTTTGTTGAGACAGATGAAACTGGAGCTAGTATAAAAAATCAACTAGGGACATTAGTGAAAAACTAGGGAGATCACTGAAAAGCAAAACAAATTGGCCAGTGATCAAAAGAAATGTACTAAAAAGGATCAGCTTGCTACTGAGACGAATAACAAATATAGCCAGTTAGCAGCTGATAATAATTGTCAAAATCAAGGAAATCAAATCTGAGAGATTTAAGTTTCAGATAGAAACTATGATTTAAATAAAGATAGGTTTGAAAATGAAGTTGATTAAATCAAGAGAAAACTATACCACAGTGAATATAGCTGTAAATAATGAAGTTGAAAAGCTGAAGTCCAGTTGTGAGAATATAACTGATAGTGTAATTAAGGCAATGACAGTATTAAATCTTAGATACTGTCACCCAATTAGCGGTAGGCTTGAGGGCAACAGCTGTCAGGAAACCAAAGGGCAGCCGTGCCACGCCTCCCATTAGTCTCTGTCACTAACTGAAGGGATGGTTAGGGGAGGGATGTCGGGCCCCTGAGCCGTCTCTTTACCCTTCTACTAGGGTCTGGAAATTACGGGACATTCAATTTAATCGAGAACCTTCTAGATGGGCAAGCGGACCCTATATGAGCGACACGTCGTGCAAGGGGCAGTCAGTCAGTCAGTGTTTGACGAGCTAGCAAACGGACGAGAGGACTGTGTACGTGCATCGGAACGTTAACTTACGAACTGGTGAATTGTAATTGTGTGCATTACGCATTTCTGTGTAATTGGCAAGTGCTTAACTGTAAGTCGGTGGAAATAAAGAACATTGTTGAGTTTGTGTAATTGGACTTTTCATTTCACGAACCCACAAAGTCACAATTGGTGTCAGAAGTGCGACATAACACAATGGAGGCAGCATTAGAAAAGATTTTAGCGGAACTGAAACAAATGAAGACGGCCAACGACAACATCACCGAGAAGATGGAAGAAATGAAGGCCGAGTTAACCGCAGAAATGAGAGCAGCGAACGGCAGTCTGGCCACGGAAATGAAGGCGGCGAACGACAACATCACCGAGAAGATGGAAGAAATGAAGGCCGAGTTAACCGCAGAAATGAGAGCAGCGAACGGCAGTCTGGCCACGGAAATGAAGGCGGCGAACGAGGCTCTCGCCGCAAAGTTTGAAGAACAGTTGGCCGGCGTAAAAGAGAACGTCACAGAGTTAGGCGAGCGCGTCGAAGACCTGGCGAGCCGCGTTAATGAGCTGGAAGGAAAAGCCGACAGCAGCGTGAAGTCCCTGAACGCCATGGTGGAGGACGTCGTCGGCAGGAAGCTGAAGGATTTAAAGGCCGACGCGCCGGGACGCGACACAACATCTGCGCGCGTCAAACCTCCCAAGTATGACGGCGCGTCAACGTTTCAGGTCTTCCGCCGCCAGTTCGACACAGTGGCCAGGCACAACGGATGGTCACTGGAGGAGGAGGCCACACAGTTAATAGCCAGCCTCCAGGGAAGAGCCGCGGAAGTCCTAAACGCGGTGCAGACGACGGCGGCGCCCAAGGACATCTGGGAGGCCCTGGAGAATCGCTTCGGGAACCACCGCTTAGCCGCAGCATACCGAAGCCAGCTAAAGGCAAGGTCGCAGCAGCCGGGGGAGACGCTGCAGGAGTTCGCCATAGCCATCGAGCAGCTGGCTAGCAAGGCCTTGGTTGACCTGCCACTGGAGTTCGTATCCCGGGAAGCCGCCTACAATTTTGTCGACGGGGTACGGGACACGGAGATTCGTCAGCGCCTAATGCTCGGGGAATATAAAACCATCCACGAGGCGCTGACAGCGGCATTAAGGATGGAGGCGGCCAAAATAACATCCATCCCGACGTCGAGAACGAGGAGTGTCCGCTACGCCGGAGACAGAAGACCAGCTGAGGGACGCCGGCGAACACCTAGTGGCCTGTGTTGGGGGTGTGGACAGCCCGGACACCTGCAGAGAGACTGTCCACACCAGGAAGAGCAGCCGGAAAACGAGTAAGGGCCGTCGTGGAGAGGGGCACGTCGGCGCCATCACCACCATCCCCTCGAGTGACACTGCGCGCCGTCAGCCGGCGTATGGATGACAGCCTCATCGCGGACGGTTGGGTAAGAGGGAAGCCATGCCGCGTGCTGGTGGACACCGGGGCGGCCGTGACCATCATCAGACCTGACGTGGCGAAGGGTTTGCCGACAAGGAAGCCAAGCCGGCCATACCAGCTTGTCACGGCATCGGGCGACACCTTGCCTGTGGAGAAGGAGGCCCTGCTGGAGCTGAACTTGGGACGCAGTGCCGTGCGTCTGTGGGTGTTCGTCGCGAAGGTGGCTGAGGAGGTGATTCTGGGACTGGATGCTCTCAGGAGCCATGAGGCGACGGTCGACGTCGGCAAGAAGGTTCTGCGGCTTAACGGAGAAGAGGTTATACTCCGTCAACCCGAAGAGCGCCTTGGAATTTGCAGGGTCGTCTTGGACGAAGACGTGGTTGTCCCCGCGAGGAGCGAGGTGGTGGTGACGGCGCGACTGGAGGGTCAGAGAACCAGGAACATGATGCTGGACCAGAAGACGCCTGTAAACGGATTGTGTGTAGCCAGGGCATTGCTGCCGTGCCGAGAGGAGGTGCCCGTGAGACTGCTAAATCCTACGGACGCCGATCACGACGTCCAGGCCGGGACGGAGTTGGGAATGTGCGAGCCCGTGGTGAGCGTAACAGCTATCGACGAGACCCAGGTGCCGGCGCTGAAGCAACACCTGGGGCCCCGGCTAGAAGGCTTGGTGGAGAGGGCGGCCGACCACCTGACCACAGAACAGCTGGAGAAGGTTCGACAACTGCTAAGACGGTATCAGCGCGTCTTCAGCCAAGGTGATAGTGACTACGGCCGCACGGACAAAGTGCTTCACCGCATCGACACCGGAGACGCCCGGCCTATTCGGCAACCACATAGACGCGTTCCGCTGGCGAAGCAAGGGGCGGTACGAGACATGCTGGAGGACATGAGATCCAGGGGAGTGATTGAAGAGTCTGACAGCCCTTGGTGTTCCCCTGTAGTCTTGGTGACAAAGAAGAACGGCGAGCTGCGCTTCTGCGTAGACTACAGAAAGTTGAACGCCGTCACCCGGAAGGACTGTTTTCCCTTACCCCGGATTGACGACACCCTGGACACGCTAGCTGGTGCACAGTGGTTCTCGACCCTGGACCTAAAGTCGGGCTACTGGCAGGTAGCTCTAGACCCGAGAGACAAGGAGAAGACCGCATTCTCGACGGGCCAAGGTCTTTGGCAGTTCACGGTAATGCCCTTTGGCCTCTGCAACGCACCAGCTACCTTCCAACGCCTCATGGAGTCAGTGATGAGAGGGCTGACTTACGATGCCTGCCTGCTATACCTGGACGACATCATCATCGTCGGGAAGACTTTTGAAGATCACCTCGAGAATCTGAGTAAGGTGCTACAGAGACTGCAGGCGACCAACTTGAAGCTGAACGCGAAGAAGTGCCAGCTCTTCCGCAAGGAAGTTAACTACTTGGGCCACATAGTCTCAGCAACCGGAGTGGCCACAGACCCGGAGAAGACAAAGGCTGTGAGAGATTGGCCTCGCCCAAAGGATAAGAAAGAATTGCGCAGTTTCCTGGGGCTGTGCAGTTATTACAGGCGCTTCATAAAGGGGTTATCCAACATCGCAAACCCCTCACCCGCCTGACAGAGGAACACCGGCCCTATGTGTGGACGGAGGACGCAGAAAACGCTTTCCAGCACCTAAAGGAGACCCTGTGCAGTGCTCCAATTTTGGGTTTCCCACAACCGGGTGGCGCCTTCATTGTGGACACCGACGCCAGCGACCATTGCATTGGAGGTGTCCTATCGCAGGTCCAGGATGGCCATGAGCGGGTGATAGCCTATTACAGCAAGACACTATCCAAGGCAGAGAAGAACTACTGCGTCACCCGACGGGAGTTACTGGCGGTAGTAAAGACATTGGAGCACTTCCACAAGTACCTGTACGGTCAGCCATTCCACCTGAGGACTGACCATTCTGCCCTAACCTGGCTATTGAGCTTTAAGAACCTGGAAGGCCAGACAGCACGTTGGGTCCAGAGGCTGCAGGAGTACGACTTCACCTCGGAACATCGTAGAGGGAAGAGCCACGGTAACGCAGACGCCATGTCCCGAAGACCCTGTCCAGAAGAGTGCGGCCAGTGCACAAGAGTGGAAGAGAAGGAGCGTGCCGCAGCAGTCCGAGTAGTTGTGGCAGTGCCTGCTGAAGGCTGGGATAGCGCAGGCCTGAGGAGGGAGCAGCTGGCGGACGCAGACTTGGGGCCACTCTTGAGGGAAGTGGAGGCAGGGATGAGACCAACCTGGGAGGACATCGCACCGAGGAGCGCCACCTACAAGTCGTACTGGGCCCAATGGGACTCGTTGAAGACCAGAGAGGGCGTGCTGTTCCGGGTATGGGAATCACCCGATGGGAAGACGCAGAGAGAGCAGTTGGTACTTCCCCGGAGTAAGGTCCCGGAAGTCCTGGAGGAAGTGCACGCCGGTACTTCGGGAGGACACCTGGGAGCGAACCGAACGATTGACAAACTACGGCAGCGCTACTACTGGCTGAGACTCCGAGCAGATGCTGAGAGATGGTGCCGTCAGTGTCACGTGTGCGCGGCGAGTCGTGGCCCTCAGACTAGGAGCCGGGGTCGCATGCAGCAGTACAACGTCGGAGCGCCATTCGAACGGATCGCCGTTGACATTGCTGGACCGTTCCCAGTTTCCGACCGAGGCAACAAGTACCTAATGGTGGTCGTGGACTACTTCACCAAGTGGCCGGAGGTGTATGCCATCCCAAACCAAGAGGCAAAGACAATCACAGACTGCCTCGTGGAGCAAGTGTTCTGCCGATTTGGGGTGCCGTTAGAGCTGCACAGTGACCAGGGTACCAACTTTGAGTCCAACCTAATGAAGGAGGCACTACAAAGGCTTGGGGTGAACAAGACTCGCACTACGCCTCTACATCCCCAATCGGATGGCATGGTCGAAAGGTACATCAAGACCTTAGAGGAACACCTGAGGAAGGTCGTGGCCAGCCATCAGCGAGACTGGGACGTCAAGGTGCCACTGTTCTTGCTGGCCTATCGCTCCTCTACACACGACACAACTGGGATGACGCCAGCCAGCTTAATGTTCGGCCGAGAGTTACGCCTCCCTTGTGACCTGGCTTTTGGAAGCCCTCCGGAAGCGAAACAGCCAGCGACCGAGTATGTGGAGAACTTGGTGGACCATCTCCACGACATGCACGAGTTGGCTCGCCAGAACATCCAGAAGGCGAGCGACCGCATGAAGACCAGGTATGACAGGCAAGCCAACAGCCAAGGGTTCCAGCAAGGTGACCTGGTCTGGTTGTACCGTCCTACCCGGACCAAGGGACGCTGCCCGAAGCTCCAGCAGCCATGGCAAGGACCGTACCGGGTGGTGAAGAGGATTAACGACGTGGTCTACCGCATCCAGAAGGTCCCCCGAGGAAAGATGTTGGTGGTACACCTGGATCGACTAGCCCGCTACGATGGTGCTGTTCGGGACGACCAGCTTTGAGGAGGGAGCAGTGTCACCCAATTAGCGGTAGGCTTGAGGGCAACAGCTGTCAGGAAACCAAAGGGCAGCCGTGCCACGCCTCCCATTAGTCTCTGTCACTAACTGAAGGGATGGTTAGGGGAGGGATGTCGGGCCCCTGAGCCGTCTCTTTACCCTTCTACTAGGGTCTGGAAATTACGGGACATTCAATTTAATCGAGAACCTTCTAGATGGGCAAGCGGACCCTATATGAGCGACACGTCGTGCAAGGGGCAGTCAGTCAGTCAGTGTTTGACGAGCTAGCAAACGGACGAGAGGACTGTGTACGTGCATCGGAACGTTAACTTACGAACTGGTGAATTGTAATTGTGTGCATTACGCATTTCTGTGTAATTGGCAAGTGCTTAACTGTAAGTCGGTGGAAATAAAGAACATTGTTGAGTTTGTGTAATTGGACTTTTCATTTCACGAACCCACAAAGTCACAATACTATCAGAACTAAAATATATGCACAAGACTCGGTTGCTGAAGGAGCCGATAACCGAAGCAAAATTAAAGAAGAAATTGATAAACAAAAGAAATCACAGAACAAGTATATCAGTCTAATGCAAAATCAAATTACAAGTCATTGTAGACACACTTTGTTTGTCATGTACCTAAAAATGAGCATAACAATGTGAACAATGACAATCAGAATATACTCAATAACGAACAGGAAATATAAAGCAATTATGTTCATCATACCCCCGCCCCCTTCCAACTCACACATGCATATACATACACATTTCACCTAACAATGCAGTCTACTTCGGGCTTCTAATGTCTGTTATTGCAGCTCCAACTTTTGAGATGAGCAGGGAACAATCCAAAGCAATTCCTTGGAGAGATTCAGGAGTATTTTAAAATAAAAATATATGAGAATCTTAGAAAACAGGCAGCCGAATGGTTACTTATGACTCTGCCTGGTAATGAAAGCTATAGCATATTTAGGAATTTGTTCCTAACATGCTACTGGCAGCAAATAGTTCTAGATCAGATCATAAGTCATGCTAACCATAGGCAAATATAACCCCTTAGTTTACCAATGGCCAATTATTTCTTGCATATAGCAATTAAAGCAAGATTTCTGATCTCCCCAGTGATCAAGAAATTATTTGCACTGCAACCTGGTATTTTACAGGAAATGTTAGGAACAATCTGATAGTAACAAAAATCTACATTCTTTCAGATGTGATCAAATTCCTAACTGTGCTTCAAACGAAAGAAAGGCATTGCACAAGCAGTCAGATATGCCCACATTGCATGATGATAACAGACCAAATAAAGAAAACAAAAACTCATGAGGGCAGCCATAACACAATCAAATAACTGAAATCAAACTCTCTGGAGGGAAAGGAGGGCATAAATGGCTCACAAAAATGGTCAAACTTCTAACAATGCAAAAATATGCTATCATAATGTCATGACCTGATGGATGAGTAACAAGTTTCACCACCTTGACCAACGGGTGTGGAAGAAGCCCACAAATTGCATGAAGTTTCAAAGTGGCAACAGCCCCTGTGTAAATAACATATGGTACATGACTGAGGGTCCAGGAGGAACTATCATACTCGGAAACTGGAAACACAAGAAAACAATATAAACAAGTAATATCTGCTGCAAATGATCAGAAATAATTGACAGTGATGCTACAATTCTAATGAGAACTCAAATAACAATACGAGAAAACTAAACCAAGGATATGCCAAGGTTCTTGACCATAACACTAAGTCACACAGTTCTGATACATGGAGTCTCTTAAATATATTGAACAGTATAAACATGGATAGGAAACAGAATGACAAGTATAACACAGATATACAGATTGAATTATTAAATCCACCACAAATAAAGCTAGAGATAAATGACACAATAATAGAGACAGGTGCTACAAAATCTGTACTGAAACCTGGCCAACTTTGTGACAGTTTTTAAGGTTTTCTGTAAATTAACCAATTTAAACCAAGTTAGAGATTCATTTTTTTATTCCTAATATGTAGAAACACATCTGACCTTTAAAATAAATTCATATTTGGACATTGTTGATGGTTACAACAATGTCAATTAAATAAATTAACTGTCACAAAGTTACCCCTATCAATAGGACAACTTTGTGACACATACTTTTCTCTTATTCTACTTCAGTATTTTTGTTTGTGTTACAAAGATGCACTTACAAAAGGACTTCTTTAGGACAACGGGATAGTTGGTAAATAATTGAACCAATTATTATAAGCATGTAAGTCTGGAAAAATGTAATGGATCTTGTTCAACCACAACAGAGAAATACAACAAAAATGCAAACATTAATACAAGATAAATAAAGAATGAATGCTTCTGTTAGAAAACAGTACAGTGCACATCAATTTTTACTAATTTTAGAAGTTCTGGTACCTCAGACATTTGTTTTCCAACCTGTCAAGGAATATCTATTTAACATAGAATTTCAGCATTGTCATACCATATCTCATATTTAATTGCAGGCCACCTCCAAGTCTTATGCACAGATTCCATGACATTCATCGGAGCTTTACTTTTAGTTGTCCTAGTTATTTTTCCTGGATAGTAGGCATTCTCGAAGACAACAATGACAAAATTACCAACAATTTTGTCCTCTTCTCTGATTGAAGGACTGTCTTCTATGTCAGAATTAATTTCTTCTTCCCAGCTGTCATCAGACTGCGTAGGTTGTACTGTTATCATCGCTATCGCTGGAAGTTTCAATTGCCTCAACTCTGCATTTTTCTGATCTTTTTTTCAGATGTATTACTGGGTCCAGGAATGTTCACATCCACAATGATTTGACATTGCACCTCAAGTCAAAGCTAGTGATTGGAAATCCGTAGTTTGACAATAATATACAATGGGATGCAAAGCATTCTTCTTCTTCCCGAGATAAAACTGTAGGGTGTTGAGGTAGTTTATCATTTTTCCCTTTCAGTTTGAGCAAGATGTAATTATTATGTGTAATATTTAAATATGAGTAATTATTACTATAACTATTAAAATATAATTATTTGTTCATGCTATCAATAATAATTTATTAATAATTGATGCTATTTATCATTAATATTACCTAATATTAATAATTAATAACACTTATGATAAATAATATAATTTATAAAATACTAACTTTTCAGATGCTTTCCGTATTGAAATTTTATTAGAATGTATCTCATTCAGCGCTTCAGTCAGTGTCTCATCAGTATAGTTACGATATGCACATGATCCAACAATCTTTCTATTTTTTCCTGGCATTCTCCACACTGAAAATGCTAGAAATTATGTAAATAATAAAATTATGGGCATTAAAATACTTATTACACAAATAAAAATATTTGTAACAATCTCCACTTAATTTAAGAAGTTGATAATTCCTTCTTTAGAAAGATCGATTTTGAAGGCACATCGCCTTCGTCTTCAGTTTACTAAACCAACTGAAACTTAGTAAACTTTAGTAAACTGAAGACGAAGGCGGTGTCTTCGAAATCGATCTTTCTAAAGAAGAAGGAATTATCAACTTCTTAAGTTAAGTGGAGATTGTTACAAATATTTTTATTTGTGTAATATTTGTTGCTTCACTGTGACTAGTTTCATTTTCTGTGTGATTAAAATACTTGTCTACGACAGGCAGGGCAACTTTGAGACAACGCCATTTTCTGTCAAAATGTTATCCCACATTTCTGCACATACTCATTATAAAAATAAAAACTAAACAAAGTAATAGCTTATTCAGTGGTACTTTTACACAGATATTATTATTTTCAATTAAGCTTACCTGCAAATATCCACAGTATCCATCTTCGCCAGAACAAAGTATCACAAACATCCTTCAAACACTCAAAACAAGAAAACTATACATGGCTGCTGGGAGCGTTTCTTTATACTGGATATAGTTTCTGCAACACTGAACAGATGCAGCATTACTTGGAAACAAATTTGTGAATACTACTCTCTCTTGAGGAGAATAACTTGACTGCCAAACTCAAAATAAACATGTGACATTCCAGTGTCACAAAGTTGTACCTGCTGTCACAAAGTTGGCCAGGTTTAAGGTATGCACCAAGAAATGGTTTACCTATAGATCATTGCTATTTGAAAAGGCACTTAAAATATCTCCCAGTTCGTAACACGTACTGTAGTGTAGCAGCTGGGAAAGTTAAGGAATGTGTCAAATTCCAAGTGATGTTAAATGCAAAAATACAATAGATGAATGGCAGTATGAATTCATTTCGCTAGTACTACCTCGACTACAAGCTGATATTAGGATGCGATCACCTGTATTACATATGCTTTGATGTGCGAAGAGTTGAAGTGAGAGATGTAGATAGTGATGTAGTATTTCCCTTATTATGGGAGGAATTTGCAGAAGGTAAATCATGCTGCTCAAAATGCAAACAAAACATGAGAGTGAGCAGTTCATCTTTGAGTTCATGAATATTTATAAAAATGATGTAATTATTAACTGCTTCACTGATATGGATGTCTGTAGACATCCTGTGCATTCATGCATTTAATGCTTATTTAATGCTGTTTAATTTTTTTCTTTTCTAATAAATTTAAATAAATTCTATAAGATATAAAAGCTTACCGTTAAAGGTTTCTTCTTCTTGAATGATACACCTGAAAATATAGATAAATACACAAGGGCACATCTCCACATTCATGGCAAATCATGCTGGTTTCCCTGCAAACTTCTTTTCTGCGACACACCAGACATTCAAAATGGAAATTACCTTTTTGGAGATATTCTTTTAGGAAAGTGTTTTCCTTCAGTTCTGAATAGTGCAGGAGTGGTGGGTTTCTTATTTCCAGTATAAAGAGGTCTCTGAATATTACAATGCACAATTAGGCTGTGAGCTATTGATGTGCATAACTCTAAGTAGGTCATTGTTTTGTGTGAGTTTAGAGGCACTTCAAATTAGTAAACAATTGTATATGGTTATATCAACTGGTGTAAAAATATTAATATTATATATACACACCATTTAACTGTTTCTCATGAAGAGGGATAATGATTGTAATATCTGATCTACTAGATCCACACCACCCATACGCATATTGTATTCCTGGATAATATTGGGCTTGGAAAATTGACATTTTGTTATGAGCATCTATTTTTTCCTGTGTTATTAGAATCTTAGAGAGGTGCAATTGGATAATGCTGCAACCACCCTCCTCCTATCTTGCCAAGCAACATGGCTCAAAGGTGGGAGATGACACACTGCATTTCTCCTCTTCTTAGAGCCTTTGTATTCTTATCTTTTGGGCAAATCAATACAATTGGAAGGTACTGTTCCAATTGCAGTTTTTTCTTTTGTGTAAGTCCATAAATAATTGAGGGGAGCTGTACCTATTTAAATATACAGTCCTACCATGATCAAATACAGGTTCCATCAGGTGCATTACTATGAGACCAGATAACCCTAAATCCTTGTCGCCAGTATTATGAATCTTTTGACCATGTATATGCAGCAGTTGTAAAAATATCCTGGTTTACTTTCATACAGATCAGAGCTCTTTATGCCAAATCTGGCCCTCTTTGTTTTGAAGTATTGCTTCCAACCTAAGCAGCTCTTCCAAAGCATCAATCTTTCATCAACAGTATTTTTTTCATTAGACCTGTAATTTTCTTTGAATTGTGAAATATAATAAAAAACTGACCTGATTATGTGTAGTTTATCATTCCTAGTGAGGGAACGTAACTGCGTGCAGTGAACCTGTGACAGACGAACTGGTGAATTGTAATTGTGTGCATTATGTAATTCTGTTTAATCGGCAAGTGTTCCGATTGTAATTCGGTGGAAATAAAGAACATTTTTTGAGTGGTGCAATTGGACTTTTAATTTCACGAACCCACAAAGTCACAACTGGTGTCAGGAGTGGGATAACGGCCATGGAATCGGCATTGGAGAAGATTTTGGAGAAGATGGAAGAAATGAGGGCCGAAATAACAGTGAAGGTGGAAGAAATGAAGACTGAATTAACAGCGAAGACGGAAACGGCAAACAACAACTTGACCACGACAATGACCGCAAAGATGGCCGAACTGACCACGAAATGAAGGTGGCGAACGAGGCTCTCGCCGCCAAATTTGAAGAACAGTTGGCCGCCGTGAGGGATGACGTGACGGAGCTGGGCAAGCGGATGGGCCAAGTAGACGAGCGCGTCGAGGACCTGTAGAACCGCTTCAATGACCTAGAGGAAAAGGCTGACAGTAACGCCAACTCCCTGGACGCCATGGTTGAAGACGTCGAAGACCTTGCGAACCGCGTAAACAATCTGGAGGGAAAGGCCGACAGCAGCGTCAAGTCCCTGAACGGCATGGTGGAGGACGTCATCGACAACATCTGCGCGCGTCAAACCTCCCAAGTATGACGGCGCGTCAACGCTTGAAGTCTTCCGCCGCCAGTTCGACACAGTGGCCAAGCACAACAAATGGTCACCAGAAGAGGAGGCCACACAGTTAATAGCCAGCCTCCAGGGACGGGCCGCGGAAGTCCTGAACGCGGTACAGACAACGGTGGCACCCAAGGACATCTGGGAGGCCCTGGAGAATCGTTTTGGAAACCACCGCTTAGCCACAGCGTACCGCAGCCAGCTAAAGGCAAGGTCACAGCAGCCAGGGGAGACGTTGCAGGAGTTCGCCCTGGCAGTTGAACAACTGGCTAGCAAGGCCCTAGTCGACCTCCCACCAGAGTTCGTATCCCGGGAAGCTTCCTACACATTCGTTGACGGGGTACGAGACACGGAGATTCGTCAGCGCCTAATGCTCGGCGATTATAAAACCATCCACGAGACGCTAACGGCAGCATTAAGGATGGAGGCGGCCAAGGCAACAACTGTCCCGATATCGAGAACGAGGAGTGTCCGCTACACCGGAGACAGGAGACCAGCCGAGGGACGCCGGCGAAGACCTAGTGGCCTGTGTTGGGGGTGTGGAAAGCCCGGACACCTGGAGAGAGACGGCCGACACCAGGAAGGGCAGCCGGAAGAACGAGTAAGGCCCGGTGTGGAGAGGGGTACGTCGGCGCCATCACCACCATCCCCTCGAGTGACACTGCGTGCCGTCAGCCGGCGGATGGATGACAGTCTCATCGCGGACGGCTGGGTAAGAGGAAAGCCGTGCCGCGTGCTGGTGGACAGCGGGGCGGCCGTGACCATCATCAGACCTGACGTGGCGAAGGGTTTGCCGACGAGAAAGCCGAGCCGACCATACCAGCTTGTGACGGCATCGGGCGACACCTTGCCTGTGGAGAAGGAGGCCCTGCTAAAGTTGACCTTGGGAAGGAGTACCGTACGTCTGTGGGTGTTCGTCGCAAAAGTGGCTGAGGTGATACTGGGTTTGGATGCCTTCAGGAGCCACGAGGCGACGGTCGACGTCGGCAGGAAGGTCCTGCGGCTCAACGGAGAAGAGGTTATACTCCGTCAACCCGAAGAGCGCCTTGGAATCTGCAGGGTCATCTTGAACGAAGACGTGGTTGTCCCCGCGAGGAGCGAGGTGATGGTGACGGCGACGGCGCGACTGGAAGGCCAGAGAACCAGGAACATGATGCTGGACCAGAAGACGCCTGTACGCGGACTGTGTGTAGCCAGGGCATTGCTGCCGTGCTGAGAGGAGGTGCCAGTGAGACTGCTAAATCCAACGGGCACCGATCACGACGTCCAGGCTGGGACGGAGTTGGGAACGTGCGAGCCCGTAGTGAGCGTAACAGCAATCGACAAGCCACAGGAGCCGGTGCCGACGCAAGACCTGGGGCCCCGGCTAGATGGCTTACTGGAGAGAGCGGCCGACCACCTGACCGCAGAACAGCTGGAGAAAGTTCGACAACTGCTGAGACGGTATCAGCGCGTCTTCAGCCAAGGTGATAGTTGAGTTGTTGAGTCCAGAGGTTCTACTCCCATTAGCCTTGAACCCGTAGGAACAAGACCCGGGCCTCTTTCAACCAGGGAGTATCCGAGCTGTCCCAAAGGGCGCTCGGCATCCTCCGTGGGGCTTTCCAAGGTGATAGTGACTACGGCCACACGGACAAAGTGCTTCACCGCATCGACACCGGGGACGCCCGACCCATTCGGCAACCACATAGACGCGTTCCGCTGGCGAAGCAAGGGGCGGTACGAGACATGCCGGAGGACATGAGATCCAGGGGAGTGCTTGAAGAGTCTGACAGCACTTGGTATTCCCTGTAGTCTTGGTGACGAAGAAGAATGGCTAGCTACACGAAGAAGAACAGCGAGGTACGCTTCTGCTTGGACTACAGGAAGCTGAACGCTGTCACCCAGAGGGACTGTTTCCCCTTACCCCGGATTGACGACACCCTGGACACGCTAGCTGGTGCACAGTGGTTCTCGACCCTGGACCTGAAGTCGGGCTACTGGCAGGTAACTCTAGACCCGAGAGACAAGGAGAAGACCGCATTCTCGACAGGCCAAGGGCTCTGGCACTTCACAGTTATGCCCTTTGGCCTCTGCAACGCACCAGCTACCTTCCAACGCCTCATGGAGTCAGTGATGAGAGGACTGACTTACGACGCCTGCCTGCTATACCTGGACGACATCATCGTCGGTAAGACTTTTGATACCATCTCGAGATTCTGAGTAAGGTGCTACAGAAATTGCAGGCGACCAACTTGAAGCTGAACGCGAAGAAGTGCCAGCTCTGGCGCAAGGAAGTGAACTACTTGGGCCACATAGTTTCAGCAACTGGAGTGGCCACAGACCCGGAGAAGACGCAGGCTGTGAGATATTGGCTTCGTCCAATGGATAAGAAAGAGTTGCGCAGTTTCCTGGGGCTGTGCAGTTACTACCGACGCTTCATAAAGGGGTTCTCTAACATCGCCAAACCCCTCACCCCCCTGACAGAGGAACATCGGCTTTATGTGTGGACGGAGGACGCCGAAGACGCTTTCCAGCACCTGAAGAAGACCCTCTGCAGCGCTCCAATTTTGGGATTTCCACAACCAGGTGGCGCCTTCATTGTGGGCACCGACGGCAGCGACCATTGGAGGCGTCCTATCGCAGATCCAGGACGGCCATGAGCGGGTGATAGCCTACTACAGCAAGACGCTATCCAAGGCAAGGAAGAACAACTGGGTAACCGGACGAGAGTTACTGGCGGTAGTAAAGACCTTGGAGCACTTCCACAAGTACCTGTATGGTCAGCCATTCCACCTGAGGACTGACCATTCCGCCCTAACCTGGCTATTCAGCTTTAGGAACCTGGAAGGCCAGACAGCACGTTGGGTCTAGAGGCTGCAGGAGTACAACTTCACCTCGGAACATCGCAGAGGGAAGAGCCACGGTAACGCAGACGCTATGTCCCGAAGACCCTGTCCAGAAGAGTGCGGCCAATGCACAAGAGTGGAGGAGAAGGAGCGTGCCGCAGCAGTTCGAGTAGTCACGGCAGTGCCTGCGGATGGCTGGAATAGCGCAGGCCTGAGGAGGGAGCAGCTGCTGGACTTAGACTTGCCACTCTTGAGGGAAGTGGAGGCAGGGACAAGACCAACCTGGGAGGACATCGCACCGAGAAGCGCCACCTACAAGTCGTACTGGGCCCAATGGGACTCACTGAAGACAAGAGAGGGCGTGCTGTTCTGTGTATGGGAATCGCCCGATAGGAAGACGCAGAGAGAACAGTTGGTACTTTCCCGAAGTAAGGTCCCGGAGGTCTTGAAGGTAGTGCACGCCGGTACTTCAGGAGGACACTTAGGAGCAAACCGAGCAATCGACAAACTCCGACAGCCCTACTACTGTTTGAGGCTCCGAGCAGACGCTGAGAGATGGTGCCGTCAGTGTGACGTGTGTGCGGCGAATCGCGGCCCCCAGACTAGGAGCCGGGGTCGCATGCAGCAGTACAACGTCGGAGCGCCATTCGAACGGATCGCTGTTGACATTGCTGGACCGTTCCCAATATCCGACCGAGGCAACAAGTACCTGATGGTGGTCGTGGACTACTTCACTAAGTGGCCGGAGGTGTATTCCATCCCGAACCAAGAGGCAAGGACAATCACAGACTGCCTTGTGGAGCAAGTGTTCTGCCGATTTGGGGTACCGTTAGAGCTGCACAGTGACCAAGGCACCAATTTTGAGTCCAACCTGATGAAGGAGGCACTAGAGAGACTTGGGGTTAACAAGACCCGCACAACACCTCTACATCCCCAGTCGGATGGCATGGTCGAAAGGTACATCAAGACCTTAGAGGAACACTTGAGGAAGGTCGTGGCGTGCCATCAGCGAGACTGGGACGTCAAGGTGCCACTGTTCTTGCTGGCCTACCGCTCATCAACACACGACACCATGGGGATGACGCCAGCCAGCTTAATGTTCGGCCGAGAGTTACGCTTCCCTTGTGACCTGGCTTTTGGAAGCCCTCCGGGGGTGAAACAGCCAGCTACCGAGTATGTGGAGAACCTGGTGGACCACCTCCACGACATGCACGAGATGGCTCGCCAGAACATCCAGAAGGCGAGCGACCACATGAAAACCTGATACGACAGGCAAGCCAACAGCCAAGGGTTCCAGCAAGGTGACCTGGTCTGGTTGTACCGCCCTACCCGGACCAAGGGACGCTGCCTGAAGCTTCAGCAGCCATGGCAAGGACCGTACTGTGTGGTGAAGAGGATTAACGACGTGGTCTACCGCATCCAGAAGGTGCCCCGAGGAAAGATGTTGGTGGTACACCTGGATCGCCTGGACCGCTACGATGGTGCTGTTCGGGATGACCAGCCTTGAGGAGGGAGCAGTGCTACCCAATCGACAAACTCTACGGTACCGATCAATAAATGCAGGGGAAGGCTGGTGGAGGGGGGCGTGTGGCATTGGTACCGCGTGCATAGGCGTGAGAGAGTGGAGGGAGGGGAAACCACAGGGGTGGCTGAATCTTCATTTGCGAAACCTCGAGAATGTTTTCCCCCTCCATGGTAAAGAATTCTCTAGAAGCATTTAGCCACCTATAAATAGAGGGACGAGGCGACCGTGAGTCCAGTTCAGTTCAGTTCTTGGCGAGCAGTGTGAGGAGCGCCCAGTGAGGGAACGTAACTGCATGCAGTGAACCTGTGACAGACGAACTGGTGAATTGTAATTGTGTGCATTACGTAATTCTGTTTAATCGGCAAGTGTTCCGATTGTAATTCGGTGGAAATAAAGAACATTTTTTTTAATGGTGCAATTGGACTTTTAATTTCACGAACCTACAAAGTCAACAAAGTCACAATAATTAGACCAAGTAGTCTAAAATCTCATTTAGTGTTACTTCTATCCTCTTCTGAATTCTACCCTTAGGCCTTAAATTGCGATGGGACATGGCGTCTGCGTTGGCGTGGCTCTTCCCTCCACGACGTTCGGAGGTAAAGTCGTACTCCTGCAGCCTCTGGACCCAACGGGCTGTCGGGCGCTCCAGGTTTCTAAAGCTAAGTAGCCAGATTAGGACGGAGAGGTCACTCCTCAGGTGGAATGGCTGACCGTACAGGTACTTGTGGAAGTGCTCCACGGTCTTCACTACCGTCAGCAGCTCTCGCCGGGTGGCGCAGTAGTTTTTCTCTGCTTTGGACAGCGTCTTGCTGTAGTAGGATATAGGACGCCTCCTATGCAATGGTCGCTGGCGTCGGTGTCCACAATGAAGGCGCCGCCTAGTTGTGGGAATCCCAAAATAGGAGCACTGCAGAGTGTGTTCTTCAACTGCTGGAAAGCGTCTTCGGTGTCCTCCGTCCACTTATAAGGCCGGTGTTCTTCCGTCAGATGAGTGAAGAGCTGGGCGATGTTGGAGAAGCCCTTTAGGAAACGGCAATAATAACTACACAGCCCCAGGAAACTGTGCAATTCTTTCTTATCCCTTGGGCGAGGCCAATCTCTCACAGTCTGTGTCTTCTCCGGGTGTGTGGCCACTCCAGTTGGTGAGACTGTGTGGCCCAAGTAGTTGACTTCCTTGCGGAAGGGCACTTCGCGTTCAGCTTCAGGTTGGTCGCCTGCAGTCACTGTAGCACCTTGCTCAGTTTATCGAGATTGTCTTCGAAAGTCTTGCCGACGATGATGTCCAGGATTAGTAGGCAGGCATTATAAGTCAGTCCTCTCATTACTGGCTCCATGAGGCGTTGGAAGGTAGCTGGTGCGTTGCAGAGACTAAAGGGCATAACTGTAAACTGCCAAAGCCTGTGGCCTGTCGAGAATTCGTTCTTATCCTTGTCTCTCGGGTCTGGAGCCACCTGCCAATAACCCGCCTTCAGGTCCAGGGTCGAGAACCACTGCGCACCAGCAAGCGTATCCAGGGTATCGTCAATCCGGGGTAAGCGGAAACAGTCCTTCCTGGTGACAAGAGTTCAGCTTCCTGTAGTCCACGCAGAAGCGTAGCTCGCCGTTCTTCGTCACCAAGACTACAGGAGAAAGCCAAAGGCTGTCAGATACTTCAATCACTCCCCTGGATGTCATATACTCCAGTGTCCCGTACCGCTTGTTTAGCCAGCGGAACGCGTCTGGGTGTTTGCCGAATAGACCGGGCGTCTGCGGTGTCGATGCGGTGAAGCACTCGATCTGTGCGGCCGTATTCGCTGTTGCTTCGGCTGAAGCCGCGCTGGTATCGTCCCAGCAGTTGTCCAAACTTTTCTAGCTGCTTTGCGGTCAGGTTGTCGGCTGCCCTCTCCAGTAATCCTTACAGCCGGGGCTCCAGGTGTCGCGTCGGCACCGGCTCCTGGGTCTGGTTGATTGGTGTTACACTGACAACGGGCTCGGACGTCCCCAACTGCGTCCCGGCCTGGACATCGTGATCGGTGTCTGTTGGATTAATTAGTCTCACTGGCACCTCCTCTCCGGAGGGCAACAAGACCTGGCTACACAAAGTCGTGCACAGGCGTCTGCCGGTACATCATCATGTTCTTCGTCCGCTGGCCTTCCAGTCGCGCCGTCACCACCACCTCGCTTCTTGCGGGGAAACCACGCCTTCCCTCAGGATGACCCTGCAGATTCCAAGGCGTTCTTTTGGGTGCCGGAATATCATCTCTTCTCCATTGAGCTGCAGGACCTTCCTGCCGAAGTCGACCGTCGCCTCGTGGCTCCTGAGGGCGTCCAGTCCCAGTATCACCTCCTCAGCCATATCCGCGACGAAAACACATAGACGCACGGCACTCCGCCCCAAGGTCCACTGCAGCAGGGCCTCTCTCTCTACAGGCAAGTTGTCGCCCGATGCCGTAACTAGCTGGTATGGTCGGCTCGGTTTTCTCGACGGCAAACCCCTGGCTACGTCAGGTCTGATGATGGTCAGCTCTGCCCCGGTGTCCACAAGCACGCGGCACGGCTTCCCTTTCACCCAACCGTCCACGATCAGGCTGTCATCCATACGTCGGCTGACGCCGCGCAGTGTCACTCGAGGGAATGGCGGTAACAGTGCCGACGTGCCCCTTGTCACGCCGACCCTTGTTCTTCCGGTTGCTCTTCCCGGTGTGGGCAGCCTCTCTGCAGGTGTCCTGGCTGGCCACACCCGCAGCACACGCCACTTGGTCTTCGCCGGCGTCCCTCAGCTGGTCTTTGGTCTCCATCGTATGGGATACTACTTGTTCTCGAAGTCGGGGTAGCCGTCACCTTGGCCACCTCCATCCTTAATGCGATTCTTAGTGCCTCGTGGATGGTCTTGTAGTCGCCGAGTATCTCAACGTATCTCAACGTCTCTTACCCCGTCAACGAAGGTGTAGGCGGCTTTCCGGGATACGGATTCAGGTGGGAGGTCGACCAAAGCTTTGTTGGCCAGCTGCTCAATTGCCAGGGCGAACTCGTGTAGCGTCTCCCCCGGCTGCTGCTTCCTTGACTTCAGCAGGCTGCGATAGGCTGCGGTCAAGCTGTGATTTCGGAAGCGGTTTTCCAGGGCCTCCCAGATGTCCTTGTGCGCCGCCGCTGTCTGGACCGCGTTCAGAACCTCTGTGGTCCGTCCCTGGAGGCTGGCTATTAGGTGTGCGGCCTCTTCTTCTGGCGACCACTTGTGCCTGGCCACTGTGTCAAATTGGCGGCGGAAGACTTCAAAGTTGACGTGCCGTCATACTTCTGTGGTTTGACGCGCACAGATGTGTCGCCTCCCGGCACGTCTGCCTTCAAATCCTTCAACCTTCTGCCGACGTTGTCCTCCACAATGGCGTTTAAGGACTTGGTTTTGCTGTCAGCCTTTCCGTGTGGGTCATTAACGCGATTTGCCAGGTTTTCGACGCGTTCGCCCAACTCCGTGACGTCCTTCACGCCGGCCAAATGCTCCTCAAATTTGGCGGCGAGGGCGTGGTTCGCAGCCTTCATTTCTGTGGCCAGGCTGTCGTTCGCCGTTTTTATTTCCATGGTTAATGTCGCAGCGATGGTGTCATTCGCTGTTCTCATTTCTTTCAGCTCTTCTAAAAGCTTGGCAATGCAGCTTCCATCGTCGTGTTCCACTCCTGACAGCAAATGTGACTTTGTAGGTTTGTAAAATTAAAAGTCTGGTTTGCAGAAATTTAAAATGCTCTTTATTACAATTAAAAACACGCTTTGTACACCCCTTACAGCAGCGAAATGACGTCAAGTACACAAACGCAGTCCTCAAGGCTGTCTGCCACACGTAAACAAAAGAAAGAAATTACTGCGGTACACTCACAAATGTCCACAGCTGCACACTCAATTAACAACTCCAACTTGCCACTGACTCCACTTTGACAGCCGTGGCGCTTTTATGCCTCCAGTCACTGTTTCTAGAAATCAGTGGAACGCTTGATAACAATCACGATGCAGCAGGAAATTCCAGACTATTACCGTCTCTTTCTCTCTCGGCAAGCGTTCAGCAATGGCACCCCTCACTATTTGTCTCTTTCTTTTCTGCCCGCTAGCTCAGTCTCTTTCTTTTGCACATGCCTGGCACTGGCTTGTCGCGGCAAATCAACAATGCCTCGGCGACAATATGAATCGTCTGCTGATTACTCATAATCCATAATTATGTCCGGCCACCTCACATTTGTTATTCGACGTAGGCATCTATTTATGAACACCTTCAGCTGGTTGTTGATCTGTTTTGTAACTTTCCACGTTTCACAGCATTGATTGCTGTTGAAGAGGCGGAGCTTAGTCTTCGTAAAGATGTTCCTATTTTTCCATACAGATTAGAGCTGGACAAACTCACCATTTGCCTTCCGAATACTTTTTCCTCTGCTGCCCCATCAGTTGTAACTAAACTTCCAAGGTAGAGAAAGGACTCAACTCTCAACTTCCTTTCCATTTAATGTCAAGCTGGTCGTGACATCAGAATTATTCCTCATCTCTTTGGTCTTGTTCGTGTTAATTATGAGACCTGTACGTTTCGCTTCCTTCTGCAACCTGCTCAGTTTATCCTCTCTGTCCCAGTACCGCTGTGCCATAAGGCAAATATCGCCTGCAAGGTCAATATCTTCAAGCCTCTCTCTCATTCCCCATTGAACATCCCTCTTCCATCCTCCCATTACCCTTTTCATCACGCTATCCACGACCAACAGGAACAGAGTGAGAGAAAGAACACACCCCTGTCTCACTCCAGACTTGACGCTTATCGTTACTGTTAGTTCCCCTGCATAAAGAACCTGACAATCCTACCCCTTGTACATCCCTTACATGATCTTGATGACTTTAGTTTATAAAGGATAAAGCTATAATGTAATTGTTGTGACAGAATTATCATTTCTTATAATAAAACTGTTCATATTCCTTACATTCAATTCCAATCAATGTTAAGAATGATACTCATACCTAAAATACAACTCCAGTAGGGTGCAGTCTTAAAGCAATAGCACAAATCTAGTTGTGTAAAATGTACATGCTTAGGCTTTCACGGCTGGCGTTAATCCAGTAAAATGTGTTATCCGATCTTTTTGGCCGTGGTCAATTGGCTGAAATAGCACTTGAAGTTTCGCCCATCTCTCTGCCGGGCATCTTCAAAACTTGACTCAGGCAGGGTCTGAGTCAACTTCTGAAGATACCTAGTGGAGAGACGGGCAAAACGTCAAGTGATATTTCAGCCAATCGACCAAGACCAAAAAGCCCAATAACGCATTTTATTGGATCTAGTTGTGTATATTTGACTTATTTTGAAACAAGAAATCATCTTTGTTTGACTTGGGAATCTTCTTTACAGGCAATAGGTAGAAGAAACTACAGTTCAGCTGAGAGGATTGGATGTACCAGATCTGTTCAGAAAGTATCACGAATTTTGTGTTTTTTCAAAACGTATTTATTCATTCTAAAATATCTATTTTGTCCCCTTCAAAGTAATCCCTAGCAGATATTATACACTTGTGCCAACGTTTTAGCAATCCTTTAAGCACTTTAAAAATCATTTTTTGTGATATTGTTCAGCTTTTCCTTCGATGCCCTCTTTATCTCAATCATGGGCCTCTTCAGTTTTGGGAACAAAAAAAGTCACAGGGGAACAGGTCTGCGGAGTACGGTGGCTGCAGCATAAGTGTGCTGTTTTTGGCCAAAAATTCTTGCACATGCAATGATATGTGAGTAGGGGCGTTATCATGGTGCAAAAGCCAATTTTTGTTCTTCGCCAACTCCTATCTGCTTGGCAGCACTCCTGGACAGCTTTGGAAGGCACACAACTCCGAGCAATAAAGGAGAGCGTACAACCCTGGCTAACTTCCTGCAGGGATAACCGGCGAGCCGAGGTTGTACTCACCCGGCTGAGAATTTGGCACACACGAGCGACTCATGGTCATTTGTTAAGAGGGGAACCGGCCCCAGTGTGTGCTCCATATGCAGTATGCCTCACTGTGCGGCATGTATTACTCGAGTGCCCGCAGTACGCCCGCGTTTGCCAGTCAGTAGGCTTGGGGACTAACTTGCTGGGTGTTTTAGGGGACGACCCAGTGGCCGTGGTTAAGGCACTGCGGTTTGTTGCCCAAATCGGTTTTAATAAACAAGTCTAACTTGCATTTTATATTTGTTAATTTTAGAGATTTTAAGTTGTCTTGGGATGGATTTTTATGTACTTTTAATAGTTGAGTGTTTTTATTTTTATTTTACATTTTAGCTTAATTTGTGTAGCTTTTAGTTTTTAGTGTTGACTTCGGGCCCAAATGACCTTGTTGTCGACGGGCCCTAAAACACCACACACTCACTCACTCCACAAATCCGGGCGTTTCTGGTGGATTGCTTTGCGCAAATTGCGCATAACTTGCAGGTAATATTCCTTATTGACCGTTGCTACCCTGTGGTAAGAACTCATAATGCACTACGCCCCTGCAATGAAAGAAAACTGTAAGCAAAACCTTCACATTTGACCGAACTTGGTGCACTTTATTCGGTGGTCTTGGCTCATTTGGCAGCATCCATTGGGATGATTGAGCTTTACTTTCCACGTCATAACCATAAAGCCATGATTCGTCACCAGTTATGGCCCTCTGGAGAAAATTTGGGTCGTTTCGGACAGAGCTCAACAGCTCCTTAGCCACATTAATGCGATGGTATTTTTGGTCGAAATTGAGCAACTTTGGTATGAATTTTGTGGCGACCCGTCTCATACCCAAATCATTGGTCAAAATCAAATGCCACGTGCCAATGTGATATGTTTAGGTCCTCAGCAACTTCTCTGAAGATGATTCGACAATTGGCCAATACTATTTTCTTCACTGCTTCAATGTTTTTGTCTGTTGTTGATGAGCTCGAGCGTATGGGATGCTCTTCGTTGTACACATCTTCTTGATTACACAGAAAATGAAGCTAGTTACAGTGGAATGATAAATATAATACAAATAAAATATTTAGTGAATATTTTCCACTTATCTTAAGAAGTTGATGATCTTAAGAAGTTGTTGAAGTTCGTGTTTGACTAAAGATGTGGGCAAATGCTTAGGAAATTAATTTCAAATAGAAGATAGAAGTTTGGTCATCAGCTTCTTAAGATAAGTGGAAAATATTCACTAAATATTTTATTTGTATTGCATCTTCTTGACCCTCTGAGAACCTTTTGTACCACCGATAAATGTTGCTTTGGTCCAAAGTAGCTTCACCATATGCAACAGTCAGAATTTGGAATGCATCCGCACACTTAATTTTGTTTTTCACACAAAATTTGATACAGATATTTTGTTCCATTTTTTGGAATAGGCAAAAATCGAAGAGGAGCCAAAAGATGCCCAAGCAAAATAGCTGTAAACAACTGAACATTCAAAGTGGTCGAGCTTGTCGACACAAGTGAGGGATATGAGTACCAACATAATGTCACAAAACATTCGGAAGTCTAATATATGTAGCCCGCGAAAATTCAAAATTTGCGATACTTTTTGAACAGACATTGTATAGTATTTTAGCACTTAAATTTTTTAGAAGCTTGTGCTGTTCCTCATATCACAAACGTGAAACAGGAACAAAAAATAACATGGAATCACTCATGTACACATTAACTTTATATGAGAAAAGTGCAATGTATGCATGTATAAAAGTCTGCAGTAAATCAATAATAAAAAGCGGAGCAATCAAAAATGTGAAATATTTAAACAAAATAGTAAAAATCATGTATTAATAGACTAGGCCTATTATTCAGTTGCAGAATATATAAATTACAAGTTATGGTATGAATTCAAAGAACATTTTTGTAATTTTGTAATTAATAGGTATAATGTGTTTCTAGATCATAGTTATTATTACTGTCAATACTTGTATATATTATACACTGAAATTCTGTGAGACCATTATTGTAGAGCTTGTGTAAAACATAGCAACATTCCCTCACTTTTGAAGCAAAGAAGTGCAATAGCATTGCCTGGCCCATTTGCATAATAAAAGTGTATATCAATGTTCCACTTGCTGTGAGTGAAGGACAATATATTGTAAGTGTGACTGTTTCAGAGTTCTGATAACACTTCCTAGTGCCTCGCTCCTCCACCAGTCCTGTCCTGCACATATGTAGTTTCATGTTTTACATGAGCTGTACTTGACTAATATTTTAATTTTATTTTGTTTGTGCTGATAAGACATCTGGTGATGAAGCCTTGTTCAGAAATTGTAAGCATATTGATGATAAAGTATCTTAACAGGCACAATGTCTGTTCACCATGCTTACTTTGACTCTCTGGAACATATGTCATTTACCTCCCACCCTGCACAACTATTCACTAATGTTATTACTGTTGCCAGTAAGATTTACAATAATTTATTGACCCCAGAAAAAAAAAATTCTTTCTTTTGATCTGGTAGTAGTGTAATTCTTAATGGTCATTGTTGCTGAAGTTCACAGCCTGTGAACTCCAGTAACTGAAATTCACTAGTGCAGATATTGAATAGAATTTGAAAACATTCGTACTTACAAGTAATATTTCTGTTTCTATGCTTCAGGATGGTCCCAACTCATATTACTGCAGCTTCCTATTGGTTGGAAATCAAGTGCTGTTCACCGTAAAAGCATAAGGGATATTCTCGAGAGGAACAGTCACGCAAGTTATGGAGTTATTGTTAGTGTGTTGTGACAGGAAGAAATTATTTCCAGCATTAACATCACTTGTAGTTGCCTTGGCTCAAAAATTCTTATATACATTTGTATCGCATTTGAAACAGAAAAATGGTGTTAACAAAAGTAATTGTTTAAGTAAAAGTTTTCTTTTCTCTTTGTTCTTAGAGAAAACTAATCATAAATTTATGGGGACCCCTGAAGGTTCATTTATGATGCAAAATGCCACAGGGAGAGGTGGCGACTATCCAGTACCAGAGTTCTCAGTGGCTCCTGCTCTTCCACCTCGCAAGATTTCTCGGTCACAACCCATATCAGATGAACCAGAACCTGAAATGGACAAGGACAAAATGTCTGAACATATTCAAGCCCCTGCTTTACCTCCAAGGAAAATATCTTGCATCCACCCGCCTCCACCATCAACAATTGAGGTGGAACCAGAGAAAGAGAAGAGCTGCGGAGAATATCCTCAATCCCTTCAAGATGCTGAGTGGTACTGGGGAGACATCACAAGAGAAGAGGTTAATGAAAAGCTAATGGATACTCCTGATGGGACATTTTTGGTTCGTAATGCATCAAGCAAAGGAGGGGAGTATACACTAACCCTACGTAAAGGTGGTGCAAATAAACTGATAAAAATTAGTCATCGAAATGGAAAATATGGATTTTCAGAGCCATTTAAGTTTAATTCTGTTGTTGAATTGGTCTATCATTACAGAACTACATCTCTTGCACAGTATAATTCCACTCTTGATATAAAACTACTTTATCCTGTTTCAAGATTTCAACAAGATGATGATCTAGGAAATATGACTGATGTGCGCAATGTTGCTCAGAAACTAGTGGAAATAAATAGAGAATACACAGCTAAGACAAAAATGTATGATGATTATTCAGAAGATTTCTTACGAACTTCACAAGAGATACAGTTGAAGCATCAAGCTTTAGAAGCATTCAAAGGGGCTGTACAAATGTTTGAGGAACAGATAAAGCTCCAAGAGAAATTTCAGCGAGAAGCACAGCCACATGAAATTAAGAGCCTAGTAGAAAATTCTGCTATGCTGAAGCAACGCCTTCAAGATTTAGAAGAAAGCAGGAAGAAACTAGATGATAATCTGAAACAGCGACGTGCATATAATCGTACACTGGAACGTGAAATGCACTCACTTAAGCCTGATATAATTCAGCTATTCAAACAGAGAGAGCGTCATCAGTCTTGGTTAAAATCTCGTGGTATAAAACCCCATCGCATAGTTCAGTTCTTAATGACGGATGGTAACTCATCATGGTCATTTGAAGAACTGGAGCATGATGATGGAGATTTAGAAAATCTACCACATCAAGATGAAAGCACCTGGCTTTTAAGAGACTGCTCGCGAATGGAGGCAGAACGGTTACTAGTGGGGCGTCCTGATGGTACATTTCTGGTGCGCCCTAGTCGTACAGGACAATATGCATTATCAATTACATGTAATGGTACAACAAATCATTGCATAATATATGAAACTGAACGTGGATATGGTTTTGCAGAACCTTATAATATATATGAATCGCTCAAATCATTGGTGCTTCATTACTCTCAAAATTCACTTGAAGAACATAATGATTCTTTAAATACAACCCTTGCATATCCTGTGTTTGCACAACCTCTTCAGGTTCATTACCACCACCATCAACTGCAACCAACAGATGTTCACTCATCAAGTGGCTACATTTTAACTCATCAGCGGTGAAGTTGTGTAAATAAACTAGTGCAATACATTAATTGCAATGCTATATTAAATTTGGGTTAACAATGTTATTAAGGTACACATGTGAATGAAAATTCAAGAGAGATTCTTAAATAAATTTGTTTATTTATTCAAATTGATTAAGGGTCGATTAGGTTGACACTTTAATGAGGTATAGGGTCATTAAAATATATTGTAATGCATTTATGGGGTATGTACATGTGCAAGAGAACTGAGGAGTTGCCAGAGAAACAGGGGAGGCAGAGCCACAGTAATATCCTTAGCTCTCTTTTTGTTTCAGTAAACAATATAGGTGTTTTTATTTTTCTAGCACTTGTTTGTAATTTTCAGGTTATAGTGAAGGATTTCACACAATTGTTAATAAATTTGAAGTTTCAGGTTCATTGTTAGACAAGAAATGTTCTAGATCAGTTTTAGCAGAAAATAAAGTAGATGAAATCAGTGCCAGTTTAGAGCAGCTGCATCAAACCTGTACATAAACTGGCTCAAATTAACATGAACGCAGTCAATATCAGGCTACAGATAAACCTGTGCTGTTGCATCAAATGCAACAATAAGAGAGATGCTACCTGTTAGATAATGATTTTAGTGTGCCTTTTTCTGCTTCATTTCCTTGGTGAATCTCTGTTCTTTCACACAGTATAGAGAAAGCCTGTAAATGCTTTACAATATATTTTAATGACCCTATATAGTGTAAACCTAACTGACCCTCACTGTTTAAAAAACTTCCAGTTATTAGTGATAGTTTATTGATGCTTAATTCATAACTGTATTATTATAATGTTAGTATGCTGCATCAGTATGTATTGTAATAATTCAGTTTAATTTTAGGTCCTAATAATGGAAGGCAAAGTGAAAGAAGTGGTTTATGTATTTTAAAGATGTAATGAAGAAATAATTTATATCTATTTCATTAGTGTCAGAGAATATGTAAATTTGAACAAATGAGCAATCAAGCCAATGTACCCCACTCTTAATAATATTTTCATTGTGTGTTCTGGCTGAACAACCATTACATTATATAATTGTAATAATTATTCATAGAATGATTGAATGAATTCATTTACCAAAAGCAGTAAACATTACACTTTTCATTCATATATATATATATATATATATATATATATATATATTTCATAAGCTTTCTACTATGTTTGCTCCTAATTTCCATTTATTTATTTATATATGCAATTAAACAAATACACTTTTATTATAACCCTTATCAAACATTTCTGTCATTGCTGTTTTATATTTCCAATTATTTGTTGTGTTGTATTATTTTCCCTCTCTGTCTATAGGAGTGCTGACATTGTTTAAATTATTTTTTGTCCTTTTATGCTCCATATTGTCTGCAAACATTCAGAATCATGTATCTGCATTTTATTGATATTCTGTAGTGAAGATAAACTAGGGTTCTTCATTTAAACCCTAACGGGACACACATGTCGCCTGTCCCTTGACCTTGCTTGATTCCCACACTACTGGCTGCTGTTGTGCATGGGGGTTAGCAGTATGCACTTTGCTCAACAGTATTTTACTGGCAACCAACCTGAACAGGCATTTGACTCTAGAGCGTAAAAGTTATTATAAATGGGAATCGCCAAGCCGTGTTTCACACAGAGCATATTCAAATGATCCCTGGTGAAGTGCCTCCTTCCAGATATACAATTCACAAGATTGTGAAAAAATTGGAAACCAATAGATCTGTGGCAAACAAAATCTGAAAGCTTAAATGTAGTGTTAACAGAGGAAAAGTTAGATGACATAGGCACATGTTTTGAATGTTTACCAACCAAATCCATTCCAACCTTAGCACAGCAGTTGGGAATTTCAAAGTCTTCTGTACATAGAACAACTAAATTATTAAAACTAACCCTATATATGTATAAGTGTACAAGTGTCCATGCTTTAAAACCAGGTGACCCAGTATCATGAATGCATAATTGTGAATGGTTTCTTAAATCAGTGAATGATGGTTCAGTTGATCCACAGCTTCTGTTCTTTTCCAATGAGGCGTGGTTCCACCTCACAGGTCGTGCCCACATTCATAACTGTTGGTACTGGGCTTTTGAAAATCCACATCGCGTTTAAGAATCTCTCATTATGGTCACAAAGTTGAAGTTTGGTGTGCTGTTAGCACTAGATGCATAATCGGTCCATATTCTACAAAAACACTGCAAATGCAGAGAGGTACTAATTTCGATATAGTGATTATTGTTGGTGTATCGTCCTCTTGTTCCCCAGATCTAACATTGTGTGATTTTTACTTGTAGGGTAACCTGAAAGACAAAGTTTACGATACAAATTCTCATACATTAGAAGAACTGAAACAAAATATTAGAAATAAAATTGAAAACATTACAGGCGCCAAACTTAATTGTGTGAATGAGAATGTGTTTTCCCAATATAATGCTTGTTTAGCCGAGGGTGGACCATGTTTCCAGCATCTTCTATAAGGTAAGAGTGTTATACATGCTTTATGTGCAGAGTTTATGTAGGAGCAAAGCTGCTGTTGCACACCCAATCACACGCAGTTGAAATGCTGTGTGCCCGTTAGGTTTTAAATGAAGAACCCTGTATGTTTGCTATGAAGTATTGATTGGCCCTCATGTTTTGTTATAAATGTTTTGTAGTACTTAGTATAAATGTGTTTATTGTTACTTCATTCAATTTTCAAACTGTCACTCCACTAATTTTCACTGTTACTTTGTCATGTAGTTCACTGTTGTTATACTTAATCACTTCATGCATTGTGAACTAGTTCCGCTTGCCATTGTTGTTTCACTCTCTTCGCTTGTAATGAGATATGTGCATAGCTTCACTCGGGAAGTTGAACACAAAATGTCTCAAATCCCTTGCAGTCACAGCACTCACTGGTCATCATCACAATCTTGCTTTGGAGAACAGCACTTACCGTCACAGCAGAAATATACTCAACTCTGCCAGACTTGCTTAACTTGCTAGAGCACCTGCTTACATTGTTTTAGGGAAGTTTGCACAGAGTTCCAGAATATTCAAGATGGTGATACATCCAGAAGATACTAGTTATTTGGTGACGGCTCTTATTGTGCTTATGCTAGGCAAGCATGTGGCTTATTTGCTTATAATTCCAACTGCCCAGCACCAACCTTGTGCTGTAACCACTCTGTCACATTATTTATACATGTTAATTATTATGTATGAGAAGTGAAAGTAAATAGCTTTTACTGTCTATAGCATCTCCTTAAGTAGGTAGGGGAAGTATTGTATTCCCCTCAACAATTTGATTTAAGGTTTCACAAGAACTGCTTTTTAAGGTCTGCTGGAAAAAAAAAATTTAGTTAAAATATATGGTGGCATATGGTTCCTAGCTTACAAATAAAAAGTTAACTAAATACCATAATATTTTAAGTTTGGCATATTCAGGGTTGTAATCAAGATTTTCAAGAAAATCCCCCAACCAAAACATGGACTTTTTTCTTCCTTCAAAAACTGCTTTATAATGATTTTGATTAATACTGTCGCGAACCCGTTATCTACGATAGTGCGGCTTGTGTACACAAAGAACCGGCAAATAACGATAGCGGAGATAAAGGACTTGCCGGCACAGATTAAGTTACGCTTCTGAAAGGTGATAGAATATTCCATTTCTTGTTTGTTCCAGAAATCTTTCGAATTTATCAATGAGATATTTAAAAAAAGCGACGACTCGCCAAGAGTAGTCGTAAACAGAGAGACGTAACAGGAGTGTTGTAAACAGACGTAATCAGAACGGTGTTTGTGTGGTCATCGACATTGGTAGATTGTGTTGTGTATGTGACGTAATGTTGCTACGTGAGAATTGAACAGTGTATTTCTACGGAAATAAAGAACATTTGGAATATCTGCAACTCGGACTTTTAATTCTACGAACCCCTGAAAGTCACAATTGGTGTCAGGAAGTGGAACATCGACAATGGACACGGCATTGGAGAAGATTTTACAGAAAATGGAAGAAATGAAGGCGGCTAACGACATCACCGAGAAAATGATGGAAATGAAGGTCGAACTGACCTCGGAAATGAAAGCGGCAAATAATAGCCTGGCCGCGGAAATAGCAGAAATGAAGACGGCTAATGACAACATCACCGAGAAAATGGAAGTAATGAAGGCCGAATTAACAGCGAAGACGGAAGCTGCAAATAGCAACTTGGCCGCGAAGCTGACCGAGTTAACCACGGAAATGAAGGCTGCAAACGAAGCCCTCGCCTCCAAATTTGAGGAGCAGTTGGCCGGCGTAAAGAAGGACGTCACAGAGTTGGGTGAGCGCGTCGAAGACCTGGCGAGCCACGTTGACGACCTGGAGGGAAAGGCCGACAGCAACACCAAGTCCCTGAACGCCATGGTAGAGGGCATCGTTGGCAGGAGGTTGAAGGATTTAAAGGTCGAGGCGCCGGGACGCGATACAACATCTGCGCGCGTCAAACCTCCTAAATACGACCGCGCGACAACTTTCGAAGTCTTCCGCCGCCAATTCGACACAGTGATCAAGTACAACAAATGGTCACCAGAGGAAGAGGCCACGCAGTTAATAGCCAGCATCTAGGGACGCGCAGTAGAATTCTTAAACGCGGTCCAGACAGCGGCGGCGCCCAAGGACATCTGGGATGCCCTTGAGAACTGCTTTGGAAAACACCGCTTAGCCGCAGTGTACCGCAGCCAGCTGAAGTCAAAATCACAGCAGCCAGGGAAGACGCTGCAGGAGTTTGCCCTGGCAATTGAGCAACTGGCTAGCAAAGCCTTAGTCGACCTCCCACCAGAGTTCGTATCCGGTAAGCTCATAGCTAGTCGAAGGTGTGCTAGATCAACAGGCGGCCCCACCGAGGTCATATCGGTAGCCTTCCCATTTTGGAGTTGGCGCGCGTAAGTGGCGTATCCACTTCCATCCCGTCTTGATTCCTCAGGACCAGATGGGGGGGCCTTGTTAGTTTCTAGGTCTTGCCCTATGGAAAGCCCCACGGAGGCGCCGGGCTCCCTTTTGGGACAGCTTGGTAATTCCCTGATCGAAGGAGGCCCGGATCCTTGGTCCTACGGGTCCAGGACTAATGGGAGTAGAACCTCTGACATTAACATTATCCTGAGAAGCCGCCTACACATTCGTTGACGGAGTACGAGACCCGGAGATTCGTCACCACCTAATGCTCGGCGACTACAAAACCATCCACGAGGCGCTAACGGCAGCTTTAAGGATGCAGGTGGCCAAGGTGACGGCTACACCGACGTCGCGAACCAGGAGTATCCGCTATAATGGAGACCGAAGACCAGTCGAGGGACGCCGTCGAAGACCTAGTGGCCTGTGCTGGGGGTGTGGAGAGCAGGGACACTTGGTGAGAGTAAGGGCTGTCGTGGCGAGGGGCACGTTAGCGCCATCACCATCATCCCCTCGAGTGACACTGCGCGCCGTCAGCCGGCGTATGGATGACAGCCTCATCACGGACGGTTGGGTGAGAGGCAAGCCGTGCCGCGTGCTGGTGGACACCGGGGCAGCCGTGACCATCATCAGACCTGACGTGGCCAAGGGTTTGCCGACGAGGAAGCCGAGCCGACCATACCAGCTTGTGACGGTATCGGGTGACACCTTGCCTGTGGAGAAGGAGGCCCTACTGAAGTTGACCTTGGAACGGAGTGCGGTGCATCTGTCGGTGTTCGTCGCGAAGGTGGCTGAGGAGGTGATACTGGGATTGGATGCCCTTAGGAGCCACAAGGCGACGGTCTCGGTAGGAAGGTCCTGCGGCTCAATGGAGAAGTGATTCTCCGGCAACCCGAAGAGCGCCTAGGAATCTGCAGGGTAATCTTGAAGGAAGACGTAGTGGTCCCCGTGAGAAGCGAGGTGGTGGTGACGGCGCGACTGGAAGACCAGCAGACGAAGAATAAGATGCTGGACCAGAAGACGCCTGTGCACGGACTCTGTGTAGCCAGGACATTGTTGCCGTGCCGAGAGGAGGTGCCAGTGAGGCTACTCAATCTGGCAGACCGATCACGACGTCCAGGCCGGAACGGAGCTAGGGACGTGCGAGCCCGTAGTCAGCGTGACAGCAATCGACAACACAGAGGAGCCGGTGCCGAGGCAACACCTGGGTCTCCGGCTGGAAGGCTTATTGGAGAGGGTGACCGACAACCTGGCCGCAGAACAGCTGGAGAAAGTTCGACAACTGCTAAGGCCATACCAGCGCGTCTTCAGCCAAGGTAACAGTGACTACGGCCGCACGGATAAAGTGCTTCACCACATCGACACCGGAGACGCCCGGCCAATTCGGCAACCAAATAGACGCGTTCCGCTTGCGCAACAAGCGGTGGTATGGGATATGCTACATGACATGAAATTCAGGGGAGTGATTGAAGAGTCTGACAGCCCTTGGTGTTCCCCTGTAGTTCTGGTGACAAAGAAGAACAGCGAGCTACGCTTCTGCGTGGACTAGAGGAAGCTGAACGCCGTCACCCGGAAGGACTGTTTCGCCTTACCCCAGATTGACGACGCCTTGGACACGCTAGCTGGTGCACGTGGTTCTCGACCCTGGATCTGAAGTCGGGTTACTGGCAGGTGGCTCTACACGAGAGACAAGGAGAAGACTGCATTCTCGACAGGCCAAGGGCTTTGGCCGTTCACAGTTATGCCCTTTGGCCTCTGCAATGCACCAGCTACATTTCAATGCCTCATGGAATCAGTAATGGGAGGGTTGACATGACGCCTACTATACTTGGATGACATCATCGTCGGCAAGATGTTCGAAGACCATCTCGACAACCTGAGCAAGATGTTACAGAGACTGCATGCAACCAACTTGAAGCTGAACGCGAAGAAGTGCCAGCTCTTCTGCAAGGAAGTTAACTACTTGGGCCGCATAGTCTCACCAACCGGAGTGGCCACAGACCCGGAGAAGACCCAGGCTGTGAGAGATTGGCCTCGCCCAAAGGATAAGTGAGAGTTGTGCAGTTTCCTGGGGCTGTACAGTTATTACCGCCGCTTCATAAAGGGGTTCTTCAGGATCGCCAAATCCCTCACCCGCCTGACAGGGGAACACCGACCTTATGTGTGGATGGATGACGCCGAAGGGGTTTACCAGCACCTGAAGACCCTGTGCAGTGCTCCTATTTTGGGATTTCCACAACCAGGCGACGCCTTCATTGTGGACACCGACGCCAGCAACCATTGCATTGGAGGCATCCTTTCCCAAATCCAGGACGGCCATGAGTGGGTGATAGCCTACTACAGCAAGACGCTATGCAAGGCAGAGAAGAACTACTGCGTCACCTCACCAGTACGTGAGGTACTGGTGGTAAAGACATTGGAGCACTTGCACAAGTACCTGTATGGTTAGCCATTCCACCTGAGGACTGACCACTCCGCCCTAACCTGGCTACTGAGCTTTAGAAACCTGGAAGGCCAGACAGCACTCTGGGTACAAAGGCAGCAGGAGTATGAGTTCACCTCTGAACATCGTAGACGGAAGAGGCACGGTAACGCAGACGCCATGTCCCGAAGACCCTTCCCATAGGAGTGCGGCCAGTGCACAAGAGTGGAAGAGAAGGAGCATGCCGCAGCGGTCAGAGTGGTCATGGCAGTGCCTGCGGATGGCTGGGATAGTGCAGGCCTGAGGAGGGAGCAGCTGCTGGATGCCGACTTGCCACTCTTGAGGGAAGTGGAGGCAGGGACAAGACCAACCTGGGAGGACATCGCAATGAGAAGCGCCACCTACAAGTCGTACTGGGCCCAATGGGACTCACTGAAGACAAGAGAGGGCGTGCTGTTCTGTGTATGGGAATCGCCCGATAGGAAGACGCAGAGAGAACAGTTGGTACTTCCCCGAAGTAAGGTCCTGGAGGTCTTGAAGGTAGTGCACGCCGGTACTTCAGGAGGACACTTAGGAGCAAACCGAGCAATCGACAAACTCCGAGAGCCCTACTACTGTTTGAGGCTCCGAGCAGACGCTGAGAGATGGTGCCGTCAATGTCACGTGTGCACGGCAAGTCCTGGCCCCCAGACTAGGAGCTGGGTTCGCATGCAGCAGTACAACGTCGGAGCGCCATTCGAACAGATCGCCGTCGACATAGCTGGACCATTCCCAGTGTCCAACCTAGGAAACAAGTACCTGATGGTGGTCGTGAATTACTTCACCAAGTGGCCGGAGGTGTATGCCATCCCGAACCAGGAGGCAAAGACAATCACAGACTGCCTCGTGGAGCAAGTGTTCTGTTGATTTGGGGTGCCGTTAGAGCTCCACAGCGACCAGGGTACCAATTTTGAGTCCAAACTGATGGAGGCACTGGAAAGACTTGGGGTGAACAAGACCCGCACAACACCTCTACATCCCCAGTTGGATGGCATGGTCGAAAGGTACATCAAGACCTTAGAAAAACACCTGAGGAAGGTTGTGGCTAGCTATCAGCGAGACTGGGACACCAAGGTACCACTGTTCTTGCTGGCCTATCGCTCGTCGACACACGACACCACTGGGATGACGTCAGCCAGCTTAATGATCGGCCGAGAGTTATACCTCCCCTGTGATCTGGCTTTTGAAAGCCCCCCGGATGCAAAACAGCCAGCAGCCGAGTATGTGGAGAACCTGGTGGACCATCTCCACGATGCATGAGATGGCTCGTCAGAACATTCAAAAGGCGATCAACCGCATGAAGACCCGATACGACAGGCAAGCCAGCAGCCAAGGGTTCCAGCAAGGTGACCTGGTCTGGTTGTACCGCCCTACCCGGACAAAGGGATGCTGCACGAAACTTCAACAGCCGTGGCAAGGAGCGTACCGGGTGGTGAAGAGGATTAACGACGTGGTCTACCGCATCCAGAAGGAGCCCTGAGGGAAGATGTTGGTGGTACACCTGGATCGTTGGCCCGCTACGATGGTGCTGCTCGGGACGATCAGCCTTGAGGAGGGAGCAGTGTCACAAACCCGTTATCTAGGATAGCGCGGCTTGTGTTTATAAAGAGCCGTCAAATAAAGATAGCAGAGATAAAGGACTTGCCGGAACAGAATAAGTTACGCTTCTAGAAGGTGATATAATACTCAATTTATTGTTTGTTCCAGAAATCTCTCGAATTTATCAATGAGGTATTTAAGAAAGCAACAACTCGCCAAGAGGAGTCGTAAACAGCTGTAGAGTTGTAAACAGGCGTAATAGGAGTGTTGTAAACAGATGTAATCAGAACGCTGTTTGTGTGGTCATCGACCTTGGTATATTGTGTTGTGTATGTCACGTAATGTTGTTACGTGAGAATTGAACAGTGTATTTCTATGGAAATAAAAGAACATTTGGAATATCTGCAACTAGGACTTTTAATTCTACGAACCCACAAAGTCACAATATACCACATATTTAAGATGCATGAATACATGTATCTCCCTAGCACCATGATAGTGGTCAAACTAGGTAAGTTGAAGAAGAAGAAGAAGAAGAAGAAGAAGAAGAAGAAGAAGAAGAAGAAGAAGAAGAAGAAGAAGAAGAAGAAGAAGAAGAAGAAGAAGAAGAAGAAGAAGAAGAAGATGTATTTTGAATTTTAAAGCCTATGAAGTTCTTCTTTTGAATGAATTTTGTACAGTTACTGAATCACAGCAGGGTCAAACACTTGGTATACAAAAAATTTAGGTTCGTTTAACCCTTTCATGCATGATGTTGCTCTAGGGCAACATTAGGCTGTATTCAGCTTGAAAAATGTTTTAGTGCAGTTCTTTTTTTTATTATATTTTACTGGCCTTTATGAATTATACGTACAAAATGATGAGTCTTTTGAATTGTAAATATATTTTTTTACAGTTACATTATAGTGTTTTTTTTTACTATAAAAAAGCAAAACCCAAGCAACTGCACTTAAGTGTTACCCCGTCAACATCCAAGTGTGCCATCACACCAATTATTTTACTTGGGTCCTTCCCATGTTTTACCACAGGCACATTTGACTGCAGTTGCTGAGATTCAAACTCACAATGTTTAGCCAGTGTGCTTTAGCAACCATGACTATTTGAGTAGATTTCTTTGGGGCACTGCAGAAAGCAGTATGAGAACCAGTTTAGAAATTACAGCAAGTGCGATATAAGTAGCAAAATAACTCATGCATTAGAGAGTTAAACATGCACATTAAGTATTTTGTGTGACATCAGTTATTCTGGTTTGAGGTTTTTTCATTTTTGAAGTGCTGTACTCACTGTACTGTTTCTCACCTTATGATGGAAAGACTGTGGAATTTCAAAAATTTGCTTATAACTTCAGCCTTCTATTTATATCCTTCAATGAAGAGTGTACCATTTCTGCAAACATTATCTCAATATGAAATAGAAAAATAAGCTTTTCTAAGAATAGCTCATAAAAAATACAAAAGTAAATATTAGTATGTATCGCTAACATGATTTTTTATTTTTAGGGGGGGGGGGGGCTAAGATTGTAAAATGTGTATATGTGGTTTTGAAGTTTCACAGATGAAACTTCATTATGGTGTATGATTGTTTAAAAATTGCCTTTGTACTTCACATATTAAAATATGCCTCCTGAAGCAAACTAGTCAGATTTCACAGAGAATAATTAAACTTGATATATCAAAGAAGAGTAAAAAACTTCAGTTGTCACCGTATAACCATCCCTGTTAATGGTACACCACTTGTCAGCAATGATTTCTAAGAAGGAAGTTGATAATAAGAAATTATACATTTTTTTAAAATTTGAATCTAGTGAAGTAAAAATGGAAGACTCAAATTAGCTTTACTTTATAAAATTATTTCTTCTATGGCTTGGTGTGATATGTTGTGCTTTGCTATGCCATTATTCACTACTTCTTTGATTTTAACCCTTTATACTGGGCATACAGTGTGTTGGACACACAATTTGAAGCCCATCATCTATTATTCTGAACACTTTTGCAATGTAGATACGAAGGTCAAGAAATAACAGCATTGTTAATATTTCTGTATGCCAGGTTGCCACATTAATGTTCACTACAGTGCAAGAGTTTAAATTCAATCACCTAACTTTGACAGTGTAAACAATATAGCTTACTCAGTGTGGAAAATCACCATACAACTTAGAAAGTACAAGCTTTTTTCTTTCTGGTATATGCAACAGAAACTGTGAGAAGTAAATTCCAAGTTCACAATATACTCAGGCCTTTACATAAGAATTGGGTACATCTACTACTCCTAGTTGTACCCTGGTTCACACTGCCATTCTCCTGTTTGATGATTTCCTCAACAACCCAGGAATTCAAATGGTTAACTGCAAAGTAAGATTTGGGGAGTGCTTTTCATTATTTGGTGTGAACAGTTTTCACATTTAAAGCATATAAGAAATGAATATACAAAATAAATCATGCAAACAGATAATAAATACCTTCTCCACTACCTACCTAAAGTTTCCATTTTGTTACAGCTAAAAATGTTATAGCAAGGTTTCACCGACAGTATACATTTTGAGACCACTGAATCCAAAATAAGCATGTTTAAAACCCGTGTGTGCATGCGCACGTGATTTCATTATTGATGCTTGGTTAACCATTTGCGAGGTTACGGATTTGAATTTTCAAATACACTTGCATTTTTTTCAAACAGGTAATTAGAGTTTTGCTCATAGTCATGAAAAGAAGAGTATGGAATGTTAAAGCGACAACATAGTGATAAAATCTGAGTATATCTTTACCTACCATATCATACAGTGAAAGTTTAAATTAAAAGCCGATCTTGATTAACAAGAATTATCTATAATAATAAACTTATGCAAGAATAGTTTGTAGAAAAGTGTATAGAAAGTCATGTGAATGTAACATGGATTTTTATGTAAGTGTTTGCAGAAAGGAATGGGTCTCTTAAAATTATATGGTGTAACCTTCCAAGTTTTATTAGCCTTGATAGTTTTCCAAAGCTTTGTCCAGATTTAGTAAGGCAGTTTATTTGTATATGAATTGTGTTTTCAAAATATGGGTATAAATCTTTTAATCTTGTATGTTAGACTGTAAATTGTGTCAAATCTTATAGCTTTAGTGCACAAACTTGTAGATTTGTATGCCAGCAGAAAATACTTTGAAATGCATGTAAACAGCCTTGTCAGGCCCTCTTTCATTCTCATTCAAGTGTATATAATGAGAAACCTCAAGAAGTATAGAAAAGGAAATATTTGTACCTTGTGAATATAATCATTTTACCTCTACTATGGAATTACTGATTCCTAAATATGTTCTGTTGTGCAAGTTTTTCAACATTGTGAATCGCCAACATTTTCTTTCTCATGATCTCATAAAAAGCATGTAGTATCAAATCTAGCATATATTGTATCTACTGTTTTAATTAACCCTCATAGTCTCCTATATGCTTCAGTAGAATGTGTTTAATTCCTTGTACTTTTTTTAAAATTTGGATGTTACAAATTCTTTCATGTTCACATCAAATTTCCATCTTGTTTCTGTCAAAGCAAATGCTGACAGTATACAAATTTTAAATAAAAATAAAAGCTATTATTGATATTTAGATTAAAAAATTACATAAATGTTAAAAAACAATTTCAAGAACTTCTTTTCAGAATAAAAATGGATATAACTTGATATATAATTTGGTTTCTGTAGGTTTTCTTTTATTAATTCATTGTACTCCAATTTTAAATTGCTCCAAGTTCCTGATAATCAACTTTCTAACAATGCCATTATACATCACTAAACCATGCTTCAATTCTGCTTAATGTTTTTATCATCTGTGTATTGTATTGCAAGTGGGATTTGTGGTGGACAGCATGGTGCTGGGATGGGTTTCCTCCGGGTCCGGTTTTCCCCACATCATTCCACCAATTGCTCCATGATTCATCTCTTCATCATCCCAGGCGTGGGGCCGACCCCTCAACCTTGGTATCTCAGGTCAAATGCTTCGGCTCCCTCACTCTGAGAGAACCAGAGCAACTCCTAACACCAGCATTGGTGAGGAAGGGAGAAAAAAAAAGTATTGTATTTCACAAAGATAAAGATTGCTGTATTGGAGAAGCTGGATACCAAATTAAATTTAGCAGTGAATGCAGTGAGCTTCAGCTTCCATATTATACCTGTAACAGTTATGAATAATAGTGCTTTTCCTGTATATGCTTAAATAGTCCTTGAAATATATTGCTCTCCTACAAGTCCCAGTAAATGCACTCGTTGAGTGTTCAATATTAGAATGTTCATTGTAAAGCCTAACCAGCATATTGCTTCATTGTATATAGAGAGGAAGTATAAAGTATATAATCCTACCATGTTAGCTTAACCAGTTTTAAGTGACAAACACAGATTATAACTCATTAGTAACATTGCAATTTATCCCTTCGTGAAGATGACATTTTATGATGATTCATGTTGGAAGAATCGTAACTTATTATATAATTAAATAACGTATTACTATGTATTTTTGTGAACAATCTGGGTAGCTTATAAGTCAATCAAAATAAAAAATGAATACAAAAAATTCTAATGTTTTTCTAATGTCATTTCTACTTCTACAGCATTTGAAGTTCTGTTTTATAGGCAGGATTACAAATTCCCCTCGTGCTTCTTAATTATTTTTATCATTCACAGTTGCATATGTTAAACAGCATCATACATCAAAATCCCTCCCTTTTCAGCATATTGGTAGCTACAAATTTTATCACACTATAACTGTGATTTTCACTTACATTCCAGCCTTGGGTGAACCTCAGGAAATGTTACATTTTGTACCTCTCGCACATTCTGTTATTTGCCACATTACATGTTCATAGCCATTTTTGCATACCCTTGCTGATCTAAAAACAGCTCCCTGGGAAAATTTTAGAAATGTAAAATTATTCTACTGAATCATAAAAAAGTGAAACAAATACTCAAAGGTTAAGAGCGGCTGGACAGAAACCAGGAGATCCGTGGTTCAAATCCCGGCCATGGCATTGAATTTTTCATGTTGACTCTATCCATCAAATATCTTAGCCTATATACGGCTAGTGTGGAGAAATGATTGATTTCCATCAATTAACTAAAATAAGAGTTAAATGATGCAGCCTGGGACTTAATTACTTACAGTAGTAAGTCGCCACAAACGGTGTATCTCAGATGCGAGAGCCCCTAGTGGTCTACCGGGGAAATATACGAGTCAACTGGGGAATTTAATGTCAGGACGGCACGTTGCCATGGTAGCTCAAAGGTTAAGAGCGACTGGACGGAAACCAGGAGATCCGTGGTTCAAATCCCGGCCATGGCATTGAATTTTTCATGTTGACTCTATCCATCAAATATCTTAGCCTATATACGGCTAGTGTGGAGAAATGATTAATTTCCATCAATTAACATGTTTCTTTGTTATCTAACACTTATATTACATGAAAGAAAAATATACAATTAAAATATCCAAATTAAACTTAGGAACTTTTATGTTCAAATTTTTTGAAAATAGGCTACTATACTCTATATACAATGAAGCAAGATGCTGTTTAGGCTTTACAAGTAACATGCTAAATGTTTGAACACTCACAGAGTGCATTTACTGGGACTTGAGCGATACCTTTCAAGGACTATTTAAGCATATACAGGAAAAGCCCTATTTATCCATAATTGTTACAGGTACAATATTTACAGCATAGTACAATATAGTGTGTCTGTAAAAATACTGTTATACTTTAAACTGGTATTATGTCACTTTGGATAATCATATTTAAATGAAATTGGTGACATTTGAAAGAAAAGCTAAAATATTTCAAATATTTGTGAATGTCTATAATGGATGAGATTGTGGGAATCAGACATAGAAATTTAACCAAATGCACTCACATGAATGTCATTGTTGGTTCATTGTTGGATATTTACAGGCTGGTTACATGTGAATGTTTATTTTTTAAAATTGTGTTGTTATTAAAGAAGCTCTGAATTATGGCAGACCACAAGAACCATAATTGGTGGTGTGTTTTGGTATATTAGCATGTGGAGTCTGGTCCAGGTTCAGCGTGCTTTTAAGTGAAGGTTTCAGCATCAAGCTCCTGCATATATGTCAGCTTTAAAGTGGTACCATGACTTTGTGATTTGTATGTGCATATGTAATCAAACGAAAGACCAAAATAATAGATTAGACATGCCAGAAATGTCTTGTACAAGTGGCCACTGAGGTCATCTGACTTGATGGTCTGAGACTTCTTTTTATGGGGTGACATAAAGCATTGTGTCTATGTTCTCCAGTGCCTAAAATCCTGCAAGAAGTTCAACTACGTATCATTATTTCATTTTATCAGATATGTTGGAGCATGTGTGGCATGAATGGGAATATCACCATGATGTCTGCAGCGTAACTCATGGGGCCCACATTCAATGTGTATGAGGTATAATAAAAATATTAAAAATAAAAAGTCAAAATTTTAATTTAATACTATTATCCAAAGCAACACAATACGACTCATCTATAAATTAATAACATAATACCAGTTTAAAGTATGACAATATTTTTTATAGATACTCTGTGCATAAGAGTACACATTCGCAGAGAATTTAACAGTGATATAAGCATGTTCATCCAATTCACAAACGTTAGCATTACTAGAAATTGTTGATGTTTCCATTGCCATTTTTAGAAATTTTATCCATAACCAGATTTCAGGAGAACAGTCTTGTGAGGCTATTAGTGAGAATATTGTGGCATGTAATTCTTATACATGGAAAAGTATGAAAGGTGTTTTGAGATATGAATTCGTTCTTAGGCGTCATTTTATTTAAATTTGCATCTACATGTAATCAAAGCAACAGATGCTCTTTCGGAACAGTATTCAGAATGTTATAGATCTTGCATGAAATCATTATCTATGCTTATCCTACTTTTCACTTTGTACATGAGATGTCTGAGCAGTTGTGAATAGGTACTACAAATCTTGATGTGTGAGTACTACTTTGTTCACTATTGAGTATATGTGTTAGGAAGAATAATGCAGGCCTCCAAGGTTTCATCCATGAAGGTTTATTTCTTGTATCTTGTTATAGTAGTTGTGCTGAATGATGTTTTTACATGCCTTGCAACTTTCCATTTGCTAATCAGTGTTTTCACTGCAGCACCCAGGTGATTTATAACATACTCATACACTACATCTTTTATGGATGACACTTAAAACATTTTATGAGTTGTTCACCAGTAGAGAACTAACATATGCTTTCATTTTTGAGTTTGATTAATGAGTCACTACAAAGCCAAAATGGAATGTCTGGATATAATAAAACAGTTATCCCCAAAATACAATAAAACTTACAACAAGATAATAAGAAACTTAAATAGGAAGCCAGTAGTATACCTAAAAAGGTAATTCTCTAGTAATTATGGAGACAGAAGACTATAATCAGAGAGTGCACCTTATGTTAGATAGTCCAGAATATGAAAAAATTCCAAAAAATCCATTATCCCCAAGTATTACCTCTGTCAATAAAGCTTTATCAGTTACAAAAATATTAACTACATCTGAAAAATACAACTTAAAATCTTTCAACCCCACACTACCAAGGTTGCACTGTTTACCAAAAATCCACAAACAAGAAATAGCATGAGACCCATCATCAATGGCATCAATTCACCTACGTACCACATTGCAAAGTTGTTAGTAAAAAAATTAAAATCATACGACAAATGTCACGTTTGGGAATAAAGAACTCCTTAGAAATGATAAATCACCTACTGAAGTACAACATCCTAGAAAATCACATACTAGTTTCTTTTGACGTTAAGACACTTTTTACTAGTATTCCGGTAGAAAAAATATCTACCCTCCTCAAAAAAAATGGGTAACTCAGACTACAACGGACCCCACAGAAATAGATGACATTATCAATCTTACAGATTTATGCACAAGGAATAATTACTTCATGTTTAACCAAAAATTCTACAGACAATCAAAAGGATTAGCTATGGGGAGCCCACTTTCGCCTATCTTAGCAGATCTATACATGAGCAATTTTGAAACACACATAGTAAAGGCTTTTCCACAGATTTACAAATTTTGTCGGAGATATGTTGATGATGTTTTTGCTATAACTCTGGAAAAACTTAAAGAAGATTCTCTAAAATTATTAAACCTGCAAGATAATCATATCCAGTTTACAATGGAAGTAGAAAGAGACAATACCCTACCCTTTTTGGACCTCAAGATAACTAGAAATCGTCATGGTGCAGATTTTGAAATATACAGGAAGCCCACACACATAGATAATTACATAAAGAAAAATGAATACAACCCAGTTTCACATCAACTAGCTGCCTTTAGAAGTCTAATTCACCGGCTATACAACATCCCACTGAGTAAGGAGGAGTTTTTGAAAGAACAACAACACATAAAAGAGATAGCAGTATTAAATGGATTCAACCCAGCCATCATAAGGAACATGGAAAAACTCAAGATAACATAAAAAAAGACCACTCTCACACCACTTAAAAACACAAACTGGCAATATAGAAAATTTACCTACCATCCATGGGCTTTTAGAAAATTTGAACGAATCTTCAAAAGACCAAACTTAAAACTAGCACCCCAAAACAAATTCAGTCTGAAGAACCTGCTAAATAAACCACTAAAAAATACAATCCCCAACACTTTGAAATCGGGAATTTATCAGATAAACTGTGAAACCTGTGATAAAAGCTACATAGGAAAAACTAAGAGAAACTTGTTAACCAGGCAAAAAGAACATCAGAGGAACATAAAGTTGAAACAAACAGAAAAGTCAGCAGTGTCACACCATTTTTGGACAGAAAACCACAACATTGGCCACAACATAAAACATTAAAATCGTTAAGTACACTCATAGAATTGGATATTTGGGAAAAAATATTCATAACCAAAAACCGGGATAAAGTTATAAATTTTGAAATCCTGGCATTACATGAAGTATTAAAACTTAGTGCCCCTAACACCAGATGGCAGAGGGATCGGAGCACCGTAGTAGTGGAGGAAGAAGAATGTTAATTTAGTCAGCTGAGGATGAGATCGAATGATTTTGAAAACGTTTCGATTATATAACAACATAGTAAGTGAAGTTGAGTGTAAACAAGTGACTCATTAATCAAACTCAAAAATGAAGAATACTTCACTGTTAATAATGCTTCTGCTTTTAATATATATGCTTTCATGCCTACAGCACTACTAGTGCATGTAACAGAAGGCTTTGAGGTCTGTTGGAGGTTATTTAGGTATGATTTGTCATTACCAGTGTCATAAGATTTTGCACTGTGGTTTTATTACCTACAAATGGACTTGTGATGGTTAATTTTAGTGTCCTTGCAGTCTTGCAGCACTTTTATGTTCTTTACAGAACAGACAATATATTTACCTGAACATCTTGATTGCATCTGGAAGTCATAAAATACTTGTATTGGCTGAAGAGTTGCTATTAGCTCTATATCATATTCTTCATTGCAAGTATAATGCCAGTTTGCACAAGCTTCCAGCAATTTTAGTCCCTTATTTTGCAATTTCAGTGATTAACATAACATCTTTCAACTTTTTTATTTTCTGGCTGCTGTTTTTGTGAGCGATGTTGGTGCTTAGAATTCTGCTGTTAAGAATATCAAATGCCTTAGCAGTTGTAGGAAACAGGCTGTTATCAAAGCAGCTTTTGGCAACTTCAATTTCACTAACGTTTTCTAATCCAGTTGCTCTCCTATTAGTGATAATATATATTTCCAAATTAACTATCATTTTCTAGAACTGATTTCGGTTTAGTGACATTGGTTTCAATTTGTAGCAATGTACTCATATGTTTTTAGATACTACACTGTACTATGATCCATACATAATAGTCACTGGCTAAGACAGAATTATGTCGTGACAGAACATGGCTGTTGTAGAATGTTTTATGAAATGTCGTACATCAATAAGTATAGCTTACTATTTTCTCTGATATGATGCTAACATAATTTACTTCACTGTACCTTCCAACTCTTATCCCAAATGTTTACCACATTGATTGGTTTTTGGGTCCCATAAAAGACCCTGTGTATTATAGTTTGCATTGATAGACTTCTGCCTCTTTAATAATGTTGAAAACCAACTGACAAAATCATTTGCACTTTTGTTATTTGTGATGTGTCAACCAATTAGTTTTCAATTATTAGAGACCACGCAAAATTGCCCACAATAAGTTGAATAGCCCTCATACAATTGAGTTGCATTGTCAAAATTCAGTCTCTGCTCAACTTTTATTTTATCTACAAGAAACACATTCACCATGCTTACAAAAATAGCAAAATGCACAGACTGCACTGCTTGCACAGAAAGTTGTGATGACAAAGGAAAAACTTGCTGAGTAAATATTAATACCCTCTCCATTCAGCAGTAAACTAAACCTAAAAGGCCTCTTTTTAAGCTTCTCTTGACCACATTTGTTATCCTCTATCATTGTGCTTAAACTGGAATATTTTTTCAAAGAGTTTGAAAGTTTTAACGTTGCTTGTTGCAGTTGCTTTTGTGTTGATCACAATAAATGCTGCAACTTTAATGTTTCACAATTTGTGTTGTAGAACCAGACAGTAGCATAGATGGTAGCATGTCTTTATCAGGTTCAAGAGGTCCCCAGTTCAAATCTCGGTCAGGGTAAGTTATCTGGAATAGGTTTTTCTGGAGTTTTCCCTTATCCTGAAAGAAGAATGGCAGGTAACTCTAAGCTCTAGGGACCCTGGGCTCATTTGACCATTATTTCATCTATTTCATTCTTTGTCCGATATGACATAACATTGAAGGACTTGAGGAAAAAAAAAAAAAAAGAATCTGACACATGCCTCAAATTGTATACTTAACCAGAGCACCATTTTAAATCTTAATGGTGATTAGTTAAAATCTAAAGTGTTATACTCACATAACTTTTTCTACCCTCCACCATTTGATAATGAGTATACAAACTATTTTTACAAAAGCTTATTTATCTTCTTAATTTTAATTATGATAAACTTTGGCAGAAAGAGATGCATCACACATTTTGTTTAGTACAGAAAGAATAAAGTCGGTTGCTTGTTTAAGAACTAGACAGCATATGCTGGTTTAAAAATCCTATGTAATCAGGAGAAACAATTGAAAATAAACAGGACCCTAAAAGATGTCAAAGGTATCGCACAATTCAAACGATTAATAATGAATATCTTGGAAAAGGCTTATGTCACAAAAATTATTTGAAATAAATTGTATGTTTTATAGATGTCTAACTTTCTTGTATAGTACATTTTCGTCTATCGCTTAATTGTTCAAGATTATACAACATACTTTTTTAATGAAAAGGACATTATAGGCTATTCCTAAAAAAGTTCCATGGATACATTATATTGATATGTAAATATTTTAAATATATGGTATTTCAATAAATATCTTTAGAGGCATCTTTGAGGAAATGAAAGCTATCCATGTAAAGGGTGGTATGGGTTTGGGTGATTTTCTAGAAGTAGGTGAGATTCTCCACAGTAAGAAAAAATATATTATTTGAAGCAAAAGGTTAGAAACATTTGAAAGTAATGAGTCGGTAATTCAAACACAAACATCACTTAAATTATCCTTACATGTTTCGGTTTGTCTCCATCGTCAGCAGTTATCCGTAGTTTCCTGAAGTGAGCTGGTCGTCTGTGGCGGCATCTGTTGTCTGTGAGATGAACTTCCAAAGAGAGTTTTCAGGCGGCAATTCGAAATTTAAAGTATACTGTTTGTTTTTTATAATTAGCAACTTTTCCCAAACATTGAGTTTGGCTGCATTATTGGCTGGCTTTAATAGTTTTATATTTGGTACAATTTCATGATTGGTAGACCACAAATGGTGGGCTATTGCTGATTTTTCTATTTGTTTGTATTTCACACATCTCATATGTTCCTGTAATCTAATATGTAAACTTCTTTTGGTTTTTCCTATGTAGAACTTATTACAGTCTGAGCAGTTGATTTTGTATATACTTGATTTCTTGTTTTCAGGTACTGGGTCTTTCAGGTTGTTGCATAATAAGTTTTTTAAACTGAATTTATTTATTGCGGCTAGGGTGATGTACTTCTTGAATATCTTGTTGAATTTATGATGCACTCTGGAATGATATGTGAATTTCCTGAACTGTGTCTCGATTTTTGATTCTGTTAATTTTGTGGTATCGAATACGTGTTTCTGTTTCTTGAATTTCCAAATTTTCTTTTCTATTGTTTAATGTATCCATTAATTGCAGCTATGTTAATCATGTGGTTATATTCTTTGTTGTATTCATTCTGTTTCAATGGGATGTTGACTAGTCTATGTGCTAAGCTGTCCAAAACTGCATGTTTGTGTTGGCTTCCTGTATATGCCAAAAGATATGTTATTTAATTCATGGATTATCTTCAGATCTAAGAAAGGTAGGTAGTCATCTTTTTCTATCTATTTTATCTCTTTGGAAGTTCATCTCACAGACAACAGATGCCGCACAGACAATCAGCTCACTTCAGGAAACCACGGATCCAACCAGTTGGATAACTGCTGACGATGGGGACAAACCGTTCGAAACATGTCCAAGTAAGGATAATTTAAGTGATGTTTGTGTTTGAATTACCGACTCATTACTTTCAAAAGACAAAATATTTTTAAAACCCCATGTATTTTATTTTCATATGATTTAGAACCATTTTCACTACTTTATTATTTACAAATGCAATATATATAAACATTGAGTTTATTAATCAAACAGAGGCACAATACAAAACAGTGTAAATTGTCTCAATCTGCCCCATGGTGGAATACATTGAGGTGGTCTATGATCCACACTGAGACAATTTACATAACGGGATGCAAGGGATAGTGATGTGCATTCCATAACCTCTCCTATCCAAATCCCAACCTCAACCTGCCCGTGGTGCAACGTGCTTTTACCAATGAGGCTCTGGGGACCAAGCGTTAGCGGTATAACTACATCAGAAATAGAGGAAATGCTAATTCACCTCTTACGCTGGCCTGTCACGGCGTACAAATGTTCCACAATTGGTGCTTGTGAGAAAAGCGGATGGACTTTAAAACTCCTCCCGGCCAGGTCCGATAGACCCATTAACCAAAGACAGGTGTGGCCCTCCAGACATACTGGGGGTTTAAGTGAGTAGATGATGTAACCACCATTACAAGCAAAAAGTTGGTGTCCACTTAAAAAACGGTTACATTTATGCTACTTAAAACATGACAAGTCCTTCAGATAAATCTTCTGGAGGTAAAATAGTCCCCCATTTGGATCTCTGGGTGGGGACATCTGCAGGACGTCAATTACAGAACACCCTCAAAATTCTCCAATAAAATAAACAAACAAAACCAGTGAATATCTAACAAAGCCAAAGATAAAAAATGGAACATTTTAAATAAAAATCCAGAAATTATTCTAGAAAACCCACGTAAAGCTGCAGTAGCAAATTTTAGATTACTTACGGAACATGATTATTTGGCCAAACACTTACACAGAATAGGAATTTATAAGTCCAAATTGTCCTCTGCAACAAAGAAGAGGAAATGACTGAAGAACATCTTTTAACCTGTGAAGCCCTACCTACCAGACCCACTACACAGAAATATTGGAAAGCAAGAGAGCTAATGGCTTCATTGCCAAAGCCTAGCATTTGAAAACAACAACAATTTACTTAACATTAAGATTATCAAATTGACTTAAAAATCATGTAAATGTTTTGACTTTTTGTTTTAACAAACAATTATGTTGAGTCAACATTTTTGTATCAGTTTAATTCACTGGAACTACATCTAGAACTCTCAGAAACACACACTTGTCTATATTTTTCACTATCCGTAGGAGAGATATTTCCATGTCTCCATCTGCATCCTTCCTATTTATTACCTGTCCAGTGCAATATACCACTTTTGAATTTCCTTCAAACTCGCTCAGCACAAAATCGTGCACAGCAGGCTCCCTTCCCAGCTCTTCAAAGCTAGGAAAAATGTTTTCTTCATTGATAACTGACGATCAAGAGGATATTTCTCCATTGTCTTCTGATGATTCTAGTTCTCTGAATAGTTTTCTTCCTTTAACTCTCACTTGTTCACCTGGTTTACATTTCCATGCCCTCTTCTAGTTCTTTTTTCTTGGGCATATCTATGGCTATCATGTTCTCCCCTTTCTCCTCATTACTTGTAAAAACCAATTTTCTTGCTGTAGCTCTTTAGAAAACTCTCCAAATTCACGAGGGTTTACAGTATCATTATGTTTTGTTTTCTCTTTTTGTAGCAGATAGTCAACCTGTCAGATCCTCCAGAATTTTAATATCAGGATTTTTATGACACCTAGAGTTTCTCTGTGTTGGTTTGTTATCAGCTTCTCTGCAAGTATAAACTTGGAAGAAGCGTAGGGACAGTGAAGCACAAATGGAATGTAACGAATGTAACAGAATTAAAAATATACAAACTACACCTAAAAATTTCGAAATGTATGAACCCGGCCATGTGGTCTAACTTAGAAAATAATATGCTGTCAATTCTTAATTTGAAAATGCGTAAGAAAACAGCCATTTTGAAACAAAAATTCATGAATCTTCAAAAGAAGCAAGAACCAAATCCACATAAAAAGCAAGATTTATTACTCTCATGTCAAAAACCTAACAGCGTAACGAATCTATCCACATGCAACTTCACAGAGAAAGAAATTGATTTTCTAAACAAAGGCCTAAAAACATGTGTAGATTACACAAAAACATTGAAAACTATATCGCGGACATTGAAATAGCGATATATAATTTGCCCGATAATAAAAAATCTACAATCAGAACACAGTGCATAGAAACTCTAGATCATATTCAAAATGCAAATTCAAAAAGTTATTCATATAAAAAATTAATCAAAAATTTAAATGAAAAACCGGTAATCTACACAAAAGCAGACAAGGGTAACAAAATAGCAATACTGGACGAAGAAGACTATCGCAAAAAAAAAAAAAGTGGACAACCTTTTAAACGGAAAAGAATTTGTTAAATTAGAAAACAATCCATTAAAGAAAGCATGCAAATCTGTGGAATTAGCAATTAAAAACAGTAAAATCATGACTAAAAGAGATAAATTGAACAATAAAATAGACAATCCAAAAACACCATACATATATGGTTTACCCAAAATACATAAACCTGAAATTACCCTCAGACCAATAATTAATAACATTGATGCACCCACTTACCAACTATCAAAATGGCTGGTTCATATCTTCAGATCTTTCACAAAATTTGAAAATTTAAGTATCAAAAACTCGTTTGAATTGTTAAATCTCCTGAAGGACACAAAGATCAACTCTACAGATGCTTTAGTTTCCTTTGACATCATTTCTTTATATCCAAGTATACCTACCAATGAACTTATTCCACTTCTCAAAAAATGGCTGAAATCAATACAAATAACATCTGAAGAAATAGAAGAACTTTCACAACTTACAGAAATTTGTATCAATCAAAATTTTTTCAGCTTTAATGGATAGATCTATAAACAAAAAACAGGCCTAGCTGTGGGCAACCCATTGTCTCCCTTCTTGGCAGATTTATTTATGAGTGCTTTTGAAACACATATCACAAAAGCTTTTCCAAATTATTTCAAAGTGTGGTATTGCTATGTTGACGACATTTTTGCAATAGTACCTAAAAACTCATACAAGATAGTCTTAAACTTTTGAATATACAAAATCCAGCTATAAAATTTACATTAGAAACAGAAGAGGATGGTGTGCTCCCCTTTTTGGACATCAAGATCAAAAAAATGAACAACAAACTCACCTTTGGTATTTACAGGAAACCGACACACACAGATAATTACATCAAGAACAACAGTTTCAACCCAAAACAACACCAACATGCCATTTTCAACAGTTTAATCTTTCGGATGATCAACTTTCCACTAAACAGAGAAGATTATCAAGAAGAATACCTACACATAAAAAAAGTAGCTATATCCAACGGTTTCAACCCAAATTTAGTAGACAAAACAGTTAACAGACTCAACAAAGATTTGAAAATAAAAGAAACCACCACCCTAGAACCTACAGGAGAAAAAGAAAAACTTTTTAAAAAATTCACCTTCCACCCATCAGCCTATAACAAATTCCAAAAAATCTTCTCAAAACACAACATAACTCTTGCACCTCAAAATAGGTTTAATATCAGAAATTTGTTAAAAGGCCCCCCCCCCCCCCAAAATTCAATCACTACCAAAGAAAAACCAGGAATCTATGAGATCAAATGTGAAACTTGCACTAAAATTTATATAGGAAAAACAAAAAGAAATATTAACATCAAATCAAATCAAATCAAATTTATTCACCATAAGATTTCCAATTACAGAAATATCGGCTTCGTCAATACAATTTTACATTACAGATTAACAGTAAACACATGATCGGATAAACAAATAAGGTGATAGTATTTACAATTGCAATATATATAATACATATGTCTAACAAAATTGATTCACTGTTCATCAAGGTATTCATTTACTGAATAAAAACATCTTTGTATTAGATACTTCTTTAATTTCCTTTTAAATATTGTTAAATTTGGTAATTCTTTGAAATATTGAGGAAGTTTGTTGTACAATTTAATACAGTTATAGTGTATACTTTTTTCATATAGGGTTCTCTTATGCCCTGTAACATGAAGATGTGATTTACCTCTAGTGTTGTGACTATGTATTTCAGCGTTTGTGACAAAAATATTTAACTGTTTATGAGCGATCACCAGCACCTCATAGAGATATATAGATGGAACTGACAGAATATTCAATGATCTGAAATAAGGTCTACAACTTGTGGTACTGGAAAGATTCATCATTAAACGTATGGCCCTCTTTTGTATTATAAACATTCTTTTCGTATAGCTCGTCTTTCCCCAGAATATTATGCCATAGGATAACTGCGAGTGAAAGTAGGCAAAATAGGCTATTTTAAGCACATCAAGATTGACTGATGATCTTAAAGTATATAGTGCAAAACAAGTTTGACATAGTTTTTTGGATAAAGCATCAATATGAGTTCCCCAATCTAGATTACTATCTACCCAAACTCCAAGAAATTTAATTTTATCTGTAGTAGTTACTGATTCATTCTCTAAGTATATATTAGGGAAACTTACATTTTTGTTGACTTTATGATGGAAACCTACAGCGATGCTTTTGCTCTTATTAATAATAAGTTTATTGTCTTTAAACCAATTTGAAACATAGTCTGTTACCCCATCAACGTTTGCTTTGAGTTCTTGTTTGTTTTTCCAGGAATGAGAACACTGGTATCATCAGCAAACAGAGTAAATTTAGTATTAATGCATTGGTTGTTTTTGGCCAGGTCATTAATATACAATAGGAACAATAAGGGACCCAATACCGAGCCCTGCGGAACTCCATATTTAATGTTTTTTACACTAGAGCGAGCAGCTTTAATCTCCTTTGAACCATTTACTACATATTCAATTTCGGTTAACTGCTTTCTATTTATTAGGTACGATTTAAACCATTCAAATGGAACTCCTCTGATACCATAATTATACAACTTATGTAATAATATATCACGGTCGACTAGATCAAAGGCCTTTGACTGATCAAGAAATAGTCCCATGCATTGATTCCCGCTGTCTAGATTTTTTAGTATATCTTCAATAACGTTCCGTAGTGCTGAGCTTGTTGATTTCCCTTGCTGGAACCCGTACTGCACTTTCGATATAATATCATATTTATTTAGAAATGCTAAGACTCTATTGTACACCACCTTTTCAATTACTTTAGAAAAAACTGATAAAATAGATATTGGCCTATAATTTTCACAATCAGATTTTGAACCCTTTTTAAACAGTGGTTTAATTTTTGAGACCTTTAGATTCTCAGGGAAGTGACCTTCACAGAGTGATATATTTATAATATGACATAATGGTTTAACCAGATGCACAGCGCAATTTTTTAGAAGCATATTAGAAAACTCATCCAGGCCAACAGATTTTTTGGGTTTCATACTTTTAATAATGGAGAGTAGCTCTGCTTCTGTTGTTGGTAAAAAATATAAAGATTCCCGAATCAGAGCTAAAGAACATCTAAGAAACATTAAAAATGGTGAAACAGAAAAATCAGCAGTGGCTTTTCATTTTTTGAATACTAGACATGACATCAACTTGGAAACATCTCTAATAAAATATGTTAATCACCCCATAGACCTTTCCGTATGGGAAAAAATCTTCATCAACAAAAATCGTCATAGAGTCATGAATTTTGAAACTCCACCACCGGACATCTTTGACAAGTACATCATGCCATCTGTTGACAAAACGGAGAAAGAGGAAACCACTACAACTTGCACTAGTCGAGTATCAGCTGATGATAGGAGCAAGAGCTCTTGAAACATGTCCTGTGAATAAACAGTGTGAGTGAAGCAATGTGTCAATATCTTCTCGATTCACTTTTGTACTTCTCTGCAAGTGTTTACTGAGGCTTTATCTAGTCTCAAGACATTTTTAGAACTTCCATTTCTAGTGTTATGTTGCAGTTTTATTACTGCTGAATTGCTTGATCCCATAGTCTTATTTGCTAGTTGTCTGTTGGTTATAGTAATGGATAGGAAGCCATCATTTGTAAATATATTCTTATCCGATGGGACTATGTTAGTCTTTGAAAACCTGAGGCTATGTTTGTAGGTGGTACACTTCACTGGAAGGTAAATTTTTCACAGCTGGGATATCATATATTGTAAGGGGTGTTACTTGTTGATTCATTAGCCAGGAATTTACAGCTGCACTGTAATGACCTTTGAAGGAATAGTAAACTTCAACATCAAGAGGCTGGAGATTGTTGCTGCAGTATGGAGGTCTTGTCAACATTGTGACTGCATTTTCTTTTGCTAAACAAGCAATGGAAAGATGACACTTATAATTATGTAATGAAAGTGTTGGATTTGTTACAGAAGAGGAAGTGTGGTTAATAAAATGCTTCAGTATCTCCACAAAAAGCTCTGCATTCATCCAATCAGAAGATATTGCTAAACTAAGTGTTCCAGGTGGAGCATCTCTTGTCATATGTGATTTGAAGTGCATGGGAGAAAAGACCGTCGCTGGAGGTATGGTGCTGCCTAAAACATTGATGAAGCATGTGGTTACAAGAACTCCTTTTTTACTGCTTGTTATTTGGCTAACTTGCTTTGTCCCTTTGCCTGCAATCACATTCTAAGATTTCGGCACAGTAATTGTCCCAGTTTCATCAACATTCCACACGTGAGGCCCACCGACAGAATCATTTCTCCCCAAGACGTTTTCCAACTTGCTGAAAAAATATCAACATTAAAGTGATTGGTGTAGCCCTGAATAAACTGGAGTGCCCAGGTTTCCTTGTATGGAAAGTAATTTGCCTATTTAAAAAGCCCCTAAACCACTCTAAACCTGCAATATTATTTTCCTTACATTGTTTTGGAATACTGATCTTTAGGGTCATCTTATGTGCCAATTAAAATCAATCCATCAGTTCCAGTGGGTAATTGAGGAGCGTTTTTTCGAAACTCTAAAAATGCACAAAATGCATTTCTGAGAAAGACGGTTTTTTCTATTTATTGGCAATACTAATTGGTTTGCACAGCAACTATATTAATCATTCAATTCTCCTTCCTGAAACTGATTGAATGTGAAAAGAAGTAAATAGCATAGTTTAAGTAGTGCAAATTTGAGGTTTGAAAATGCAAAGTTTTTTAAAAAACCGATAGATGCTAATTAACTGTTCTGCATGAGTGAGAAATTAACACATAAAGTTTTGTTATTTTTGTCATTTATTGTTTTTTGTTACTTTTTATTTGTGTATTTATTATTTTTTATTTATCATAATACATAATGCATTATACAACCAACATATTAATGTTTATAAGGATTGTTTTATTTGGTATAAACTTAGAAACTAAGTACTGCTAAATTCAAAATAATAGTATAATATTTTGTTTTATTTATATAACAAACATATTGAATACACACAAAGAAATTTAAAACAATATGAATATGTAAGCAGATTAGTATTTTCTAGTACATATTTAAACAATTCTTTTGCGGTTTCTGGAATTTCAAACAATTAAGCTAGATTTGGAACATCCCTTTTCTTTTCTTTGCTTACTCTATTAATTTTGAGAACATTGTGAGATCGAAGCAGAAATCCGTTGCAGGACTTGCTGCATGGTTTCATCACCGCCACCTCCACAGGCAAAGCAGAATATGTATTTTAAACTTCTACACATACCTTATGGTCTTCCTTTGATTGCTTGGAATATGTTATGATTTACTGGGTATTCATTTTGAAAGGAAGCTTTGACTTCAGTGTTTGTTTTGCACTTTCTTTCAAGTCCTTAATTTTCCAGTCTTTGAACAACAATTCCACAGAGCCGTGATTTTGTAATATCATGGTAATCATGAGGACTCAAGATATTCTGGTTTTTTCTTAACTCTTTTTCGATTCTACCAAAAACTCCATCAGGAGGCATATAACTGTGCCCACATATGTGAAATGCAGGAAAATGTTTTACTCTTCTCTAGGAAATCAATAAGCATGAACATCATCATACTGTTCTTGTTCTGACTAGAGCAAGAGTCTGAAAATAAACGAATGGGGACATCCTGTCTTCCAGTTCAAACAAGTAGTGGTGCAAAGCTGAGGCAACCTGAGTGCAGCCTTTAGCAGATTCAGTTTCCATCCATGTATACAAGGAAATGACGTCTTTGTTCTGGGTTTTAGATGGAATCATTTTGTATAGGTTATACAGCCACACCTGACTCGCGTAGAATACCTCGCTAACAGAAAGTTTAGACCGAGGTTGATTCTGCTGCATATCAAAACAAATAGTGATTGCCTCTGCGTTTTCCTCTTTGAGTAGCTGATTAAACCTTTTAGAATGCAGCTTGTGCAATCTGTACATGGTTCTTAGTTCGTTTTTCTTTTCCACTTCTGCCTCTGTCTTAATCTTCTTCAGTCCAATTTTACAGGTTGAGCATATGTCTGTGTGGTGTACGGAATGAAAGATTGAAGAAGCTGTAAAATATGTATTTATATTTTGACAATGAGCAGACTGGTAAATTTCTAAATCTTCTTTCATTGCAAAAGTTGGTCCACATTTTTCTGATATTAAGTTCTGGAGGTAAATATCTTCTCCTTGATTTTGCTCTTTCATAGTGGCTTTCTCTATATTTGTACTTCTTAATGTCTTGACCTCTGGCAGCAGATATGTCCTTCTGTAATTTTCCTGTTCAGTCCTCTAGTTTCCTTTGATGCATTCCCAGATAAATGAAATTTTCTAGTCGGGAGAGATAATCTATCTTTTAACACCCCTGTAATTCCTTGGAAGCTTGCAGTGCATACTGATAATACTAGCCATCATTAGTTCTCACACTGTACTTAATGCTAACAGTCTGCTTCGTATTTGGAGCTTCTTTCTTCACCACACTGCAATTAGGAGAAGTAATACTCATATATTTCATAAGGAATGTTGATCTATTTTGTTGAGCAGGAAAAGATGTTGGTAAAATCCACTTATATCATTATAAGTCAAATCAGCTACATCGCAGTGCTTATGCCCTTTACTTTTAGGATTTCATGGAGTGCACTCGATACCATGTGAACATGAAATTGCTCAAGTATGAGCTTTTCTTGACTTGCATTGTGATTTCCTTTCCCTCTTTTTACAATTCCTACCTACCGCGCATTCTACGACTGGAACAGTTTCACAATCTGAGTTCCTGTCCATTGTACAGAGTACAGTGCAGTGTCTCTAATAACAATAAAAATGTCATGTACGTATAACAAAGCTTTCAGAGGTGAATGTGAAATCCAAGCGCACAACCTGAGTTCACAGTTATTGCCAACGGTGCAGCACCGTACAAAGCTTGCAGAAATTATTGAGAATTCCAAGAATTGCAACAGTGAGATGGCAGTCAATGCCAACATGCATTTCATTGAGTTGAGGTTGCTGTACACTGGATCATAAAACCATAAAATTGCATCTATCGACTTTTGCTTTAACTGAGCAAGTGAATCTATCGAGTTATATGTTATTAACCTTGTTGTCGACGGGCCCTTAAACACCACACACTCACTCACTCTCAACTATCAACTGTTCTACGTTACGTCACACCAGAGGAACGGGTTGAAGAAAGATTTGTAGGGTTTTGTGACGTCAGTAGTGACCGCGCAGCAGTTCGTTTGTCCAAGTATTTGCTCGAACTTATGAAGGAATTCAAATCTGGCGCGAAACTCAGCACAAACATATAATGGTGCAGCCATGTTGGCTGGAGAGCGCAACCCAGCACAACCGTTTACAGTCAATTGTTAGAGGGAAATATGAACAAGCTTTATTTGTGCATTGCTATGACCGTAAGATTAATTTAGTTTTCAAACAATCATCCAGCCATACAAAATAGTACAGAGTATTTTTTTTTTATTTTCCAAACAGTGTCAGATCTCTCTACTTAAGAACAGAAGCTTTAGACACTGAGTCTGCCGTCAGTGTCCGCCCAGAATGGGAGAATGGTAAAGCAGAATGAAGACTGAATTTGCCGCCCTATTTAAATAAATGGCAGAAGATGAGGATGAATGAGATGCTGAAGCAAGAACTTGTGCATCGGTCTACTACCAGAACCTCCCAAGCTTTGATTTCAGATTCTTATCTTTGGTGTTTTCGCGTGTACTATTTAAGTCTCATTCTTTGTTTAACATGATTCAGAAAAGTATGTTTGTTACTGCTTTCTACAAACAAAAAGTCAACAACTTCAACAGTATGAAAGGCTTGCGTGGAAATTTTAACGAACTAATTTGGTCAAGTGTAGAATCTGATCAAGATTGCTACATAACACCAATACCTTCAAAGAAATCAAGACTGTGTAAAGGAGAAAATGACACAAAACCATCATATTGATGTATATTTTATGAGATCATATATACGATACTTGACCAAATAACCAACAGATTCTCGGATGTGGACCAACTACAGTTCCTATCACTGTTGGAGAGTGCTTCATGCGCAGAATGGGACAAGACTTCCCCAGAGAGTGCATTTAAGACTTTGCTTGCTTATTACGGAAAGCACTTTAACATAGTGCGACTAAGAAACGACCTCTGTTATTTGTATTTTTTATGAAACAAAGCAGTATACAACGTTCAAAATAATTGTATGTAATGGGACTTAAAGAAACTTTTACACAGTATATAAACTTCACGAATTAATTTTGACTATTCCTGTCACCAGGGCATCTGCAGAACTATATTATCCCCAAAATACACATTTATCTAAGAAACAGTCAGAACCCCAAATACACTTTCATCACTGTCCTTGTTATCCTGTATATTTCTTTGAAAACGTTAATAACATATCATTATACCATCTTTTGTTCAATTGTGATGTATGGTGCAGTAATATGGGCTCATAGGATGAATAACACCAAATTAGTGAAACAAATCCGAAGCTCCCAGAGAATTATATTGTTAAAACATACTGGTGCCCTAAATATGAATCCAACCTTGAGTTTATTAGTTACTACAGGAATTTGGCCTATTGATCTATTAATCAAACTTCGTGCTTCCATGTTTTGGTTAAAGAGAAATAATTTTAGTAAAACTGAAAAAATTTTAGGAGCAAGATGTTTTACCATAAGTGAAATTATTAGAACATTATTAGCAGTTTGGCAGCATGAATGGGATAATACACAAGCAGGCAGAAGAATGCATAACTTTTTCCGTAGTATTATTGAAAGATTAAAATTAAAGCATTTGAATCCTAAGGGATTTATTCATTATATTACAGAGCATGGTCCATATAGTACTTATTGGAAGAAAATTAATAAAATTAATGTAAACATTGTAAAGTAATTGACTCACCAGAACATGTATTATTTGAATGTCAAATAACAAAAGAATTTGTTTGAGAAGAAAGATCTATATTACATGGTTTAGAAATTTATGATATTTTAAGAAATAAGGAATCTTGTATTTATCTGGAGTCCATGGCTCATATGATAAGTGAGAAAATGAGAGAAGTTATTATATTACCCAAAGTGATAGCAACATCACATACGGAAGAGTTAATTGACAGAAGGAGTGAAAGATTGGCAGGGGTGTTTCGTCATAAGGGCCCGAAGGCGCGCACCCCCTAAAAGAAATCTTATGGAAATAAATGAACCATGGCCTTTTGTCAAGTAAGAACAGTTTATTTTAAAATATGAGAAAGCTTCATAAGGTGGTAAAAGTGATGTCTTCATACCTAAAGTATGTGGTTCGGCGCGGTAAGATCAGCACCCGCCTGCTGCATTACCACGTAACAGAAGGCATAAAGCTTTGAACGTGGCTAGCGAGTGGGGGAAGAACTTTGCATGTGCTCATCCGGCGCGGTTCTGTTCGCGCTTAGAGCAGTCTGCAGAGTAGTTTTATATTGCTAAAATGCATGGGTTTCTTATTTTAGTGTTCTCTGTGGAGTCAAGAACATTAACAGAGTGTTACAGATGGCATCAAATCCAATGACAAGAATAATGGTTAACTTCGAAAAATCACTAATGAAAGCGCAGTTTTCAAGTTTTTCTCTAGAAGGAAAAGTACAGTTGAAACCTTTCCTACGCCCAAATTTTTAATGGGAAAGGTAGAAACTAAGAAAAATGAAACCCGGATGTTTAAGAGGCACCTTAGTTCTAAGGTCATGTGTGAGAAATGTGACTGGATCTGTGGCTCCGAAATTCTCAAGTCCTTTTTCTGCTATCCGTGTTTCTTATTTTGTTCCTAAATGTGTCAATTGTTTGTGGAGTAAAGGGAGTGAGTAATATAAAACATTTAAGAGAAAAAATAAATAAACATGAAGATGCAGTGCACCATATGATTAGTGTGGTACATATGTCACTCCTAGGAAAACAAAACATTGCATCATGTCTTGACTCCGTGTTTAAAGAAAATAAGAAATATAACATTCAAGTGAGTAAAAACAGACATATTTTAAAAAGGCTTATTTCATGTGTGAAGTTTTGCACTGTGCTTGAACTAGCTTTACGAGCACAGGACCAATCTGTTGCTTCTTCCAATCCAGGGGTGTACAGGGGCTTCATGGACTATACAGCTGAACTGGATACAGTGATGAAGGAACATTTAGAAGCAGCCTCAGTATTTAGAGGAACTTCGAAAACAGTGCAGACTGATCTATTAGACTGCATGTTGAAAGCCTGTAGGGAGAAAATAAAGCAACAGATACGAACTTCTGAGTTTGTTCCCATTCATTGTGGTGAGACAACTGACGTTTCAAAGCACTGTCAGATGCAGTGGCGGCTGGTGGATTAAATTATTGGTGGTGCATAATTGAAAAATAAAATACAGAGTAGTAGTGACTCATCTATTTATACAGGAACTCTGCTCTCCTCTCCTTAGACCTGGCGAATCTATCGATTACTTTTGCGTTGAAGTGGCTGATATTCATAACAAACTCCATCTCAATTGAAAGCATTGCTAATGCTGACAATCTGTCCTGTGACATTGTGTTCCTAAGGAAAGTTTTTACTCTTTTTAAAGTTGAGAAACAGCGTTCTGCTTCAGCGGTAGACATTGGCATAGTTAACAACACTCGCAGGAGTTTGACACATTCGCTGAATGTAGCACGTAAGTTGTTTTCCTTAATGAAGTCCATCAAGCACAAAGCGCCAGACATTCCACGAAATTCCTCTTGACTGTAAATTACAGTCAGTTCTGTATGAAATTTTGTTCCAATAATAAAAGGATAGAACCTTATTGTTTCTCTAAGGGAATCCTCTGGAAATGTCTTATCATAGTCGGAGAAATTTTCTTGATGAAATAAAGTCAAGGCTACCAGATGCCCCGTGGAGCTAAATCTGTTCTTTGCTTCTCTAAGAATAATGTCACATACTTCAAGAGCTTCTCTTCTTTTTACATCATGATCCTCTATTCTTCTCCTCTTAATTGCAGTTTCTTCATGTTCCTCAATATCCGCGCTATTTCTTAGTTTTTGCACTTCCCTTTCAAATGTGTTCAGCTGGACGAGGGCAAATGTTGCATTGCAGTCTCGTTTGTGCAGCTGATTGTACAAAATGTCCACATGGGGCATGATCTTGTGGAAGAAAGATAGCCAGAATACAAAATTATCATCTTTCAAAGTGGCCATAAACCCAGAAGCCTGAACAAGTGTGGCGTTATTGTTTAATAGAGCTCTTTTCTGAATGGCCTCCATGCATTTAATTAAATTCTCCCTGTGTTCGAAAATGGTATTGACGGTCCGCGAATGAAAATTCCATCGTGTCGGAACAGAACGTGGCAATCGTTTCTGCTCAACTTCATCAAGCATAGCTGTTCTTTGAGGAGAATTTGAAAAAAAATGTGCATATTCCTTGTAAATTGGCAAAAAATATCCTCACACTGGTGTTTATCGAGGCTGCATTCAGCATTATTAAATTAAGTTGATGTGCATGGCAGTGTATATAAGAGGCACAAGGATACTTCTCTTTCACAATTGCCTGAACACCGTGTTTCCTACCTCCCATGACGGATGCACCATCATAGGTCTGTGCTATAAGTTTATTCGGGCACCCTGACAGTTGCAGATCAAGTTCAGATTTAATGACTGTGGCATGAGAGTCTGCATCATGACCAGCAGGTCGAACAAAACTCCAAAATCATTCTACGGGTTTGTCATTCACAAGATATCTGTAGATAATAACCATTTGATACAATGAAGAAACATCAGTGGTTTCATCTGCTATGACAGCAAGGAATTCTGCATCCTTAATCTCCTTCATTATTTCATCTTGGCATACCTCTAACATACACTGAAGAATTTCGTTTTGTATAGTTTTTGAAGTGCCCTTAAAAACAGTTGCTTTTTCCATATGGCCCTTCAGGACACTATCGAGATCAGCGCTGAAATCTATTTGGCCTCGAAAGATACCAGGATTTTGTGATGTATCAGATTCATCATGACCTCTCAAAGCCAGCTCAAATGAGCCGCAAAACCGTATTCAGTTTATTATGATATTTAGGACATATCTATTCTGCGTAACTTTATCGTTATGCAGCTGTATATTCCTTCTGTATGCACTGTCCATTTGTGCAGCAATATTAATATTGCCATACATTGCTAAACTTAATGCATTTTTTTTATATGAGACGAACAGGACTTATGCTTTTTAACACGGTCGTGCATGTGTTGTATATCTTTCTTTCCTTGCTTCACCCAGGAATCATCTCCTCCAAAGAGCAGGCATGGGAAACAGTATAAAGAGTTATTAACTTCACATCCACATAACCAGTCGTGATTCTTGTACATGTCAGGGTTGAACTTCCTATTGAACGTTCTAGCTTTTGACTTAATCGTTTGAGTTATAGAAATGTTTGGCGTGGGCCTACCCATTCGTTTCACTTCAGATTTTTCTTCAGCACTCCGTTGCGAAAAGGGCTTTTCCAGTAAAGATTGCACGGCATTCATTCTATCAGAATTTTAAAAACGTACAAAAACAACACTTCACAATAAGCACTGTAAATAAAATGTTAGAATATTCAGTTTAACCTTAAACAAAGCTTTCTCAAAGCTCTGCGAACACGAAACACACCACAGAACAAGCACACACACAGATACACGCTAAGCGAAGCTTGCAGGTCACGCTATAGCCGTTGCTAAGAGTAGGAGGAGCTAGGTTGATAAACCTCCATTTAAGCAATGCATAAGAAGTCACTTCCATCTCTTCACCTTCCCGCAACGCCCACAGAGAGCCCACATTTGGGCGAATTCTGTGGTTAACACTTCGCTGCAAACCTGGCGGCTCCTACAGCTAACCTCTGTTTATTTCGACTTCTGTGGTCATGGACAGCTACAGACGATAAGCGTAATTGAAACATGTTTGTGTATAAAACAATGCAAATAAGTACAGCTTTTGTGTGCAAAATGCACCTGTTGTACATTCAAAATCAGTAGATGTAGCGCAAACCTGCAAGCTTATGGAGGAATCACCCCTGGTCAGATGGTTTTGGTATTCCGTTACGTATATGAGGAATTCGTAAATGAGAGACCTTGGGCTTTTGTGAACCATGAAGGAAGAGATGCAGAATATCTGACAAAGTTCATAAGGAATGAAATCCACCCGCCTCTTGGAAATGCCAAAAAAAAAAAAAGCTCATTGCTCAAACCTTTGACGGGGCCAGTGTTATAAGTATAAGGACTGGTGGAGTACAGGCCAAAATAAGGGGAACATATCCACATGCGTACTTTGTCCATTGATATGCACACCAGTGGAATTTAGTCATACAAAAGGCAACTAACCCTAATTCCCAGGTACGCGTGTTCTTTTCAGACCTGTCTGATATTCCAGCATTCCTTTCCAACTCCTCTGTGCGATCTGATATTTTAGAAAAAGTAGTGCAAGCAAGATTGCCCAGAGTTGCTTTAACAAGATGGAACTACATCCTTCGTACCGTCAATTTTATGTACGAAAACATAGAAAACCTGAAATATTGCTTCGAAATTATTGAAGAGAGCGTCACTGATACAATCACAATAAATGAAGCAAGTAACTATAGAAGAGTTCTTGAAGATCCACATTTTATTTTTTGGTTAAGAGTTTTTTCACAAAATCCTACTTTATGTAGACATTTTGTACCAGCAACTTCAAAAGAAGAGCAAAGATAGTGTAACGTTATAGAATGACATCCGTATATTTAAACAACAAATGGAAAAGGAAAGATTGAATACTGATGAAGTAAACAAAAACTTAAGTGAAGAATTTCCACAGTCACCAAATAAAAGAAAAAGTATGGAATGTGCAAGGGTTGAAGATGCCCAAGGATGTGCGTGACGTCATCACAACTACTGTCACAGATAGATCTGCTTATAATGGCATTTAGGAGCTGCATCTTTGCTGTGTAAAAAATTATTTAAGGATTTTTGCGAGTGTTTCCCGGAAGAAATTTTCACACGAGTGATGCAAGGAAAACTGCGCACAGAGTTGCAACTAATTTAAAGGCGAAATGACTTTAATATTCCAGGAGTTTTGTAACTTTTTCATTTCATTACGAAAATAAACGTTCGTCAGTGTTCAGTGAAGTCACAAAGCGTTAGAAACGCCGAGGAGACTGCGGAACCTGAACGTTGCTTTTCCACTCTGAAAGGGATAAAAACGCTTTTAAGAAATACAATAACAAACGACCGACTCAATGCTTTAGTAATGCTGTCAATAAATAAGGCCCTTATCAGTAACATGGAGGATTTTGATGAAAGAGTACTGGACCATTTCATTAAATTAATGAACATGTAAATTGGTCAAACGTGCAATTCATGATAAACTGAAAAATGCCAAATACGAGATTTGATGTGGGTACATTCAGTGATATGCGCGTGAATCTGTGAAAAAAATTACACTGGTGAAGTGGCAGCTTATATGGATTTGTGTGAGCTTGAATGATGTTCTTATAACATCCTTTTATGTGCTGCATACATATTAAGATGCAGCTTTGGGCAAATATTTTGTTGGGCTTCTTGTACTTATTTCTGAGGTATATATCATAACTTGAGAACCACTATTTCCGTGGGTTGTAGAGATAGAATTTGGGAACAAAATGGTTCTTAAAATTTACAAGTGTAATAGTTTATTGTTGTCAATAATTAGCAAGTAAAACCGTGTCCGTGCCCCCCAAACATTTCGGCCAGGAGCCGCCACTGAAGATTGGTAAATAGATATCGAGTGGAAGGGGGAAGAGAAGAAGTAGAGCAAGAAGAAGAGGAAGAAGGACGGGATGTCTATTATTCTAATCAGAAGAATAAGAATGACAGTATATGATAAAATATCTCCGACAGAGGATAATGGCCAAGGAAGCAACTAATCCATTAGGCACTTAAAAAAAGCTGATGGACCTAATACAAAAACTGTAATGGACAAAGGTCAGATGCTTGTACATTTTCCAGACGCAATGTTCCTCATTTTTAAGGATGAATACCTCCTTCAGAGTTTGGACCTCAAGAGGAAGGACCTAGACCTGATGAATTTTCCCAGCTCTTCTGGAGAAAGGAAAGGAATCCATCCATTATGCCAGTTTTTATGCAGACTGTTTAGGACCAGCCTGGCATTTTCCTATATAATGACACTTGAAAGTCAGCAAAAGTGGTCTGTATGCCTGGTCGGGTTAACAACCAGGCTAAATCATGTAGACCAACATTTAATTCTGGTTTATTCTAAAAATGATGGGAAAAGTAATTGATAAGCTTATTAGGGAAACCTCTCTAAAACTGAGGCCACTTAACCCAAATCAACAAGCGTATCAATAAGGTAGATCATATGAGACACCTCCTCATTAACTGAGAAAGAGAATACAGAAGTCACTAAACCATGAAAGGATTGCTCTAGTATTTCTGTACATATAAGGTGCCTTTGATGTTTCTCGAGAGTCTATAGTCATTACAGCTAAAAAGCACGGAATAAATGACACCTGTTGCAGATAGATAAAATCCATCCTGGAAACCAGGACAATTCTGGTTAGTGATTTCGATAACCCAGTGGGTATCGACCTGAAGGGGATATCCGCAGCGAAGATCCTTAAGTTTGTGAAACCTAGTCCTGGATGATCTACTGGATATCCTGAAGAACCAGGGATACCATACCCAATGATGTGTTAATGACATTGTTATACTTATCCAGGGCAAGTATGCCAGTACTGTTTCAGAGCTTAAGGTTAAAGCTCCGTCATATGTGGAACAGTGTGCAGGGATACAAACCTTTTCGTAAATCCCTGGAAATGTGTGAAATATGTAGTGTTTAACGCCCGCTTTTGCTACATAGGACACCGCAGGTGGTAACACTGATGATACATAGTATGAAGATGGAGCACCGATGGAATGAGATGGCGAGGGAAACCGGAGATCCCGGAGAAAACCGGCCCCAGCACCGTGTTGCCCACTACAAATCTCACTTTGCGGTCGCCTGCAATCAAACCCGGTCCGCCTTGGTGAGAGTTGTGTGGTCTAGCTACTCAGTCACGGCGCGGCCCTAAATCCCTTGAAGGCAACAAAATATGTATTCACAGACACAAGAAAAGTGGCTTAAAAGTTCAGTTTTCTGCTTAATCAACAACTACAAGTATGTTCTAATGTTAAGTATCTAAACTTGTTATTTGACAGTACCGTTACATGGAACTTACTTTTGCAAAAAAAAAAAAAAAAAAAAAAAGTGTGAGAGAGAGAGAGGAAAAATGGCCTTTTAATGGCCGGAAGAAGCTTTAGGAAATTATGGGGACTAAAACCGAAGATAATGTTTTGGATATACAAAGCAGTCGTGAGACCCATAGTTATGGGTCGCTTGTGTGTTGGCCCTTTGTTTTACCTCTTGAGGCCTATAATTTGATATTATGATACAAATAACATTTTTATAACATTATACGTGTTTATAAAATACAATAATCATGTATTCAATACAATAATCTCACTACACTAATCATGTTTTCAACTGGCAGATTAGATATAAGTTTATAGTTGATAATAGATACTTTATTATAGTCGGTATTGTGCTTGACACATTCCACCAAAATTCAATTTTTGGCGTAAATGAACATTTCATTATCTATGTAGGTATTCAGTATTTGAAACCTCTCAAATACTGTCGGGGGTCGTCATTTTGAACATTTACTGCGTTGGTGAAATCCACATTTTGACAATTTATTTTTGTGTTTAACTGAGAAGTTAACACCTTCACAACTCATTTGTCAGTAGAAGTAAAACATAAGATTTAAGCAGGGAACATTTAATATTTCTAATAAATGAAAGCTAACTACGTCACATGATATACAGCACCAGATACGGTACTGATTGTAAATGGTCACAAATGTAAGCATGATCCCTAATTTCCGCATTGTCGTTCTTGTGCCTTTGGCTCACAATAGAACCAATAGCCACATAAATAATTTTATTGTTTATTTTTTATTGTTTATTTTGTTTATTGTTTGTTTGTCTGTCTTTTAGTAACTAAAATACAGACATTAAAGACTAGGAGAAAGGGAAAATAACAATGCCACTTTATTTCGAACCTAAAGCTCGCAGGACCAATTGCCTACAGCTAACCATCTCGACCAGCTACCACATATTCTATGTCACTCGTTGGGAAACCATTTATTTATCACTTTGCTGGTATTATATGCACGAAAAATCGTCGTTTATTTAAGCCTTTGGTCCTCATTCAAGGCTGTAAGTATTAATTTTGTTTGCGTTTATTACCGATTAGAAGGGCGGAGCTGCAATAACGGCCTATGTGCTAAAAGGGTCAATGTTTTCACATTAGAACATAAACTGCGGTTTTTTTTTTTTGTTGTAATTTACGTCCTTCAACGTTAAGTCATATCGGACGATGAATTAAATTGGTGAAATGATGCTCAAATGAGTCCAGCGTCCAAAGAGCTTAGAGTTACCCAACATTCCACTTTAAGAATAAGGGAAACCCACGGAAAAACCCTTATCCAGGTAACTCACACTGACGGAGATTCGAACTCGGGACCTCTTGCACGTGAGGCGGACACGCTACCATCTACACTACCGAGGCGGGCAAATTGCGGATTGCATAGATAAGAATAAGTAGGGGTAGCTGACTCATCTGGTATATTTATTACTTGCAACAACTTTATTTCTGTGTAATATTACTGAATTTAGATAAAACCATAGGCTCTAACTCAGGTAATACCCATCCGCAAGTGCTGCAGATATATTTCAAGACATGCTGTAAATCTACATAACTGCCAACTAGTTTCAGAGCTAGTTGCATCAGTAAAGTTCTGTGACTTTTGTATTCATACACAAACTCTCAAACTTCTCGAATATTAGCACTTGTATAACAGTATAACCCTTCAAACACAGTTGTATCATTACATCAAATGGAACACACAATCCCCCTATTTATGTTGCCAAATGTCTCACATCCTGAGGACACTAAATGATATGCACAAGTGGAACAATGTAACTTACGGAAATGAAACGTAACCTGATACACACAGGACCTCGAATATGTTAATGTAATTCTCACAATATATATATTTGCTTCACACTGTTAAGTCATTTCAGTGCAAGATTAAATTGGACTCTAATAATTCCTTATGAAATGTTATTTCCTGATACATAGCTGATTAAATACCCAACAAACTTCGCATCCACTTTTTTCCTTATTCATATTTGAGCTACATTGCCCACCACAAGAAGGCAAGCGAGGAATGAAGAGTGAGAGGCCCTTAAACGGTTTACTCTGGTAGTGGTTCTGTTTACTACGAAATGAGTTATGAGAGTGTATATGACATCCATGCTGACAGATCTATTTGCTCGTTTCAATAACTGCAGTGATAGAGATTATTAGTATGTGTGAGTTACGTGGCAACACATGGTATTTTACATGAACCTTAACATCCTTATCAATACCTGGAAGGCAAACATAAGTGATTGCGTTACACATTCCTCTGCCTTGCCTTCTTGTGGTAGGTAGAGAGTACTTAGTAACTACAGTCATACAGTTGAGGATATGAACTGAATCGTGTTTCTACTCCATCAGTTAAAACATACTTGATAATAATTGGAAGCTACAAACTACATATATTCTATGATATTGTTACTTTGTGAGTTCGTGAAATTAAAAGTCCAGGTTAAAAACACAAAATATTGCTCTTTATTTCCGTAGAAACACACTTTGTCACCCTTTACAGTAGTAGAATTACGTCACATTCGCATAAAACTTGCAAGGTCATCGACCACAAAAGAGTTCACTTTTACAGCTGTTCACGCACACTCGTCCAATTACCGACTGTCCCTAGTGGTGGGCGGCGGCTCCCTTTTTATTGCTTACCGTCGGGAATGTTCTCAAACAATCAAGACGGCGTTAGAAGAAAGACGAACTCTCCAGAAATCCGTCTATTTTCTCCCACCGTATCGGCGAGCTTTTATCTCCGCACTGCCCTGCCCGTCTCTTTGAACTCGTCCCTCACGCCGCCTCTCCTCAACAGTGCGTTTGCGACACTACTCCCTCCTGAAGGCTGGTCGTCCCGAACAGCACCATTGTAGCGGACCTGACGATCCAGGTGTACCACCAACATTTTTCCTCGGGGCACCTTCTGGATGGGGTACACCGCGTCGTTAATTCCCTTTACTACCCGGTACGGTCCTTGCCATGGCGCTTCGATCAGCGTCCCTTGGTCCGGGTAGGGCGGTACAACCAGACCAAGTCACCTTGCTGGAAGCCTTCGCTGTTGGCTTGTCTGTCGTGTCGGGTCTTCATGCGGTCACTTGCCATCTGGTTGTTCTGACGAGCCATCTCGTGCATGTCGTGGAGACGGTCCACCAAGTTCTCCACATACTCGGTTGCTGGCTGTTTCTCTTCAGGGGGGCTTTTAAAAGCCAGGTCACAAGGGAGGCGTAACTCTCGGCCGAATATTAAGCTGGCTGACGTCATCCCAGTAGTGTCGTGTGTTGACGAGGGGTAGACCAACAGGAACAGTGGTACCTTGACATTCCAGTCTCGCTGATGGCTGGCCACAACCTTCCTCAGTTGTTCTTCTAGGGTCTTAATGTACCTCTTGACCATGCCTTGCGACTGCGGGAGAAGGGTTGTTGTGCGGGTCTTATTCACTCCAAGTCATCGAGTTCCTTCTTCATCAGGTCAGACTCAAAATGGGTGCCCTGGTCGCTGTGGAGCTCCAACGGCACACCACAACGGCAGAACAGTTGCTCCATGAGGCAGTATGTGATGATCTTTGCCTCCTGGTTCAGGATGGTATGTATACACCTCCGACCACTTGGTGAAGTAGTCCACGACCACCATCAGGTACTTGTTGCCTCGGTCGGACAATGGGAATGGTCCAGCTATGTCGCCACAGATACGTTCGAAAGGCGCTACGACATTGTACTATTGCATGCGACCCCAGTTCCTAGTCTGGGGCCTGCGACTCGCCATACACATGTGGCATTGACGGCACCGTCTCTCAGCGTCTGCTTGGAGCCTGAGCCGGTAGTATCATTCATCATTAGATCACGTACATATTTATACCCTGAGCCAGTAGGAGCGCTACCGGAGTTTGTCTATCGTTCGATTTGCTCTCAGGTGTCCTCCTGAAGTACCGGCGTGCATTTCCTCCAAGACTTACTCCGGGGAAGTACCAACTGCTCCCTCTGCGTCTTCCCATCGGGTGACTCCCATACCCGGAACAGCACACCCTCTTTGGTCTTCAACTATTCCCATTGGACCCAGTATGACTTGTACGTAGCACTTCTAGGTGCGATATCCTTCCAGGTCGGTCTAGTCGCTGCCTCCACTTCCATCAGGAGTGGCCCCAAGTCGGCGTCCGCCAGTGGCTCCCTCCTCAGGCCTGCGCTATCCGCGCCGTCCGCGGACACTGCCGTGACCACTCTGACAACTGCGGCATGTTACTTCTCTTCCACTCTTGTGCATTGAGTGCACTCTTCTGGACAAGGTCTTCGGGACATGGCGTCTGCGTTGCCGTGGCTCATCCCTCTACAGTGGTCAGAGGTGAAGTCGTAATCCTGCACCCTTTTGCGCCAACGGGGTGTCTGGCCCTCCAGGTTCCTAAAACTCAATAGCCAGGTGAGGGCGGAGTGCTCCGTCCTCAGGTGGAATGGCTGACCGTACAGGTACTTGTGGAAGTGCTCCAAGGTCTTTGTTACCGCCAGTAGTTCTCGCCGGGTAACGCAGTAGTTCTTCTCCGCCTTGGATAGCGTCTTGCTGTAGTAAGCTATCACCCGCTCGTGGCCATCCTGGACGTGGGACAGGACACCTCCAATGCAATGGTCACTGACGTCTGTGTCCACAATGAAGGCGCCGCATGGTTGTGGGAATCGCAAAATAGGAGCACTGGAAAGTGTCTTCTTCAGCTCCACGAAAGCGACTTTGGCATCCCCCGTCCACACATACGGCCGGTGTTCTTCCGTCAGGTGGGTGAGGGGATTTGCGATGTTTGAGAAGCCCTTTATGAAACGGCGGTAATAACTGCACAACCCCTGGAAACTGCGCAAATCTCTCTTATCCTTTAGCCGAGGCCATTCTCTCACCGCCTGTGTCTTCTCCGGTTCTGTGGCCTCTCCGGTTGGTGAGACTATGTGGCCTAAGTAGCTGAATTCCTTGCAGAAGAGCTGGCACTTCTTCCCGTTCAGCTTCAGGGTGGTCGCCTGCAGTCTCTGTAACACCTTGCTCAGGTTTTCCAGATGGTCTTCGAAGGTCTTACTAACGATGAAAATGTCGTCCATGTATAGCAGGCAGGGATGGTAAGTCAATCCTCTTATCACTGACTCCATGCGGCGTTGGAAGGTAGCTGGAGCGTTGCAAAGGCCAAAGGGCATAACTGGCCTGTCGAGAATGCAGTCTTTTCCTTGTCCTTCAGGTCTAGAGCCACCTACCAGTAACCCGACTTCAGGTCCAGGGTCGAGAACCACTGCGCACTAGCAAGCGTGTCGAGGGTGTCCGGGGTAAGGAAAACAGTCCTTCCTTGTAACAGCGTTCAGCTTCCTGTAGTCCACGCAGAAGCCTAGTTCGCCGTTATTCTTCGTCACCAGAACTACAGGGGAACACAAAGGGCTGTCAGACTTTTCAATCACTTCTCTGGATCTCATGTCCTCCAACATGTCCCGTACCGCCGTTTGTTTCGCCAGCGGAACGCGTCTAGGTGGTTGCCTAATTGGCCGGGCGGCTCCGGTGTCGAAACGGTGGTGCACCCGGTCCGTGCGGCCGTAGTCGATGTTCCCTTGGCTGAAGACGCGCTGGTATCATCTCAGCAGTTGTCGAACCTTCTCGAGCTGTTCTGCGGCCAGGTGGTTCGCTGCCCTCTCCAGTATGCCTTCCAGCCGGGGTCCCAGGTGTTGCGTCGGCTCCGGCTCATGGGTCTGGTCAATTGGTGCTACGCTGACCACGGGCTCGCTCGTTCCCAACTGCGTCCCGGCTCATATATCGTTGTCCGTTCGGTTGAGCAGCCTCACCGGCACCTCCTCTCGGCACGGCAACAATGTCCTGGCTACACAAAGTCCGTGCACAGAGGTATTCAAGTCCAGCATCAAGTTCCTTGTTCGTTGGGGTCCAGTCGCACCGTCACCAGCACCTCACTTCTCGCGGGGACAACCACGTCTTCCCTCAGGACGACCCTGCAGATTCCCAGGCGTTCTTCGGGTTGCCGGAGTATGACCTCTTCTCCATTGAGCCGCAGGACCTTCCTGCCGAAGTCGACACCTTCATTTCCGTAGCCAGACTGTCGTCCGCTGCTCTCATTTCTGTGGTAAATTCAGTCTTCATTTCTTCCATCTTCTCGGTGATGTCATTCGCCGTCTTTATTTCTTTCAGTTCCGCCGGCCAACTGTTCCTCAAATTTGACAGCGAGAACTCCGCAGCAGATTTTTGGTGCACATGGTTTATATAGAGCAGGCGTGAATCACCCACGTCATGTCACTGGTTACACTACATTATAGGATGAGGTATATCGTCACGCATAATAGCAAGATTCAAGTAGCATAGCCATTTTACAGTGTAAATTGCTCACTTTTACTCGTTAACAGCGTTAAATTTCTATTGCGTAAATGTAAGATGACGAAATGCATCACGATTATTGAACCATCTATTGTGGATATACTTAACTTGGTAAAATTTGAAATGTGCGGCAACAGGATCTTTTTCTACGTCCAAAACCGTGAAGAGCAATATACTGTCCAGCAACGCAAAGAAGATCCCTGAAAGGTATGTGCTGCCTTACACAGTGGGACAAGGACAGCGAATGTGTGTGGCAGAGAATGCATGTTACACAAGGAGCAGACGGTTAAAAAACATGCGCCCTATTCACTCTGTACACTAAAACCGAGAAGATTCATTCACAAAAGTAGAAGCCGTCAGAATGTTTTTGAATGGTCTGTAACAGATTGACATAGGGTGTCATAAACCTCTCCAGGGAGGGTGTGGGAATCTTCGCCAACCCCCTTGCGCACCCTTGCGTCTTAGGTGCCGGAGACTAGCTCTCCTGTGGAGGACAGTAATATGCTGAATGTTGGTACTCCATGTTTGGTTCGGGCTTTAGGAAGTTTATATATTTGTGTGTTTGTCACTAAACTTCGAATTGATATTAAGCAATGATATGGATATAAGAAGATATCCGTAGTATGTACACTCCGAAATAAGCTTAAATGTTTGGACGCTAATATTGTTTTAGTCGTTCAGTTCCTGAATCAAGTCAATAAATAAAATCAATTACAAAATCATTGTCGAATGTTTGACAGTTCAGTTGCGTTGTAGGTTAGATATATGACATGTCCACTGGAAATCAGAAAATGAGTGAAATTATCTGCGATTCTGATGTATGTCAGCCTATCGATTGCTACGAAGATGTATTAAAATTTAAGAATTTCTGTCCCCTATGGCGTAACCGAGTTAACACTTGGACATCTAATGCTACAGCGTTTTGTTTGCAAGGATCGGAATTTAATTGTCATAGTTATAGTGCGGAGTTGCAGGAACGCCATAAATTACGAAAGTTTGTGCCCAAAACGTTGTTTTGTCATGATTTAAAGGGTGGTTACCTGGAAGATAGGTAAGTGTTTTAAACTGCACCATGTCTCTTTACCCTGTAGAAAAAGTGATTTCAACATATTCTTTACATTCCAAACGTTATTGCACTTTTTAGATACTCTAAACTACACCAATAAACCTAAGAGGAAACATTATATGGAAACATTGCTGTTTGACATTGCTAATTTGTCATATTGCGTTGTACCAATGCCATATATAAGCTCTGTCTTGACCGTTTGTGTCTGACTACAATAGGGAATGCTAGAAGTACACGGTTTAATGTTATAGATGCTGCATTTATCTGTATTGTATGGGTCAGAAGTACAATAATTTGTCATGGTTATTCTGTGGATCAGTGGTTGGAACGTCACCAACGATGAAAACGTGCATTCGCCTATGTTACCAACACTGCTTAACAAACTAGCGATACTGTAATGTGTAACGAAACTGGCCAGACTAGAGTAACTAAATAATGATACTTAGTGACAACGACACTTGAGAATTGATAAGCGAATGCAGTTTCTGTAATACATATAGTAAGAAAAATTGTATAATAATGAGGATGATAATAAAAATGTTAATAACTTGGGTTGGCAACATTCTATCTTGGCATATTTCAGAACTCTGCAGTTAGCAATAGCTGGCTATGGTTACATCATTACTTTTAGTAGCAGACAAAGCCATTGATTTGCAGTACAACCATTTAAAATAACATAAATGAATGAGAAAGTGTAACCAAACTTTTAGAGTAGAAAAACAAATCAGCCAAACATTTTGCATAATGCATGTTAATTTGCCATTGTTTCTTTGTTTTCATACATCTTAAATACAGCAAAAATATATGTACAGTAATTAAAATATAAGGTGAGTCACAGCACATTCATGTATAAAGAACCAGGAGAGTTGTGAAAACAAACTTCAAAGTTCGTTAAATTTAAAACACATTTTATGTCCTCACATATTCATTTAGTGTTATACTAAATCCAGCCACACATTACTTTTATTTTCCGTTTTGTTTTTCAGTTTATACTTGGTTCAGTGCTTGCAAATATGCAATTACTATTCATTTACCATATAAGGTATTGGATTAAATGGCATAACATCCATATCTGATGACTGGGAATAATAACCGTGTTGTTACTGTAGAAAGTACTTTGTGCCATTTGAAATCTAATGATGATATTGCCAACTTCGAAAAGAATATGCCAACATTAAGCAAACAGAATTATGTCCAACATAAAACATATGGGACGATGAATGAAATTGGTGAAATAATGATGAAATGAAGCCTCAGTCGACGAATGTCGGGTAACTCTAAGCTCTTTGGACCCCGGGCTCATTTGAGCATCATTTCACCCATTCCATTCATCGTCCGATATGACTTAATGTTGGAGGACGTAAACTACAAAAAAAGAAAAAAAAAAAAAACACACACACACAGTCCATGTAGCATAGACTTACATTTTAAGGATAAGGAAAAACTTCAGAAGAAACCTTATCCAAATAACTTGCTGTGACCGAGATTTGAAGTCATTATGCCTTGAATGTGAGGCACACATACTGCCACCATGCTACAAAGTCGGGCTAAGCATGAATGTTTGCAATTAGGTGAAGGGAGTGGGAAATGAAAGGAAAATAGCAAGAGTAAAAAACTTAAGCTTTTATTTATTTATTTCCCATTTATGCCCCTAACTACAATGGTCATATTGGTGGCTGTTCTCCTTTGGAACATATCAAAGGTATTAACTTGTATACATTGGGTTTTAATCATTAGATAATGCACAAATTTGCACTGTCATTCATACTTCCAGACTCTGGAGAACATATCTGGGGAAGTCATCTGGCTGGAGAAAAATTCACACCCCCAGATGGGAACTGAACCCGGGACCCCTTGCTCAGCAGGCAGGCGCTCTACCGACTTAGCTACGGGGCCAGCCCACTTAAGTGTTGTAGAAAATGAACTAGTCCAAACCTTCTCCCGTAAATGATAAACCTATGTTTATATATCAAGCCCAAATGTTTGTTTTGCAGTGTTTTTTAAAGAAAAAAACAAGAAAGATGAACAAAAATGAAATGATTACACAAATGAGTTAAACCTTGAGTTTAATATACATCCAAAGGACTGGAAAATAACACCAAATAAAAATCTCAGCCAGGCACTGAATCCAGATTCAGTGTGAATAGGCAAGAAGTTTGCAGCATACCATCAAGGGGAACCTTGTGACACTTTATCAAGTTCTGCTTCGTTATTGGTCTTCTGGATTCATTTAAGATTTCTGCCAGTAGTTTTCACATGTTTAAGCTGCAATATCAACTAAATGTTTGAGGTCCTCATAACTTTTTCTTGCAATCAATTGCAGCATTTAGGAAAATATAATTGTTTCCTTCTAAGGGCCTTTTGCTCTCTTTTAGAGTTAACACTGTGAGATGGTGATGGCGTTTTATTAAAAGTTCTAGGGGAAGTTAATAGTTCTGCAAACTCAGGATGGGTTTTCTTTTATTCTGCATACATGAGCATTTCTCATCCATCTTCTAGCCCAACTTTTGTCTTGTTCTTCTTCCTTCTATGTGTAATCTCTTTTTAAAAAAAGGTGGCACTTACTATCTATAGGTTTGACATGCAGACTATGCCTATATTTTGTGATTGGTGAGGTAAAGTTGGGCTTAGAAGTTTGTTAGCTTATTGACTATTACAGTAATCAACACTGTTGCATTATTATGTAATACATATGTGGATACATTATAAAACATATTCGTTGTTATTGTACAGAAATATCTGAGCAATAAAAGGGGACGGGTATATATGGTATTTATTGATCTAGAAAAGGCATTTGATTCAATTAATAGAGATGCATTGTGGATAAAATTAAGCAATAAGGGGATAAGTCAGGCATTTATAGAAGTAATTAAAATGATATACCAAGAGAATGAGTTGTGTATAAAACTACCAGGCAACAAAGTAACTAAATCTATATCGAGTAAGGCAGGAGTACGGCAGGGATGTAAACTTAGTCCAGTATTATTTAATCTTTATAACAATGGAATTTTAGAGGAGATATCAAGTTGTAGGGTACATTCACCAGTTATTAATAATAAAGAAATACCGGGGCTACTGTTTGCAGATGACCTAGTAGTTGGGTCCATATCAAGTGGAGGGCTGAGAAGAGCAATCGAGGCAGCCAATTCTTATTGCAATAAATGGGGTTTGAAAGTGAATGAAAACAAAACAAAGATTATGGTCTTCAAAAAAGGATACAGGTTGCGTAAGGATGAGAAATGGGAGGTTAATAGAAAAGAAATAGAGGTAGTAAGGAGATTTGATTATTTGGGTACAAGGTTGAGTTCAGATGGCAGCTGGAAAGAACAAAAAAAGATGTCTGTGGCAAAAGGTAAAATGGCCATGAGAGTGATAAGATCATGCTACAGTAAACTACCGGATATAAATGTCAAATGGTTGGAGAGGATCTATACGGTAGTAGTAGAAAATAGAATGTTACATGGATCAGAGGTTTGGGGAATAGATGAGGCTTGGAGAGAGACTGATAGAGTGCATAGATCCTTTTGTAAATACATATTGGGATTACCAATAGCATCACCTAATGGGGCAGCACAATTAGAACTAGGCAGGCATTCTACTAAAATTAAAATCTTGTCAAGGGCAATGAAATATTTATACAGAATCACTAACTTGGAAGATGGCAATATAATTAAAGAATGTTTTCATATTCAAAAGAGAAGTAACTGGGATGGGTCTTGGGCACATAAAATGTATGACTTGTTGAAGCAGATAGGTATGGGTCATTCTTGGATAAATGCAGAGTATGGGTATAGAGGCTTCTGGAAAGAGGTTAAGCTAAGATTAGAAGATATTGACAGACAAGACATTTTTGCCAATATAAGTGACAAAAGCTCACTAAGATTATATAGAGAAATAAAAATAACCTGGGGGAGGGAAGGATATATAGATATATGTAGTAAGTTAGGGTGAGAAGGTTTTGCTTGGGCGAGAACAGGAGTGAGAAACTTGAAAGCTATAGGTCAAGAGAGGGAGCTAGATAAATGAGATTTCCATTGTATATTAAATTGTAGTCAAACAAAGATATGGAGAGAGCAGGCTTGGCTACGTAAATGGGACAGTTTGGGGGGTGAAGTAGTAATTAGAAAAATGTTGTCAGTAAAAGGAGAAAAGAACAGGAGAAATATAGGGAATTATTTAGGGAAAGTTAAAGAGAGATGGCTAAGAACAATTAAGAGAAAAATGTAGAGTGAGATAGGTGAAATGGCAGTAAGTGTAAAAAGGAGCAGAGGGCCTCCATTACACAAAAACCTAGGGTTAGGTGTATGGGGGCTGAATTACTATTCACTGGTGGGCAACATGATAACATGATAGGATTTTCAGGATTTAGGAATATATGGCATATTTCAGTATGGATTTTATAATTGTAATCTTGATTTTGTATTTCCATTTGTTGATGTAAAAGGAAATAAATTACTATTACTATTCGTTGTTTTAATTGATGGAAATTAGTTATTCTTCCACTCTAGCCGTGTGTACTGCAAGGTATGGATAGTTGGAGTCAGACTAAAAAATTCAATGCCATAGTCAGGATTTGAACCACGGATCTCCTGGTTGCCATGGTAGCTGAATAGTTAAGAGTACCTGGATGAAGACCAGGAGATCTGTGGTTAAAATCCCAAGTATGGCATTGAATTTTTCAGTCTGACCCTACCTATGTTCATTGTTCTTTACAATAGCAACCGTTTATTTGTATTATGTTGAACTTATATTGAGTTAGTGTACAATGATCACTTCATTGTGAAACTCAGAGACAAATTTTGTTTCAGGTTTGTAAATGGGAGTGCTGTGCATGATGAATACAGATATTTCCATTGGGCTGTCATTGACACATTTGTTTACTTTAGTCATCATTTGGTTACCATTCCACCACCAATGTGGATAGATGCAGGTCATCTACACGGAACCAAGGTATTAGGTGAGCAGTTTTATACACTGTTACTGTAAATTTAACCTTTCTAACTCTAGCGTGGACCAAAGATTACATTGCCCATTAAAAGTGTATTCACTATCATATGTGTGGAGGGTGAGGGTAGTCTGAGCCAAGATGGTTTTAAAGCTTTTGTTGTTTTCGTAGCTCCTATCCAGGTTCATTACATGCATATTGGGAAGAGGTGCTCATACAGAACTGATGTACCTTTGTTGTAACTCACTGTTATAAAAAGTTCAGGTTTCAGAAATATTTTGCTATTATTTTCATTGTACTTATTTGTATACTACCAGAATAGACAGATCCGTTTGCATTGTTTTATGAATATGGAGATTCTTCTTTCATTCTTCCCTCTTTCTGAATCTCACCCTCCATTTTTTTCTTCCACATGCTTATTTCCTCTCCATTGCCCTCACTCCCTTTCCTTCTGTCTGTGCAACTTACACATCATGCAATGCTTTCACAATGTTTTTTCTGGTGTATTAATGATAATTATAAATAAATAAAAACTGTATTTAGCTGCTCATATATTGTTTGCAACAATGTTCTTATTATACTGCTTATCATGGTTAATGGTTTAAATATAAAAATAATAGCAACAAAACACATACACATACATGTATACATAAAATACAATAGCTTCAGAAGATAAAATAATAAGATATTTAATATTAGGAAAAAATATAATTACAACTCAATTTGTACAGTAATAGAAGCATTTTAGAAAAAACCTCCACATTACTGTAATATGCAGTAAATACTCATAGATCCTCAAGACTAGTAGACTGCCATTTTCTGTGAAGCCAAGATTTTGAAATTCCTGTGTTGTATATGGCATGTAAAATAATAAAAAGCATATTTCATTTAGTTTTGAATTATTATTCAGCAATTTTATTAGGTGTGGCAATTTATTATATCAGCAAGTTCCTCTATCGGCACTGCTGTTAAGGTTTTTGTTAAAAACCTTCAAATAGAAATTATTTGCTCTTCTGGTGTTGTACATATAAAAGTCAGGATTCTTTATAAAGATATTACATTCTCATGGACAAAACACACTGTTTCTAAAATATACAGGTAATATTTTTAATTCTTGAAAGATGTGCTTACTAGGAGCTCAAATAAGTATCTTTTTCATTCTTATAATTATCTTTTAAGTTTTAAATACCTGGGACACTTTTGGTGATATACCCCATAGTGGCACATGGCATATGAGATGTGAGTTTGCACATATCCAAAATATGAGGGCTGTTCAATAAGGAATGATCATAATTTTTGGCACTAAAATTCAATCTTATTATATTCTGTTAGCTTAATGTGAAACAAACACGCCATTGTAGTTTCATTGTTGGTACTCTTGGTTCCCGCCTGTGAGAACCAGGTAAGTTCAGACATGTTCTGTATCGCCTATTGCTGCAATGGAGGTAACATGCAGTTAAAGTTGAGTTTCTTTCAAACATAATCACTGCTGATGAAACTTGGCTACATCATTTTGATGCTGAGAGCAAACAGCAAAGCTCAGTGTGGAAATCTCCTTCATCACCAACCCCCAAAAAAGCAAAAGTGGTTGCTTCTGCTGGGAAAGTTATGGTCATCTCATTCTTTGATATTCATGGAATGGTTTATCAGCATGTTGTACTAGCACACACATCAGTAACTGGACAATACTACAGGGATGTCCTGAAAATATTGTAAGTCCATATCAGGCGCAAAAGACCACATTTCCATGAAGCAGGCTGGATGCTGCACCACGATAATGTGCGGCTGCAAATTGCCAATGTTGTTGCTGAATATCTTGCAAAAATCAACGTGAAGTGCATCCCTCACCCTCCCTATAGTCTGGATTTAGCCCCATGTGACTTTTTTCTGTTCCCTAACTTGAAGAAATGCCTTTGTGGGAGGCATTATCCATCATCAGAATCAGTGGTGAATGCTGCGGAGGCGATTTTGAAGGATCTCTCAAAAAATGGTTTCCAGCATTTCTTTGAAGACTGGCAGAAATGCTGGGACAATTGTATTGCATCCAGGGGAGACTATTTTGAGAAGGACCATCAAAATTATGAGGATGAGTAAAGGTACGTTATCAAAAAAAAATTGTGATCATTCTTTACTGAACAGCCCTCGTATATTGATAGCAAAACATTAAGAGTAACAACATTACAGGAGACTGAGTTTATATATTAACTTATCAATATGTTTACTCAAGAAATATGTTTTGAGTAAAGCTTGTTCTGCTCTAACCAGCGTTGTAACCGTAAATTTTATTCATTTATAACAAACTGGAGTGCTTCATAAATTCAAATTTTGTAGATAAAATTTGTCAGAAAAAAAATTATGGGATGTAATTTTTTTTTATAAAGGATTAATGGTAACCAAGATATTTCAGTTTTTTATTTTGCATTCTGTTTTATTCTTTCATTTCATTTGTTTCAACTTTGTTTACTAATTCCTATAGTAAGTGGAGCAAGTATAATGTCCCATTCATAATTTTGTTATACAGATTTCACTGGAAATACATGTTTTGAGGCTCCTGAATCCCTAAAGAGAACATTTTTATAAGGTCATATGGACAGCATAACTCAAAAGTGAAAGATTGATTAAATATCAAACTTGTTTAATTGAATGTTGGTTATGTCTACATTGCACCTCATTTATTTGTGTTAAATAGAACAGTGGTTTGTGTAAAATAGTGGTTTACCGGGGAAATATACGAGTCAAATGTCATGATGAATTTAATGTCATGATGGCAAGATGGCCATGGTAGCTCAATGGGTTAGAGTGACTGGACAGAAACCATGAGATCCGTGGTTCAAATCCCGGCCATGGCATTGAATTTTTCATGTTGATTCTATCTATTAAAAACCTTAGCCTATATACGGCTAGTGTGAAGAAATTAATTTCCATCAATTAACTAAAATAGAACATGTTTTGAGAATATTCCATTTCATCATCAGGTAACTGACTAGTTGATATAGGTGTGTTATTTAATGCTCTTTTGTTGCTGGAAGCCCCTGGTGGTGATGATATGAACTCATTAAGCTAGTTCTGATGGTAGGAAATTAAAGTTCTTAATTCAATCCTTGTTTTCGTTAGTGTGGATGTTTTCCCATACACATCAATATCATCAATGTCAGTATGCTGGATCTTTGAATTTTTAATACAAAGATTCTGTGCCACATTTTATGGCACAGCAACATCTAAATTCAAACCAACACATTTAGGACTTCTTCAAGGAGTTTTTCTCAGTACTGCTATGTTTAACACACACACACGCACACGCACACACACACACACACACACACATAAAAATGATCTCCCTAATATCATTCAAAATACTGGCATGAAAACTGTCCTATATGCAGATGATTTAATTATGTGGCATTCCCACAAAACACAAAATATTAAACAGTTAGAAATGATAGCACAGTCATCTCTAGAAAATTTGACAAAATGTGTTCAAATAATAAATACAGAGAAAGCAAAGTATTATTCTCCCTAACCAGGAAACAAATTGAATTAAACTTAGAACATGATAATACTACTTTAGAGAGAACAGATAAATAGAATATCTTGGAGTAGTTTTTGATAATAAACTAACCTGGAACAATCATACAAACTATGTATGTGAAAAAGTTACAAAAAGATTTATACTACTGAAAAGATTAGCTGGCACTAAATGGAGCAGTTCCTGGGAAACATTGAATACAACTTAGAACACTAGCGCGTAGCCAGGGGTTTGCACGGACCGAGTCCTTCACCGCATCGACACTAGAGATGCCTGATGTATTCCACAACCACCCAGACGCATTCCGCTGGCAAAACAAGCGGCGGTACGGGACATGCTGGAGGACATGAAATCCAGGGGAGTGATTGAAGAGTCTGACAGCCCCTGATGTTCCCCTGTAGTTCTGATAAAGAAGGACGGCTAGCTACGCTTCTGCGTGGACTACAGGAATCTGAACGCTGTCACCAGGAAGGAATGCTTCCCCTTACCCCGGATTGACGACACCATGGACATGCTTGCTGGTGTGCAGTAGTTCTCGACCCTGGACCTGAAGTCGGGTTACTGGCAGGTGGCTCTAGTCCCGAGAGATAAAGAGAAGATCGCGTTCTCGACAAGGCCAAGGACTTTGGCAGTTCACATTTATGCCCTTTGGTCTCTACAACGCACCAACTACCTTCCAACACCTCATGGAGTCAGTAATGAGAGGATTGACTTATAACGGCTGCCTGCTATAGCTGGACATCATTGTCGGCAAGACATTCGAAGACCATCTCGACAACCCGAGCAAGGTGCTACAGAGACTGCATGCGACCAACCTGAAGCTGAACGTGAAGAAGTGCCAGCTCCCAAGTCAACTACTTGGGCAACATAGTCTCGCCATCCGGAGTGGCCACAGACTCGGAGAAGACACAGGCTGTTAGAGATTGGCCTCAAAAGATAAGCGAGAATTGCGTAGTTTCCTGGGGCTATGCAGTTATTTCCGCCACTTCATAAAAGGCTTCACCAACATCAAGCCCCTCACCCGCCTGACTGAAGACGACCGGCTATATGCGTGGACGAAGGACGCTGAAGGCGCTTTCCAGCAGCTGAAGTCAGTGTGCAGTGCTCCTATTTTGGGTTTTCCACAACCAGGCGGCACCTTCATTGTGGACACCGACGCCAGCGACCATTGCATATGAGGCGTGCTATCCCAAGTCCAGGACGGCCATGAGCGGGTGATAGCTTACTACAGCATGACGCTGTCCAAGGCAGAGAAGAACCACTGCGTCACCTGGCGAGAGCTTCTGGCGGTAGTGAAGACCTTGGAGCACTTTCGTAAGTACCTGTAAGGTCAGCCATTCCACCTGAGGACTGACCACTCCGCTCTAATCTGGCTACTTAGTTTTAGAAACCTGGAGGGCCAGACAGTCCCGTTCTGTCCACAGGCTGCAGGAGTACGACTTCACCACCGAACATCATAGAGGGAAGAACCACGCCAACGCAGATGCCAGGCCCCGAAGACCCTGCCCAGGAGAGTGCGGTCAAAGTATAAGAATGGCAGAGAAGGAGCGTGCCACTGCTTTTTTTTTTTTTTGAATTTACGTCCTCCAACGTTAAGTCATATCGGACGATGAATGAAGTGGGTGAAATGATGCTCAAATGAACCCGGGATCCATAGAGCTTAGTTACCCGACATTCGTCTTTCAGGATAAGGGAAAACCCTGGAAAAAACCTTATCCAGGTAACTCACCCTCACCGAAATTCGAATTCAGGACCTCTTGAGCGTGAGGCAGACATGCTACCCTCTACGCTACCGAGGCGGGCTAGTGCCGCAGCTGTTAGAGTCGTCACGGCAGTGCCTGCGGACGGATGGGATAGCGCAGGCCTGAGGAGGGAGCAGCTGGTGGACGCAGACTTGGGGCTACTCTTGAGGGAAGTGGAGAAGGGACAAGATCGAACTGGGAGGACATCGCTCCCAAAGGCGCTGCGTATAAGTCGTACTGGGCCGAGTGGGACTCGCTGAAGATCAAAGAGGGCGTGCTGTTCCGGATATGGGAATCGCCCGATGGGAAGACGCAAAGAGAGCAGTTGATACTTCCTCGGAGTAAGGTTCCGGAAGTCTTGGAGAAAGTGCACGCTGGTACTTCAGGTGGGCACCTAGGAGCAAACCGGATGATCGATGAACTCTGACAGCGCTACAACTGGCTGAGGCTCCGATCAGACGCTGACAGGTGCCGACAATGACATGTGTGCATGGCGAGTCGCGGCCGCCAAACTAGGAGCCGGGGTTGCATGCAGCAGTACAACGTCGGAGTGCCTTTCGAGCGCATCTCTGTCAACATAGCTGAACCATTCCCAGTGTCCGAGCGAGATAACAAGTACCTGATGGTAGCCGTGGACTACTTAACCAAGTGGCTGGAGGTGTATGCCATCCCGAACCAGGAGGCGAAGACAATTGCACATTGCCTAGTGGAGCAACTGTTCTACCGTTTTGGAGTCCCGTTAGAGCTCCACAACGACCAGGGCACCAATTTTGAATCCCACCTGATGAAGGAGGCACTAGAAAGACTTGGGGTGAACAAGACCCGCACGACACCTTCACATTCACAGTCGGACGGCATGGTTGAGAGATACATCAAGACCCTAGAGGAACTATGGAAGGTCGTGGTCAGCCATCAGCGATACTGGCACGTCAAGGTGCTACTGTTCTTGTTGGCCTCCCGTAGGGGAGGGGATCCGTCCCCTTCAGCTGCCGAGGTGCGGGCGCTGCGGACCCTTAGCACTCGTGGTACCTCTGACGTTACTAGAGGAACCTCGGGCCGAACATGCCGAGCCCCTCCCGTAGGGGAGTTGTTCGGATTGGGTTGGACTCGAGGGGGCAGTGTGTTCCCGACACCCACGGGTAAATGGGTACTTCCGGCCAGGCTACGGCCGCCCGAAGGGGGTAGAGGGTTGCCTAAAAAGTCCAGGGTACTAGCCTGCAGAGCTAGTAGAAGGTGTGCTAGATCACCATTCAGCCCCACCGAGGTTATCGGTAGTCTTCCCTGCGGGGTTGACGCACGTAAGTGGCGTATCCACTTCCATCCCGTCTTGACATTGTTCTCAGCGGGGGGGCTTTTTAGACTCCAGGTATTGTCCTATGGAAAGAGCCCCGGAGTTATCCATCGCTCCCAGGTAGAAGGAGGCCCAGGTCCTTGGTCCTACGGGTCCAGGACTAATGGGAGTAGTTCCTCTGTATTTAAAATGTTCTTGTTGGCCTACCGCTCGTCAACACACATCACTGAGATAATGCCAGCAAGCTTAATGTTCCACCGAGAGCTACACCTCCCTTGTGACCTGGCTTTAAGGACCCCCCCCCCTGGAAGCGAAACAGCCAGCAACCGAGTATGTGGAGAACCTGGTGGACCATCTCCACGACATGCATGAGATGGCTCGTCAGAACATCCAGATGGCGAGCAACTGCATGAAGACCCGGTACGATAGGCAAGCCAACAGCCAAGGGTTCCAGCAAGGTGACCTAGTCTGGTTTTACCACCCTATCAGACCAAGGGACGCTGCCCAGAACTTCAACAACCGTAGCAAGGATCGTACCGGGTGATAAAGAGAATTAACGACGTGGTCTGCCGTATCCAGAAGGTGCCCCGAGGAAAGATGTTGGTGGTACACTTGGATCGTCTGGCCCGCTACGATGGTGCTGTTTGGGATGATCAGCCTTGAGGAGGGAGCAGTGTCGCCAGGCATTGTTTTGCTGCTGCCGGCCCGCGTGTAGGCGAATGCTGAGAGAGAGAAGCGTGGAGGGAAAGAGACAGAGTGATGTCTGGATAATTCTTTTCCTTTCCTTGCCGTCGTGAAGGGCCGGGAAACTTCGGTAGCTTTCGGGAAACACTGGCTCAGATATAAAAGCGTACAAAGAGTCGAGTTGCCGGACAGTTGCTGTTGTGCAGTGTGTGAGTTGCTAATGAAGTTGCAAATTGGGAACTGTTAATTTTATGTGCGGACATTTGAACTGTACCACAGTTGTTAATTTGGAGTGCAGCTGTGTGGACATTTGTGAAGTGTACTGCAAGTGAATTCTTTTGTTTATTACGTGTGGTGAAGCAACAAGAGTGCATTGGTGTTTGTTACGTCATTTTTAGAGGCTGTAAGGGATGTTCAAAGTGTCGTTTCACAGAAATAAAGAGCATTTTGAATTTCTGCAATCTAGACTGTTCTACAAACCCACAAAGTCACAATGCAGATGATTATGTTCTAGATATTGAAAGTATTAGGATTTAAATGACATTGATAAATATTTCATTAAAATTTAATGCTGTAAAGTTTATCATAGTAAACAGATTAATATTATTATTGAATCAAGAAAATGTAATTGATACCATAACTGATAAAATAGGATTGTAGTTTTGGATAAAACTGTTATGGAGGCAGTGGCTTCTGAAACTAGTTCCTCAATAACATAAAAACATAAGTGACAAAGTGTCAATAAACCGACTACAAATAGTTTTTTTCCAATTAATTTTGACATCACTGTTAGTAAATTCCTCCAATCAAGCATATCAATTTTTGTTTGGACCAACATTTTTTAATTTCAGTGATGAAAACTTCTGGCTTTTCAATGGGTAACCCGCTTTCACCACTTTCTTTTGATCCTTATATGAGCAATTTTTGGAATTCTGGTCACTAAACCATTTCTTTTGATTTTTTAAAACTTGATATAAATATATAGATGATTTTTTTGCTATTGTTCTCGATAAACATACTTAAATAAGTAGATGCATAGGCTTTCAAGGCCTGTGTCTTGATGAGTTCCCAAATTAATGCAGGCTTCACTGGAAGCTAAGGATACTCATCATACTTATAAGTAGTAATTAATGATCAGTTTTTCACAGTCACTTTTTATTTTGAAGGACTAGTTTTGGGAGTTATTGCTTTCATTTTCAACCTTGAAGATCCGACTGTTTTTTGTTGTCATTGCCAGTCACACCTTTGAGGTTGAAAATTGATGTTATGACTACTGAAACTTGTGCACTTAATTCAGCTCTGGCATCTAGGCACTGAGGTACAAGGGCTTTTTTCGGGCATAAAGATCTTTAGCATGGCTTCCTTTGAAAGGGAAGTAAAGCCAGTGGTCCCACATTGTAGATTTATGGAACATAAAGAACCTCAAGCCCAATAAAGACGCCTCTGAGCAAAATTAAGTGCTCTTCATGCCCAGTATAGAGGGGATGCAGAGAACAGCAGTGTTAAGAGTTCATAAATAAGAACTCAATTTTAACTGAGCTACATAGCAACAGAAGTGTGTTTAAACTGCTTACCCACTTTGATATTGAGACTCAGTGGCATGCTACTCAATTTTAAATTTGACTTCATAGCAGGGAAATTTAAGCCCACAGACCATAAGCTTACCTATCTCGAGAACTTTGCTTGCTATCCATTTGCATCCTTATAAATTTGTGAGGTCAAATTTTGAAACATTCTGTATACATAGAAACTCTTTTAAGAAACAGGTTTCTTTTTTATTTTATTTTCTGTTTTTTTTTTAATTTTTTTTTAATTTTGTAGATCTCACTCTTTCATGTCATAAATTCAAATATTATTCAAAAGAGTATATAATAATCTAGGAAACTAAAATGAATTAATCCAAATAATTAGAAAAGTTTCTGAAATAGAATTATAAAAATTTAGAGGAAAACATAATTAAAAATACAACAGAATCTGAACATTAAATCAATTACCATATAAGACAGTGAAGCTTTGATGCACAAAATTCTTTAAAGCTGTGAACATTTAATTTATTCAGTCCATTAGCAAATTTCTGAATAGAGATGCATGAGTATTTCCTCAAATGTGTAATTCTTCAAGTTTATTACAAACAAAATCTAATAAAATACATATGCTAGAAGTGTCTTTTGATTGATGTTTGCTTTATCAACATATAAAAAATACAGTGTCTCATCCCTTTAGGGTATTTGGATTATTTATTTGATGAATATTTTTATTTTCTGAAACACTGACTAGTATTGCTGGAAAAAACAGTATATAAACTACTTTAATTTCTTACACCAAAATATTCATTCCTTTTTTTAACTCTCTGCACTGTTCCTTTCAGAAACAGGAAAAAGATAATGCAACTATTTGAAACTATTTAAGAATGGATTATTTTAAAAAAATGATTAGGTCCACTTACGCACTTTCAATATAACAGTTCTCCATTTTTGCACTAATTGGCTTCAGAATTAACTTTTGGACCATAGAAAGTGTGTTGCATAACAGTACAGTACTGAGACCTTAGCAGAAATATTCTTGGTTTCAAGTTACAATAGAGGACAACATTTCACCAGAAAGCTCACATTCAATAATGATGATGATGATTATGATGATAAGAGTGATCAGAGTGATAAGGATAAGGAAAATGATGATAATAATAAACGTACAGACAAAATTAATAATAGGAAGGAGCAAGCATGTAGATGTATTGAAGGGCCATTTTAATGGCAAAAGATCCAGGACCCAGCTCAGGGGTGGCCCAAAATATATTCTCTTTAGTACTCAGCAAATTATCTATATCCACATCTTGCATTTTCAGAGAGAAAGAAATGAGAAATGAGAAAGAAAGAAATGAGAAAAGAAATTTAAATACATTTAACTGAGGATTAAATGCTTATCCATGCATTTCCAATACATTCATTGTTTATTTTAATGTGAAATGAGTTTTAATGCTTTTTATAAAGCTATTGAACTCAGCAGTAAGGCTATATGGACATGTCTATATGAACATACTTTCATTTTGCTACATAGTTATGATCATGAAGAAAACATCAGGTAGTAAATTATGTGATGTTATTGTGGGAATACTATTAGAGGAAGAGAAAAACAAACACACTATGAGGGGGTGTATAAAGTTTTGATTATCACCCTTTAAAAAAGGTGACAGAGATTGTGTTGGTATGTGCTTGTTAGTTCTTCTCTATGTAATCACCATCCAAATTAAATTATTTTTCCTAGCGTTTTTTGACCTTCCGAATACCTTAATTGTAGAAATCAGCATTTTTTGGACTTGAACCACTCTTTCACTTCATTACTGATGTCATTTGTGTTATCAAATCTGGGACTATGTAATGGATTTTTCATTTCTGGGAACAGAAGAAGTCTCTTGTTGTAAGATTGGGTGCATAAGGCGAGTGCTGCAAGATCTCAAAGCCCTTGTTTTGTTAATTCCAACTTGAGATGAATGAACTGGAACATTGTCAGTCAGAAGACAAATGCCTTTGAGACATACCGCGTCATTTTTTAATCAGAGCTGCTGTAACTTTTCCAGAAGATTGCTGTAATATCTGCCAGTGAATGGTTTGACTCTTGTAAAGATAATCTATAAGGATGACTCCACGACAGTCCTACAAAACTGAAAGCATGACCTTCCCAGCTGACTTTTGCACCTTTGCATTTTGGGAGGGGGAATCAGCATGCTTCCATTACATGCTCATGGTTTGTTTTTGTCTCTGGATCATGCTGATACATCCACGATTCATCCATGGTTACCAGATGATAAAAAATGATCATGTTCATCCTGTTCCAACAGCATCAACATCTGTCCTGAAAGGTCATGCCGTGTTTGCTTTTGGAAAGGGGTAGGAAACGAACCCTCCATGCGGGTACCTTATACATGTGCAGTTCATTATGTATAATTTTCCAAACACTACGATAACTAAGATGAGTCTCTTATTATTTTAGTTAATTGATGGAAATTAATCATTTCTTCACACTAGCCATATATAGGCTAAGGTTTTTGATGGATAGAGTCAACATGAAAAATTCAATGCCATGGCTGGGATTTGAACCACGGATCTCCTGGTTTCCGTCCAGTCGCTCTAACCCATTGAGCTACCATGGTCAACGTGCTGTCCTGACATTAAATGCTCCATTTGGTTCTCCATTAAATTCTAGTGGTCTACCGGGAAAATATACGAGTCAAATGGAAAATTTAATGTCAGGACGGCACGTTGACCATGGTACCTCAATGGGTTAGAGCGACTGGACGGAAACCAGGAGATCCGTGATTCAAATCCCAGCCATGGCATTGAATTATGTTGACTCTATCCATCAAAAACCTTAGCCTATATACGGCTAGTGTGAAGAAATGATTCATTTCCATCAATTAACTAAAATATTAAGAGTTAAATGATGAAGCCTGGGATTCAAGTACTTACGATGGTAAATCGCCACAAACGGTGTATCTCGGATGCGAGAGCTCCTAGTGGTCTACCAGGAAAATATTAGTCAAATGGAGAATTTAATGTAAGGACGGCACGTTGACCATGGTAGCTCAATGGGTTAGAGCGACTGGACGGAAACCAGGAGATCCGTGGTTCAAATCCCGGCCATGGCATTGAATTTTTCATGTTGACTCGATCCATCAAAGATGAGTCTCATTCATGATCATTTGAATAGCTGCTTGTCTGTCTTCCAGGATTAAACACTCCGCTTTCTTCACTGTGACAGCATCATCTGTCAAGGACAGTCTAACAGCTCTTGGCTTGGGTGTCAGGGACATCTGACCAGTTTGAAAATTTCTTTTCCATCTCATAATAATGTCATAAGATGGGCAATCTTTGCCATAAATGCCATCATCTCATCATGGATTTCCTGGGAAATTTTGCCCTTCAAATGCAGAACTTTATCGCACTACTGGCCTCAATTTTCTGCATCTTACACCTTAGTCCCTTCTAGCACTTACTGTTACAAAAGAAAAAGACACAATTGACAGAAACTTTCAGTATTATGCCCTGAGGGATCAATGATGACAGTGAAAAAATTTCCTCACTCTACCATAAAAATGATAGTTAAAAATGATAAATGATATTGATGATTAAAAATGATAATTAAAACTTTACGGTACCCCCTTGTAAAGTGGATACATATTAAGGTTCCAATTATCAAAATATCTGTACTTGTATCTCTAATACCGTGTGTAGATGTACTGTTGCCAACAGCACACAATGAATTCATGCATGCATGACGGCAGGAGGAAGAAGGGAGAAGAGCGTTAGTTTCCTGACTTGCAAGAGTATCTTGCTGTTGTATTTGTGTGTAAATACTCACACTTGTCTACTATTTTGGAATGGTTGTTTGGTACCTAATATTCTTTTGGAACTCCAATGATTGGAACTGCTCCTCTAAAATGTTATTTTTTCCACCTCTACTGCTTTTACAATAATGAAATTATTTGGTAGGAATATTTTTTAAAGCAATAATCTAATCAGTGCAGTATATTGTGAATATTAATTCTGCAGGAACATTGATAACAGAGTGGAAAGAAGGCGAGAAAGTGTGGCAAAACATCTTGAAGAATAGAAAATCTGTGGAAGAATTTGTGGACTGCCTTGTTTCCATTTGTTGCAACTTTGGTTTTGATGGCTATCTTCTGAATGTAGAAAATATTATTGATGCAGAGAAGATTGGCCTTTTACAATTATTTGTAAGCATGCTGCATAGCAAACTTCACAACAAACTGCCTCATTGTGAAGTAATATGGTATGATAGTGTCACTATAGAAGGTGAACTTAAATGGCAGAATGAATTAAATGAGCTAAACAGGTACAGTTATTCATTATCCTATTTCTCCTTCTCTTTTTACTTTTTCTTCCAACATATTTACAATGTTTATTTTTGTCCTTTAATTAATGTGTTTGCATGCTTGGGAAACTACTATATGTATTGTGGTCATAGACACTGCTCATTAGTGAGAGTTTTTGACATAAAAGAGAAAATATTTTGGTGTAACACACCCACCCACATACATATGCACAATATAGTAGAACTGCATTTCTAAATATCTTGAACCTTGAATTAAATTATGAGCATGGAAGCATGCATGTACTTGTCAAGAAAACAATAACAGAGAAAAAGAGAATCAAAATCTATATATTGTGACTTTGTGGGTTCGTAGAATTAAAAGGCCGAGTTGCAGAAATTAAAAATCTCCTTTATTTTCGTCGAAATACACTGTTCAATTCTCACGTAACAACATCACATCACATATACACAGTCTTCCAAGGTCGATGACGATAACAAACAGTGACAGCTGATTACATTAGCTCTCGTTACAACAGCACTCTTGTTACACAACACACTGTTACAACTCTACTCCGCACTGTTTACACTGACTCCCTCTTGGCCAATCGTCGCCTCTTTAAATACTTCACAGATAATTTCTAGATGATTCGCAAATAAACCAGAACGCAAACAATCTCTATCAGTCCAGAAGTAACTAGAAATTTCCATTTATCTCTGTTTGTTTCGGCAGACCCTTATCTGCCTGTTATCTTTGTCCGCAGGCTCTTGGTTTTCACACTGCCCTCCTATCAGTTTCTTTTGTGTAAACAAGCCACACGATCGTAGATACGAGTTTGCGACTCTATAAACAGAACATTAAAAAAGACCACTAAAATACAGTTTCATGCAGCATAAATCGCTTGTTTGTAAATAATCAGCAGAATCATTTTGACTCTTATGAATCCTCAATGCCTTCATTACCTGTGGAGTAGTTTGACACTTAAATGTACGGTGATCCTCAAAACATTCTTCAGCTTTGTCAGAATTGTTATGTACTAATTCTTACCATCCATATACAGTTTTCATTGAATTCATTCTTTGTTTGAGTCAAAAGTATTAAAGGCTCTGTTTTATATCACAACTATGCAGAACATATATACTTCATATTTTTTAATTCCAAACAAGTCTCTAAAACAGCACAAATCATAATAGAATAAAAGGTTAATATACACAAGTGAAACAATATTTGAAAATGATTATGGTCACCAGTAGATATAATGCAATGGATGCACCCAAAGAAGATCTGTTCATGAGGCTACTAATGAACAATGTGAAATGCAAATGTATATGGACAGTAGTAAAATAAATGGAACTGCTTTATAAGAGCTTAATTTCAATAAAAATATGTACTATCATCTATCATTAGGAATGTAGATTGAGTGATTCATGCTTCAATTATCAGTCAGAAAATATGATCATCTCTTAGGTCTTAAATTCCTCAAAATGAATAATGGAATAATAGTCATAGGACAGAAAGCAGCAGTTAATGTGGATACCTAGAGTATCTATGATTCATTAATAAAAATGAGAGCATGGCTACAGAATGGGAGATATCAGATAAGTACTTTAATGATCTAATCAACAATGGACTATTCAGTAAATTCTAATGAATATTAATGACTAACTTATCTTTGTTAACCATGTATTTTTTTACAGGATTAATTTTGCAAATAAATTGTTTACATCATCAGCTTGATGACTAATTTGTTTTTATAGTTACAACTACTAGGTAACAGTGTGTTTGTACTGTATTACCAACTGCTGGAAGTAAAACAAATTAAAAAAAAACATCATTTAGTGTTATTTTAAAATTTATTATTCATTCCTTATTTCTTAAAATAAATTATTTTTCCCAAACCATAAAATCTATGGTTCCATTTAATGTATTTAACAATCTAACCTCTAGATTTATTTCATGATTATGTAAATGACCAAAAATGAGTGCTACAGCTGATTAATCTACCTGTTAATATTTAATAGTAACATACATTTAATAGCAACTGACCTAGTTACAATAGTAACAGGCCTGATTATGTATATGGACGACATGGTGCTGGGCTCAGATAAGGAGGAACTGCAATAGCACTTGAAAGATTGCAATAGTTGGTGGATGACAATAAATTTGTCATTAACGAAGCAAGGACCGTGCAGATGGTATTTTGCAAAGGCGGGAGACTACCCTCAAATGATGGTCTAAGGCTCTATGGAACTTCATTGGCAATAGTAAATAGCTTCAAGTCACATTGCAACTGACAATTTCATTGTTTAGATACAGATACAGGACAGTGTTGCCACTGCTATCAAAGTCATGTACGGTATAAAGAACCTACAATTACTAGCTCTTGACATAGCAATGAACTTGTTTCGGACAAAAATAATGCAGGTAGCCCTATATGGAAAGAACTAATATGGGAGAAGATGAAAAAAAGTTTAAGAGGCTGGAGAAAGTAAAAGTTAGGTATTTAAAAAAGGTGCTGAGTGTAGGGAAAAACACCAAATCCTGACTGGTTTATGTGCTTACCAGGGAGACTTTCTTCTTGGCTACTGCCATCTGCCAGTCCATATGAGGAAGTGTTACAAGAGAGAAGAATGAAGAGGAGGGAGATCTACAAGGACTTCTACACCTCTAGTGCAATGCTGGAAAGCTCCTGGATCAAGGAAAATCAATCCCAGAGATGTATCATAAAACTGGCGACCCATGGCTTACATCTTGAACTACGTAAATACAAGAAATACCACGAGCCATGTAAAACTGTTCTTGTGAACTGTGCGGGAACCAGTGCGAAAGATATCACATCTGAAATGTGTTAACAGAGTACAATCTATCTCTAAGTACAGCAAAAGCAAAAAGTGAAAGATTAATGCCCATTTGGGTGCATCTTCTTTATTAATATTTAATATTTCTAAAATGTTCTATTAGTCTGGTTTCCAAATGAAGTTTGAGTTGACCAATGAGTATTAGAGTTGTTTTGAATCAATTGGCTGGATGAATTGTGCAGTTGTGAATGGGTCAGCCAGTCAGAGCAGTGAACAGCAAAGTTTGTTGTAAATTGTCAAAGTCGTCAAGAAGAGCAGCGTAAAAGTGAGTATTGGTCTAGGAGGAATGAACATTGAAAATTTTTGAGCCGCAGAAGTTGATGAGTGCAACAGAGACATATAGAAACATTAGACTAACGTGATTCCTCTGTGTGTACGTGTATTTTTAAACAGTGAAAATGATTATAAGTTAGCATTGGTCCAGCCATCCTAGAGGCAAAGTGAATTTAGTACAACATCATGTCATTTTTGTCACATTGGTGTCAGGAGTGGGATACAACCAACACAATGGAGGAAATACTTAAACAATTACTGAGGGAACAAATTGAAGTGTTCTGATGACAATTCGCCTCTGTTGCCATCCACAACCATGGTTAGCAGAAGAGGAAGCTGCACAGTTGATAGCCAGTCTCCTGGGACGAGTGGCTGAAGTTCTGAATGCAGTTCTGACATTACCAGTGTCCGGAGACGTCTAGAAGGTCCTTGAGAACCGGTTCGGAAACTACCGCCTGGTTGTAGCCTATAATAGCTAGGTCAAATTGAGGCTGCAGCAGCATTTCTGAACATCACTTGATGCAACAGGAATTTAAAGCAGAAGGAGCAGAATATGTTTGAAAAAAATTACATAAATGTGGAGTTAGTATATATTTTAGAAATGATTTGATCTGTAAAGCTTTAAATTTATCCAAATTTTGTTGTGAGAAATATCTCGAACTCTGTGCAGTTTGGTCAAATGGAAGTCATATGAACTTCGTCATAGTAGCCCTTTATCGATCTCCCTTAGGACATTTTCAAATATTTATAAAGCATTTAGAATGTGCTCTGAACTTTTTATTTAAAACAAAAAGAGAATTAATCATATGATTTGACATAAATGTGGATTATTTGAAATTGAGTCTTCAAAGGGAACAGCTTAGCTCTATATACAGCATACCACATGACACATATAGTAAACTTTCCATTTAGAATCCAAAATAGTTCATCCACAGCTATAGATAATATATTTAGATATAACTCAAGTTTGCTCATCATAAACTAATGGACTGTCAGATCATGATGCGTAAATTCAATAGATTTATAAGATAAATTTGAAACTGAAACCTAAATATACATTGAAAATATAGGGAAATAAATGACTGAATGGATTTAGCAAAAACCTTAAACCTGAATAATGGAAGCAAACTTATGAGGCTAATGGAACCAACAATAAATATAATCATTTTCTTCAGTGTTTAAAAACTTACTTTGAAGTTTGCTTCCCATTTAAGCTTAAAAAAATATTTAACTTCAAAAGACACAATTGCCTGTATCACTTTAGAAATTAGAACCTCAAGTAAGCATAAAAGAGAGCTATATCAGCAAGTTAGCAACAATTTAGTAAGTTAGTAACTATTTGGTTTTAAAAAACTACTACAAAAAATATTGCAAACATATAAAGAAGGTAATAAAAGCAGCTAGAATATTGCATTATAATAGACTAATTTAGCACTTGGACCATAAAATAAAAGCCACTTGGAATATAATAAAAACTGTAACACATAAACACTCATTACAAGATTACTCAATAACACTCAGTGTTGACAATCATGAAATTACCAAACCTCTTAAAGTTGCAGAAATGTTTAATAAATTATATGTGTTTGGAGGAATTTAGTAACAGTGACATCAAAATTAATCTCTGAAACTATTTGTAGTTGGTTTATTGATACTCATCACTTACTTGTTTATATTAATGAGAGACTAGTTTCAAAGGCATTCGCCTCCATTTTCAATCTCTTTCCAACTGGCATCTGTATACAACTGATGCCAGTTGGAAAGAGATTGAAAATGGAGGCGATTGCCTTTGAAACTAGTCTCTCATTAATATAGGTATAAACAAGTAAGTGACGAGTATCAATAAACTAACTACAAATAGTTTCTGAGTTTAATAAATTCCTTTTGGATGTAACAAAAAACTAAATATTAATTATGGAAGTAAAGATGCTTCTGAGATCAAGTTTCACAAATGTAGTGCCTACATTTAAAGTCAATCTAACTATGCCTTCTGAAATAAATAAAATTATTGATTCTTTTAAAATGAAGAATTCTTCTGGTTATGATGAAATAACTACAAAAATATTAAATCAGGCTCCTCACAAATTAGCATTCAGGTGGAATTTTCTGTGATCTAGCAAAGACTTTTGACTGTGTTAATCATGACATTCTTATAGCAAAATTAGAATTCTATGGAGTAAAAATTGAACATTTAAATTGGTTTGTGTCATATCTAAATGAATGAAGACAAAGTGTTGAAATAGCTAGTGAAATTGGTTATGAAAAACAAATGTCGAATTGGAAAGTAGTACCTTATGGAGTACCCCAAGGTTCAGTGTTAAGGCCTATACTATTGCTGATCTATATAAACAACCTCTACTTTCTATAAAGGACATTGCAAGTAAAGTTCTTTTCGCTGATGGCACTAGTGCCCTGGTGACCAGCACAAATTTAAATGAGTGTATAATTAAATTGAATTATGTTTTGAACTGTATGTCATGTTAATTTAAAGTGAACAAATTATCTGTGAATCTAGACAAAACAAAAGTTGTTACATTTATAACTTGTCGTACATCACATACTCAGATAGAAATTGGGATTAATTATATGTTATTAGAAGAAATTGATAGCATAACATTTCTAGGCCTTCAAGTTGACAGATGTTTAGATTGGAAAGCTCACATAAAGTATATCTTACCTAATTTCAGCTCTGCTGGTTATGCTATTTGAGAGCTGGTTAATGTGAGTTCTAGTGATACACTTAAATTAGGGTATTATGCAAACTTTAACTCAATCATGGAATACAGAATATTATTTTGGGGCAACTCAGTAGAAAGTAAAAAAAAAATATTTCTTGTGCAATTGAAGGTTATAAGAATCATTACTAACCCCTTGCAGATGCTCCTGCAAAGATCTTTTTAGAAGATTGGAGATATTAATCCTTCTTTCCATGTATATATTCTCAGTCCTAAAATTCTTTGTATGCAATCGGGCCTCATTTATAACAAATAAAGTAATTCATAGAATGAACACTGGGCAGAAGTATAATATCCATTATCCTAGTGTTAAACTTTCTTGCTTCCAGAAAGGTGTGCATTATGAAACCATCAAAATATTTGGCACTCTTTCTAATGATCTTAAAGAAAAAAACTGATAATTTCGGTGCTTTTAAAAATGCTGTTAGAGAGTACCTATGCTCAAAATCATTTTATTCTGTACAAGATAATCTTAATGAAAAATTATCAATCCTGATAACGCTTATGTAGCTCTGTAAGTAGAATCTAACTGTTCCAATGACAGATCATTGCCAATAAATCTTTGATGCCTGTTCAAAAGCTATTTTAATGTATGTGTATTGAAGACATGACAGTAAATGGTATACATTGCAAAAAGTTTGAGATGTATGAGCAAAAGCCAAGTGAAAGTTCAATAAAAAATGTGTTTGATTTTGTATCATATATAATTATCCCTGCCTTGTCTTCCATATTGTTTTCCATGTTGCTCTTTTCACATTGCCTGTAATAATGTGTCTCTTATGTTAAATTTTGAAGTATATATGCTAATAAACTGTATACCTCTGGATATGTTCAGTGTTCACAATCCTTTGCAGCTACAGGCTAACCCACTGAATGCAAATCAATCTAATCTAATACAGGGAAGATGTTACATGAGTTTGCTCTGACCATTGAAGAATTCCAATTAAATCTCTAGTGGGACTCCTGATCAGTCACGTCTACTATGCAGCTGCTTACTCCTTTGTCGACGGGTTGCGTAATGCCGGGTACGAGAGCGACTGATGCTTGGCGAGTATAATACCATCTACCCGTACAATGCACTGACGGCCGCGATGAGGATGGAGGAGGCGGTAAGAAAACAGCCATCCTTACCTTGAGTATCAGGAGTATCCGGTACGTTGGGGACAGAGGAACAGCCCAAAAACTTCAACGATCTCCCAGATGTGTATGTATTGGAGGTGTGACCAGTCAGGACACATAGCAAAGGGCTGCCCGTGCCACGTCAAAGAGTTAGCAGTGTCTATAGCAGTAACTTATATCCCCGAACCCGGATAATGGAAGTACATTACACGAGAAATAAGAAATGAATAATTTGTGTTTGAAAAACTGGTGTCTTCATTCCTAACACAGGTACTTATTGAATCACCCTTGTACAACAAAGATTTTGTGTGGAATGACATGCATCACCCTCCTCAGATTAAGGGGCACTTCCCCAAGCTCCAACCAGCGAACCAAGGACTGCACTGCATGGAGAGACGGATCAGCAATGAAATCCACCACATCCAGAGGTTGCCCCAAGCAAAGATACGGATGGCACAAAGTTGGTCAGGACAACCCTGAGGAGGGAGCAGTATATGGCGTCATGAATACCTACCATAAAGGAATTAAGTGTGAGTCACCCCATTTCACTGTTTCCATCGTTTGCAGCCAAAAGAGTAAAGAAGATGGAAAATTCAAGTACAGTCACTGGATGACATCACGAACTGGAAGTATGCCTCATTCTTATACTGCACTTATGTTTACCAGACAGGCCAATTTTGGCAGATCTAGAAGTTTCAAATTTGATAGTGTTGCATTTTTCCTATGTGAGAAATTTCAGTTTCCAGAACATTTCTTCCATGATTGTCAGGGGGCCCAAAGGCCAGCCTCTGGAATTGCTAGTTGTGCAGTGAGTATCAGAGTTCTGAATCAGTTGGCCAGAGCAGCAGTTGTGTAGTGGTGAGGAGTTGTCCTGTCAGAGCATTGAATGGCAAAGTTTGTTGAAAGTTATTAGTTGGCAAGCAGAACAGTGTAAGAGTGAGTATTGGTCTGTAGGCAGTGATTGTCAAAAAATTGGTGAGTGCAACAGAGACATAGAGAAACATTAGATTGACATGCTTGCTCTGTATATATGTGTATTTGTAAAAGGTGAAAGTGATTGTAAGTTAGCATTGGTCTAACGATTCTTGTGGCAAATAGAGTGAGTTTAGCACAACTTTGTGTTGTCACAGTATATACAAACTTTTCCCCTAGAGTGAAGTCGCTACAGCAGGCATGAAACTGGAAAGGAATATCTCAGTCCTGATCTTGATGTACATCAAATTTGCAATGCCTTGAACATCAACAGTGATTTGCAAGTGTCATACTGTTTTTATTATAATACTTCTGATAAGTATTTGCCCAACCTCTCTTTCTAGTATGTGTAGCACATGTGATCAGTTACATCAGATTCTCATTAACACATGAAAAAAAGGAATTGATAGCCCATCTGTAGGTACATCAATGCAGGGCTGTAAAACTATGACTGATGAAGCAGGATCATAATGAATCCCAGAAACCTAGTAGTGTTATGTGTACAGCATCCACTGATCTGCAACAAGTGCTGTTCTTTCGAATTTTGATACATAGTCAAAAGTTTTACCTTAGACAGCTTGTAGTTTACAACTTTGGTGTGCATATTGCTGATAACTGATGCATACAAAACTTTGTGGCACAAAGGTTTGAAATTGCTTCATGCTTGTTTAAAATCTTTGCAAATGGGGCAACTTAGAAAAAGCTGATCAACTGGACCAATAACTGTTGTGGCTAAAACAAAAACAAAATCATTCTCTTTCTCTGTATGTACCTAATAATAATAATCTGTGTTTTTGAAGTGATAAACCACAGGTTCCTTGTAGTAAGTCACTGCTTTGTTGCAGTAAGGATTTGGCTTTTATTAAAAAAACAAGAGTTACCAGCTCTATTGTACCAGAAGTCCAAAGTATAGCGGCTACTGTTGGACAAACATAAATCCCATGGAGTTAAGACCAGGAAAAACTTAAGATCCTGGAAAGATATTACTCTTTTGAAAAAAAGTGTACATGTACAGAACATCAAGAAAATGCAACAACCTACTCTGAATGACACATTGCCACAACTTTGAAGAAAAGGAGGAGGATTTGTCAATTAATGCAGACCTGACAAATGAAGACCACAAACAGTTTTACAAAAGTGTTACAGAATAAACTTTTAGTGCATGAAAAAAAATTGTTTCATTTGTTTGTTCTCTTTGCTACTGTTTTTCTGAGTATTGAACTATGGAATTTAGAGCCTTTTATTGAATTTCCACATTCAGTAAGTTTGTCACTATTGCAGTATAATGTTTGTAAGTTTCATGCAATACTATAACCATATCATGCTTAGTTTTCAAAGGAAGTACATAATAGTGAAATTATGACAATTATCTGTATAGTATACTTAAAAATTATTTTCCTCAGAAATTATGATTATAGCACTTGGAGCCCCTTTAAAGTCTTAAATTTATTTTAAAAGTCATGTCTTATTTTTAGCTATCAGATGACAGGCTTGCTATTATGCAATTGTGAAGGCTAAATAAAACCTTAAAGAAAAATACCTGAAGGAAGTCATTAAGACAATTTGTTTGAATGCTTTTTCACCTTCAAAATTTGGTGGCACAGTTACGAGCTTTTAGAAATCAAATATGTGTTTGCAATTTGATGGTTTACATTTTCATTTCTTATTATGTTGTGTAAAAGGAGTGAATAATTTACAGCATTTTCTTCAACTACTGTGACGGAATCTTTCTGAATTACTGTTGGAAGGAGAACAATTTGGAAAAATCAGCAAAAAATGCAAGAAGCAGATTGGTTGATGTATATGTAGGAGTTGACGTTTTTGGCCGTAACTGCTATGGTGGAGGAGGCTTCAACACATGTAAGGTATGTGCGATTTGTACCAATAGTCTTTATGAAATTTAAGGCCATACTAGAAATATCTGATGTTTTGCATTCACAAGGCTTTCTGTCCTTACTCTTTGAAAAACTATTCTTACACAAATACACTGTGCCTATAACATACAGCCTCAAAATTCTGCCAATCTTATTGAAGATATTACCGCAGTAAGGTATGTAGGCTTTTTTTCCCCTGATTTTTGTCCCATGAAGTGGAGTGGTCTACTTCTTTAAATCATCTGTTTTTTACAGTTCTTATTGCTCTTGTTATCTCAGTCCAGTTGTAGCCATTTTTCTGCATTGCTTCAACAAGGTGATTTATTTTGGTGTTTTACACTAGCTGTTTGAGATATTAAATGCCCTATGAAATAGGGATATCAGGACATCTTGTTTCTGTGCGGAATGGTGAAGACTGTTCTTTTATTTGCCCCCCAAGAAAATAAGGCAGATGCTGGGACCAGTTAAGAATGACATTGATCTGAAAACACCGGGAGTTTATGAAATACCAAGCCAATGTAGTTTGGTGTACGTTGGACAATCTAGAAGGATGATAAAGGAATGACGTGAAGCACATTGTCACATTAGATTGCTTCAACCTCGGAAGTCCGCAACAGCTGATCACTGCATAGATATGGTACACAAGATCAAGTTTGTCGAAATGAAGACCATTAATAAAACATCAGGCTTTCGGAATCACATGGTCCAAGAGGCCATTAAAATAAAGATTCGGGACAATACTTTTAACAGAGACAATGGTCTTCAGTTCAGCGAAGTGTGGAGACCAGCAATTGAAATTTTAAAACAGAAGAAGAGAGAGCAGAAGCAGAAGATGACAGCATTTTCTATTTATTTATTTTTTTTTTGAGTGGAGGAAAAATCCATTTATGGATTTCCACTGTGTTGGAGGGCACAGTGGGGTATGTGGGCTTCACCTCAAGGGTACTACTCCACTAAACAACCTCCACAAGTTTGGGAAGGAGAAATGTGCTGTGGTACCGCCTAAAGCATCCGCACATTCCAGGAGGTAATCATAGCTGTCTCACAGTGCGATTCAGCTGAGTGGGTTTCTGGTGCAGGGATACGGGCTTGACATTGAAGCCCAGCCTAATCCACTGCCTACTGTGGGTGGTTTTTGGTAGGATTCCAGGTGTTATTTGTTAGGAAGTTTAGGGTAATTTATCATGCCGTAGCACTGTGTCTTAAGTTTAGGTGTATGATTGTCACTACAAGTAATACTTGCATGCATGTCGGTGATAGTCTGTTATACCTTACGGCTATCTAACTAAACCTAAATGTAAATCTAGTTTGCATTATTGGCATTGCCTATAATGGTCAGTTGTTATTATCAGCCTTTCAGCATCCTTAAAGTGTGTGAAAGCCTTCTCTTAGTCCATGTATCTGTTCGGTCGATATTTGAGAGTGCACATTCAGCGGGCGGAATCTGTAGGTGTGAGCCTGTGTCACTCATGGTAGATCCTCTTTCTGCGGGGCCGCCTTGGCCAATGATTGGCACGACTTGAGGGCTGTGGGAGGGGTGTGTGTGTGTGCGTGTGCGTGCGTGCGTGCGCGTGCGTGCGTGCGCGTGCGATGTAGAACATCTGGAAAGTTAACTAGGTTTTCCAGATATTGTTGTATGTCTACCTCTGGCTCCCCAAGATTAATTGTTCTTTCAAAAAGAGACAGTGGCCTTGCATGTTTATGCTGTGTTGTGTCATAATTCCCCAGTGCCTGTATTAATAGTTTGTGATTTTTGTTCTTCTCGAGTAGATTGAAGCTGAGTCTTTTAATGAATTGCTCGATGGAGTGCATTTTTAACTCGTGGAGTTGGTATGCCGGTGCGAGTGGTGGTAGCCTGGTGATAATACAAAGTATTCTGTTTTCCATTGTTTGCAATCTCTTAATGTGCATTTTGGCTGCATGTCCCCATACGGGAGCAGCGTATGTTAGGATGGGTCTAATAAGTGTTTTATATAGTGTTTTCCCCATCTCTAGTTTTAGTGAGCTGTTTGTATTAATAATTGGGTACAGTTTATTTAATTGGGCATTTGCTTTTGCTCTTACTGTGGTAATATGTTGTTTCCACATAAGGCCCTGATCCATTGTTACACCTAAGCAGGTAATTGTGTCCTTCCATTCGATATCGTTCCAGAATGTTAGTGGCATTAGGCCATGTTTGTTGTGGCGGTGCTTGGTTTGTTTAGTAAATATTATTGCTTAGCTTTTTTGCATGTTTACTTTTATTCACCATTTGGTGAGCCATGGCTCTAGGTTGGTCAATGCATTACGTAGCCTTTTGACTATTATTCTAGGTTCAGTTGATTGTGTGGCTAGTGCTGTGTCATCGGCATATAAGTACCTATCTACTCTCACTGTTTCCGGTATGTCGTTGATGTACAAGTTAAATAGGACTGGACCCAGTAGACTGCCTTGGGGTACTCCTGCCCTAATGGGTCTTAATGAGGAGGTTTCGTTTTCTATGCTTGTTCGGAAAGTCTTATTAGAGAGATAGTTGTTGATGATGGTTACTGAGGAGTCCGCAAACCCTATTGTTATAAGTTTTTGGAGTAGTCTAGCATGCCAAACTCGGTCGAAGGCCCTTTCGATGTCTAGTAAGATGATACCTGTCGATCGATTAGTGTTGAAGCCTTTCGTAATTGATTCAGTTGGAGCAGTTGCATTGTGGTCGAGTGTTGGCTTCTAAAACCAAATTGCTCGTGGATCAGTATATCATTCTTTATTATGTGGGTATTAATGCGTTTTAGTAGTATCTTTTCCACAACCTTGCTCATATGGACCCCTGAGAAAACAGTCTCTCCCACAACTTACACTGAACCAATGACAAGAACCTGGGTCAGAGAAAGGAATAAAGACACCTGATTGGTCGAACTGACCAAGCCAATCACAAGTCGCATCTGAGGAATAGGAACCAGGCTGCCCACGATTCTCAGATGAGAGACAGTGAAGAGCAGACGTGTTCATTTGTGTGTTCATTCGAGTGCTAAAGTATACATATACTAGTGTTGTGATATTAATAAATTCTATGCAATGATTTACTGTGGGCTAAAAGCCATTGTGCAGAAGTGCTTCGGCACAGTGCAGTGCTCCGTTACATTAATACGTGAAACATGCACGCAAAAACTGCCAGTGCAACTAAACCAAGTGCATAAGGAATACCTTTCTATTCATGTAGTGGCAGTGTAGTACCATAAGCAGAAGAAAAGTGAAAACAGTGACGCGCTTAAAGAGTACTAAAAACACCCAAAATCAGCATAGGACGCGCGCGAGTGTGCCCTTGTTGCATGCAACGAGCGGTGTCCCTAAGCCATGCTGCTCCCAGCAGCCACCGCGACTAGCAGCCGCAGTGACAACTGCAGCAGCAGCAGCACTGCCACTAGCTACTAGTCAGCCGACTGGCAGTGGACTGATGCCCCAAGGTTTTTTTTTTAATTATTTTTTTATATGTGGAAGGAAAAAATGGAATTTACCAACACCAGCCCAAGGGGCTGGTGACATAGGAGTCCCCGCCTCGGTGGAGTGCACCGATACGGAATACCTACTAAAAGAAACCCTCCACTACCTAGGGCAGCAGCCCTGACTATGTTTTGCTGGTCCCGCATGAAGCACCCAGATTCATGTGGTCGGTTAGTTCAATGCGCCCAACCGCTGTGGTGTATTGGGGAGGGAGACATCATGATCCCAGGACCCTGACGCCCACCTTTCCATATTTGGTAGTCTTAGGCGATGTGCCGCATGTTCAGGATTTAATCTGGAAATAATTCATAATCAGCTCTGCGCATAGCGCTTCCGTTACTAGAAGCCTAATCTCAGTCTCTTTGTCCCGGTGTACGTGTGGGTCAAGTTGTATCTATACTAGTGTACATAACATGCAGGTGTCATATAAAAATCAGTCTGGGGGCATCATCACTATTTGTATAGCATCCAGAGGTAACGTCAAGCTTAATTCGTGTATATAGTAAATAATACTTAGTGGATAATGGAATTAATATATGCATCTTAGCCTTACGGCTGCGTCTGTCTCTCGTATCCACTGGTGTGTAACTTGTCATCAGTGTGCACATGGCGGGTGGCCTGCCTTTACTGATGCAGGTGCGAGCCTGTGCCACTTGAGGGGGAGCCCTCTACCCCCGAATCCGCCTTGGCTGGATAGCACAAGGACTTGGAGGGCCGCAGAAGGACTGTTGTGTGTCTTAATGGTGTTTTGTTTGCTATTTGGCTGGTTGCATCAGTCGGATGAGATAGTCATTCTTATCTTCGTCATCTGTGTTTATTAATTGGTAAAGTCCTGTTAAACAGTGACAGGGGCCTTTTGTGTTTGCCAATATTGGCGTCGTACCTTCCCAGGTTCGAAATGAGGGGATTAAAGTGATTCTCGCACCTTTTGTACATGTTAAAAGCTAGCCGTTTAATAAATTGTTGTATGGTATGCATGCTGAGATTGTTGTGGAGTATATCTACTGGTGCGGTCCATGGTACTCTGGTGATTATCCTTAGTATTTTGTTTTGAAGTACTTGCAGCTGTTTTATGTGACTTTGTGCAGTGGCCCCAGACAGGAGCTGCATATATAATGATTGGGCGTATCAGTGTTGTATAAAGTGTTAGACCTAATTTGGTGCTAATTTCAGTGTTCTATTTAGCAATGGGTATAGCTGGTGAATTTGGTAATTGGCTTTTCGTTCGATGCTCTTCACATGTGCAAATGTAAGTTTCTTATCGAGTATAACTACCAAATATGTTACGTTATCGGTCCACTGGATATTTTCCTGAAATAGTGTGAGTGGCCTGAGGGGGACTTAATGGGTTGTTAGCAGCGTGAATAAAACCAATTGAGATTTTGTGGCATTCACTTTTATATGCCAACTGCATAACCAGGGCATTAGGTCATCTAGGGCTCTTTGCAGTCGTCTTGCCGCCACCTCCAGTTTCCACGACTGCGTGATTATGGCCGTGTCATCTGCGTACATTGATAACTGCATATTTGCGGTGGTGGGAATGTCGTTTATATACACATTCAATAATACGGGTCCCAGGATACTCCCCTGTGGAACTTCGGCTCTTATGTGTCTTTTAGTTGAAGCGGTTTCATTGATTACTACCTCGAAGGTGCGTTCGCTTAAATAATTAGCTATAAGTTTCACGTCCCGAGGCAACCAGCGGGCTCACTTTATAGCCGTGCAGCTGGAGCAGCCTAGCCTTGTTCCGCTCCTTGGCGCACCGTTGGCCAACACCACAACAGCTACTGCTCCTGCCCTTATGGACCACAGCGCCCTGGAAGATGACGCAATTGCCCGTAAATACGCCCAGCTGGAGAGAGAGGTGAAAGATCTCCAGATCTTATCTGGTACACCCCTGATTTTTTGTCTGTGGGTATCTCCTTTGTATTATATGATTCCAAAAAGTGTTGTACACTGAATTTGTTATGTGGGACCAGAGTAATGTTGTGTTCTTTGAAGACTTTCTGAAAAGGCGTGTAGCTCTGGGATGATTTGTAAATTTTCTGTATGAAGTTTTACTGCTAATTGGGGAAAGAGTAGTTACTTGTTTTCATCCTTGTTGTCTTTTAAATTTGTCAATTTTCTTTTTAACCAATTCAGCACTGAATCCATTGTATTCTGCAATTTGAATTATATTACTGTACTCTATGATATATTCCATCTTTTTTGAGTTTGATGTATGAGTCACTATGTTACACTCAAACTTCACTTACAACAACAAGTAAGTGAAGTTTGAGTGTAAACATAGTGACTCATAAATCAAACTCAAAAATGAGGAATATTTCACTGTTAATAATGCTTCTGCTTTTAATATTTATATTCCATCTTGTTCAAAGGTACATTAACCAGCCTGTAAGTTAAACTGTTGATAACAGCATGCTTGTGTTGTCTTGGGTTATATCCATCTGATTTTATGAAATTTTCTGTATGTGTTTCCTTTCTGTGTATCCCAAATTCAAGTTAATTATGTTTTCTGGTAAGTTTCAAATCTAAGAAAGGGATTTCATTGTTTGTCTCTTTTTCTATGGAAAATTTTATTACAGGATTTTGTAAATTAAGTAGTTTTAATGCATCATCCACCTGGTTCTCATTTACTATCGCCCAAATGTCATCCACATAACTATACTAATGTTTGAAAATTAGTGGGAATGCCTTTGTGATATGGGTTTCCAAAAAAACTCATGAAGAGGTCTGCCAGAAATGGGGACAATGGGTTGCCCATAGACAGCCCTGGCTTTTTTTTTAAAAAAATTTGTCATTTTTGGAAACCCGTATCACAAAGACATTCCCACTAATTTTCAAACATTGGTATAGTTATGTGGATGACATTTGGGCGATAGTAAATGAGAACCAGGTGGGTGAAGCGTTAAAACTACTTAATTTACAAAATCCTGTAATAAAATTTTCCTTAGAAAAGGAGACAAACAATGAAATCCCTTTCTTAGACTTGAAACTTACCAGAAAACATAATTAACTTGAATTTGGCATACACAGAAAGGAAACACAGAAAATTTCATAAAATCAGATGGATATAACCCAAGACAACAGAAGCATGCTGTTATCAACAATTTAACTTTCAGGCTGGTTAATGTACCTTTAAACAAGATGGAATATATCAAAGAGTACAGTAATATAATTTAAATTGCCAATGGATTCAGTGCTGAATTGGTTAAAAAGAAAATTGACAAATTTAAAAGACAATAAGGATTGAAAACAAGTAACTACTCTTTCGCCAATCAGCAATAAAACTTCATACAGAAAATTTACAAATCATCCCAGAGCTACACGCCTTTTCAAAAAGTCTTCAAAGAACACAACATTACTCTGGTCCCACATAACAAATTCAGTGTACAACACCTTTTGGAATCATATAATACAAATGAGATACCCACAGACAAAAAATCAGGGGTGTACCAGATAAACTGCAAAGGCTGTGTGTGACAACTTTTACATTGGAAAAACTAAAAGGAATTTGAACATTATGCTTAAAGAGCATTTTAGGAACATCAGGAACAAAGAAATAGATAAATTGGCGGTAGCGTACCATTTTTGGAATGATAATCATGGTATAGAATGAGAAATCCACTTATTAAAGTGTCCAGGGTCCAGCTGCATTAACCATGTGGGAAAAAATTTTCACAAAGAAATATGAAAGAAAATTGTTCAATTTCGACACTACCTTTGAAGAGAACCCAAACTTCAAGTTCATCAAGATACTGACAGAGACACTCCTATCATCTCCAAGGAGTTCACCAAACCAACATCCAGTAGTCGACATCACCTGATGATGTTAGGAAGGTCCTAACGGAATGCATTCTAGGTAAACACTAGCAATAAATGGTGCACTGAGTACTAGTTCAGACTCAAAATTACATCAATTTTGTGCTTCATTGTATCATAGTCCTTACTCACTGAAATCATCAGTTTGCTTGTTTGTTTGTTTTGTTTATTTGCTCCTATCATTGAGCAGTGCTTTAGGACATTGAGCAAGTCATATAGAAAATAATCTCACCAAATCAACATAAAATCATTTTAACTACCACCACCATACATCAAAACATGCTTCTTTTTCTTCTTTTTTTTTCCTTTTAAACCATCACCACCACTACATAACATCTGTAATATTTGACTGAAAGAGGAGGAACACATTTTAAGAACTATTACTACTACACATAATTGTGCATGGATTCTACTCATATGCTATTTAAAAATGAACCAGACCCAATGATAACTCTAAAAAGGAGAAAGTATTCATCTGCATTTTAATTTTGAAGTTCCTGGAAAGAGAATGTTCTGGGAAATTGCTACTGATTCTATAATGAAGTGGTTTCCAACTCCATGCATCAAGATTTTTCATTCAGATTATGAAGTATATTAATTGTGTGGACAACATCGTTATAGAAAATGACAAACTTTGGAATCTGAGGCCCCTTATAAACATAATATAAGATAAATACCTGTGGATGTTCTGGACTGAGCAAAATCTAACATCTGATGAGTGGTGATCCCATATTATGGCCAACCTTCAAATAATTTTAATAGATGAAGCCAATTAAATTTGGCTATAAAGTTTTTTGGTGCCTGAATCCAACAGATACCTGATCTCATTTGGTATGTATCAATGAGAAACTCCTAATGAGTAGCCAGTATGAAGCAGATTTTGGAAAAGCTACAGCAACATTAGTGGTTATGATAGACCACCTACCAATGAAATAAAAATGAATATAGATAATGGCACCTTTGGATGTGCACAGAGTAAGGAAGAATGCCTTCTTATCACTCATTGGGTGTTTTTTGTAATTTGTGTCCTCCACCGTTAAGTCATATCGGACGATGAATGGAATGGGTGAAATGGTGCTCAAATGAGCCCAGGGTTCTTACAGCTTAGAGTTACCCGACATTCGTCTTTCAGGATAAGGGAAAACCCCGGAAAGAACCTTATCCAGGTAACTCACACTGACCGAGATTCGAACTTGGGACCTCTTGAACGTGAGGCAGACACGCTACCACCATGCTGCCGAGGCGGGCATTGAAATTTTAATGCATTTGTTTCTTAATTATGTCATGGAGAGTAAACCCTGTGACCAAAGTAAGCAGATACAATCAGATTGAAAAGAAGATATATGTTAACTTTAAAGAGAGTCGATTAAAGACACTAGACAACACTTACTTTTAAATTTTTCCGGAACATGTTTCGGAACATGTTCCGGAAAAATTTAAAAGTAAGTGTTGTCTAGTGTCTTTAATCGACTCTCTTTAAAGTTAATTTATCATAACAACACTGTTTTCAACACTTCCAAGAAAGGAAGATATATGTTTCTTGTCAAAATATTATAGGCCAGTAACTGCCTCATTGGAGGTACAGAATGTATAAGAATGTATTCTTGAGATAACAGGGAGAAAATGGTGATGTCTATTTTACATGCCTCTTTGCATATAGTGGTTCATTATATCTGATGTTTTTGTGCAAATCACGGAGAGCGACACATCGCTTAGAATTCAGGAGAAATATTGTCACCACATACCTACCAGGTGTGTGAATGCGTCTAAATTGAAACACAGCTATCCACTTCATGTTATATAGTGATTAGGGTACTTCGTATAATACTGGCTGGAACTTTATCATACTACTCACAATGCAAGTATAATATTGTCACCCAATTAGGGAAAGGGATGACCAGCGACCGCTGGAAGGACCCCGAGACAGCTGGGGCACGCCCACTCATCAGTCTCTGTCACTAACTGAGGGGGAAGGTTGGAAGAAGTGTCGCTTGCGCTGCCGGCCCCTTCCCTCTCTTCCACGGCCATCTGGAACCTTCCTTTGGAAACCAGAGACTTCTAGAAAAACAGTGACATTCCTATAAAAAAGGGTTTCAGAGAGACAGTGAGTCAGTCAGTTCTTGGTGTAAGGACACAGTGCTAGTGAGAAGACCGTACGTAATTACGAGTGCAATTGTAACGGACGAACTGGTGAATCGTAATTGTGTGCAGCACGAAATTTTATGTAATTGGCAAGTGTTTAACTGTAAGTCGGTGGAAATAAAGAACATTTTTGAGTGGTGAAATTGGACTTTTCATTTCACGAACCCACAAAGTCATACTGGTGTCAGGAAGCGGGAAGATAACATCACCGAGCATTACAACCATGGACGCGGCATTGGAGAAAATTTTGGAGAAGATGATGGAAATGAAGGCGGAACTGACAGAAATGAAGACGGCAAATGAAAACCTCGCTGCAAAAACAGAAGCGGCAAACGACAGCATCACCGGGAAGATGGAAGAAATGAAGGCCGAATTAACAGCGAAGACGGAAACGGCTAACAGCAACTTGGCCACGACAATGACCTCAAAGATGGCCGAACTGACCACGGAAATGAAGGTGGCGAACGAGGCTCTCGCCGCCAAATTTGAAGAACAGTTGACCGGCGTGAGGGATGACGTGACGGAGCTGGGCAAGCGGATGGGCCAAGTGGACGAGCGCGTCGAGGACCTAGCGAGCCGCGTTAACGACCTGGAAGGGAAAGCCGACGGCAGCGTGAAGTCCCTGAACGCCATGGTGGAGGACGTCGTCGGCAGGAAGCTGAAGGATTTGAAGGCCGACTCGCCGGGACGCGACACAACATCTGCGCGCGTCAAACCTCCCAAGTATGACGGCGCGTCAACGTTTGAGGTCTTCCGCCGCCAGTTCGACACAGTGGCCAGGCACAACGGATGGTCACTGGAGGAGGAGGCCACACAGTTAATAGCCAGCCTCCAGGGAAGAGCCGCGGAAGTCCTAAACGCGGTGCAGACGACGGCGGCGCCCAAGGACATCTGGGAAGCCCTGGAGGATCGCTTCGGGAACCACCGCTTAGCCGCAGCATACCGCAGCCAGCTAAAGGCAAGGTCACAGCAGCCGGGGGAGACGCTGCAGGAGTTCGCCATTGCGATCGAGCAGCTGGCTAGCAAGGCCTTGGTTGACCTGCCACTGGAGTTCGTATCCCGGGAAGCCGCCTACAATTTTGTCGACGGGGTACGGGTCACAGAGATTCGTCAGCGCCTAATGCTCGGGGAATATAAAACCATCCACGAGGCGCTGACAGCGGCATTAAGGATGGAGGCGGCCAAAATAACATCCATCCCGACGTCGAGAACGAGGAGTGTCCGCTACGCCGGAGACAGAAGACCAGCTGAGGGACGCCGGCGGACACCTAGTGGCCTGTGTTGGGGGTGTGGACGGCCCGGACACCTGCAGAGAGACTGCCCACACCAGGAAGAGCAGCCGGAAAACGAGTAAGGGCCGTCGTGGAGAGGGGCACGTCGGCGCCATCACCACCATCCCCTCGAGTGACACTGCGCGCCGTCAGCCGACGTATGGATGACAGCCTCATCGCGGACGGTTGGATAAGAGGAAAGCCGTGCCGCGTGCTGGTGGACACCGGGGCGGCCGTGACCATCATCAGACCTGACGTGGCGAAGGGTTTGCCGACAAGGAAGCCAAGCCGGCCATACCAGCTTGTCACGGCATCGGGCGACACCTTGCCTGTGGAGAGGGAGGCCCTGCTGGAGCTGAACTTGGGACGGAGTGCCGTGCGTCTGTGGGTGTTCGTCGCGAAGGTGGCTGAGGAGGTGATTCTGGGACTGGATGCCCTCAGGAGCCACGAGGCGACGGTCGACGTCGGCAAGAAGGTCCTGCGGCTTAACGGAGAAGAGGTTATACTCCGTCAACCTGAAGAGCGCCTTGGAATTTGCAGGGTCGTCTTGGACGAAGACGTGGTTGTCCCCGCGAGGAGCGAGGTGGTGGTGACGGCGCGACTGGAGGGCCAGAGAACCAGGAACATGATGCTGGACCAGAAGACGCCTGTAAACGGACTGTGTGTAGCCAGGGCATTGCTGCCGTGCCGAGAGGAGGTGCCCGTGAGACTGCTAAATCCTACGGACGCCGATCACGACTTCCAGGCCGGGACGGAGTTGGGAATGTGCGAGCCCGTGGTGAGCGTAACAGCTATCGACGAGACACAGGAGCCGGCGCCGAAGCAACACCTGGGGCCCCGGCTAGAAGGCTTGGTGGAGAGGGCGGCCGACCACCTGACCACAGAACAGCTGGAGAAGGTTCGACAACTGCTAAGGCGGTATCAGCGCGTCTTCAGCCAAGGTGATAGTGACTACGGCCGCACGGACAAAGTGCTTCACCGCATCGACACCGGGGACGCCCGGCCTATTCGGCAACCACATAGACGCGTTCCGCTGGCGAAGCAAGGGGCGGTACGAGACATGCTGGAGGACATGAGATCCAGGGGAGTGATTGAAGAGTCTGACAGCCCTTGGTGTTCCCCTGTAGTCTTGGTGACAAAGAAGAACGGCGAGCTGCGCTTCTGCGTAGACTACAGAAAGTTGAATGCCGTCACCCGGAAGGACTGTTTTCCCTTACCCCGGATTGACGACACCCTGGACACGCTAGCTGGTGCACAGTGGTTCTCGACCCTGGACCTGAAGTCGGGCTACTGGCAGGTAGCTCTAGACCCGAGAGACAAGGAGAAGACTGCATTCTCGACGGGCCAAGGGCTCTGGCAGTTCACGGTTATGCCCTTTGGCCTCTGCAACGCACCAGCTACCTTCCAGCGCCTTATGGAGTCAGTGATGAGAGCGCTGACTTACGATGCCTGCCTGCTATACCTGGACGACATCATCATCGTCGGGAAGACTTTTGAAGATCACCTCGAGAACCTGAGTAAGGTGCTACAGAGACTGCAAGCGACCAACTTGAAGCTGAACGCGAAGAAGTGCCAGCTCTTCCGCAAGGAAGTTAACTACTTGGGCCACATAGTCTCGGCAACCGGAGTGGCCACAGACCCGGAGAAGACACAGGCTGTGAGAGATTGGCCTCGCCCAAAGGGTAGGAAAGAGTTGCGCAGTTTCCTGGGGCTGTGCAGTTATTACCGCCGCTTCATAAAGGGGTTCTCCAACATCGCAAAACCCCTCACCCGCCTGACGGAGGAACACCGGCCGCATGTGTGGACAGAGGACGCCGAAAACGCTTTCCAGCACCTAAAGGAGACCCTGTGCAGTGCTCCAATTTTGGGTTTCCCACAACCGGGTGGCGCCTTCATTGTGGACACCGACGCCAGCGACCATTGCATTGGAGGTGTCCTGTCGCAGATCCAGGACGGCCATGAGCGGGTGATAGCCTATTACAGCAAGACGCTATCCAAGGCAGAGAAGAACTACTGCGTCACCCGACGGGAGTTACTGGCGGTAGTAAAGACATTGGAGCACTTCCACAAGTACCTGTACGGTCAGCCATTCCACCTGAGGACTGACCATTCCGCCCTAACCTGGCTATTGACCTTTAAGAACCTGGAAGGCCAGACAGCACGTTGGGTCCAGAGGCTGCAGGAGTACGACTTCACCTCGGAACATCGTAGAGGGAAGAGCCACGGTAACGCAGACGCCATGTCCCGAAGACCCTGTCCAGAAGAGTGCGGCCAGTGCACAAGAGTGGAAGAGAAGGAGCGTGCCGCAGCAGTCCGAGTAGTTGTGGCAGTGCCTGCTGAAGGCTGGGATAGCGCAGGCCTGAGGAGGGAGCAGCTGGCGGACGCAGACTTGGGACCACTCTTGAGGGAAGTGGAGGCAGGGATGAGACCAACCTGGGAGGACATCGCACCGAGGAGCGCCACCTACAAGTCGTACTGGGCCCAATGGGACTCGTTGAAGACCAGAGAGGGCGTGCTGTTCCGGGTATGGGAATCACCCGATGGGAAGACGCAGAGAGAGCAGTTGGTACTTCCCCGGAGTAAGGTCCCGGAAGTCCTGGAGGAAGTGCACGCCGGTACTTCGGGAGGACACCTGGGAGCGAACCGAACGATTGACAAACTACGGCAGCGCTACTACTGGCTGAGACTCCGAGCAGATGATGAGAGATGGTGCCGTCAGTGTCACGTGTGCGCGGCGAGTCGTGGCCCCCAGACTAGGAGCCGGGGTCGCATGCAGCAGTACAACGTCGGAGCGCCATTCGAACGGATCGCCGTTGACATTGCTGGACCGTTCCCAGTTTCCGACCGAGGCAACATGTACCTGATGGTGGTCGTGGACTATTTCACCAAGTGGCCGGAGGTGTATGCCATCCCAAACCAAGAGGCAAAGACAATCACAGACTGCCTCGTGGAGCAAGTGTTCTGTCGATTTGGGGTGCCGTTAGAGCTACACAGTGACCAGGGAACCAACTTTGAGTCCAACCTAATGAAGGAGGCACTACAAAGGCTTGGGGTGAACAAGACTCGCACTATGCCTCTACATCCCCAATCGGATGGCATGGTCGAAAGGTACATCAAGACCTTAGAGGAACACCTGAGGAAAGTCGTTGCCAGCCATCAGCGAGACTGGGACGTCAAGGTGCCACTGTTCTTGCTGGCCTATCGCTCGTCTACACACGACACAACTGGGATGACGCCAGCCAGCTTAATGTTCGGCCGAGAGTTACGCCTCCCTTGTGACCTGGCTTTTGGAAGCCCTCCGGAAGCGAAACAGCCAGCGACCGAGTACGTGGAGAACTTGGTGGACCATCTCCACGACATGCACGAGATGGCTCGCCAGAACATCCAGAAGGCGAGCGACCGCATGAAGACCAGGTATGACAGGCAAGCCAACAGCCAAGGGTTCCAGCAAGGTGACCTGGTCTGGTTGTACCGTCCTACCCGGACCAAGGGACGCTGCCCGAAGCTCCAGCAGCCATGACAAGGACCGTACTGGGTGGTGAAGAGGATTAACGACATGGTCTACCGCATCCAGAAGGTTCCCCGAGGGAAGATGTTAGTGGTACACCTGGATCGTCTAGCCCGCTACAATGGTGCTGTTCGGGACGACCAGCTTTGAGGAGGGAGCAGTGTCACCCAATTAGGGAAAGGGATGACCAGCGACCGCTGGAAGGACCCCGAGACAGCTGGGGCACGCCCACTCATCAGTCTCTGTCACTAACTGAGGGGGAAGGTTGGAAGAAGTGTCGCTTGCGCTGCCGGCCCCTTCCCTCTCTTCCACGGCCATCTGGAACCTTCCTTTGGAAACCAGAGACTTCTAGAAAAACAGTGACATTCCTATAAAAAAGGGTTTCAGAGAGACAGTGAGTCAGTCAGTTCTTGGTGTAAGGACACAGTGCTAGTGAGAAGACCGTACGTAATTACGAGTGCAATTGTAACGGACGAACTGGTGAATCGTAATTGTGTGCAGCACGAAATTTTATGTAATTGGCAAGTGTTTAACTGTAAGTCGGTGGAAATAAAGAACATTTTTGAGTGGTGAAATTGGACTTTTCATTTCACGAACCCACAAAGTCACAATATCTTATGCAGATGATACAACTGTCATCTGCTCTGCTGTAAATAATAATAATTTAATTTAGGATATGAGCTCTCTGGGAGAACGTTTGATAAATTATTTTGACAAAAACAACCTCAAATGCAACATGGAAAAAACCACATCAATGCAAATTAGCCAGACAAATAAGACTCACTTTAACATCAGTCTACAGATAGATAACTCTAGCGTAAAGGATATAAGTGGCCATAAATTCCTAGGGCTTTATATGAACAATAAATTGACATGGTGTAATCACATTGATTATCTATTAAAAAATTAGTAAATCAATATTTCTAATTAGGCATTTTAAGCCAATCGGTGATACCAAACTACTAAAAAATATTTATTATGGTGTTATCTTCCCATACCTATCATATGGAATTGAAATATGGGGAAGTTGTCCAAGGGTACATCTGGACAGAATATTCATTCTACAGAAAAGGTGTATTAGGATATATCGAGATTTAACTGTATTGGAACACCATAGTGAAGCGAAATAATTAATAATACGACTCATCTAAAAATTATTAATGTATTAGGATAATTTTTAACTTAAAAAATACTGATTCTTGTGTAAATATTTTCAAACAAAACAAAATGTTCACACTATACTCACTATATGTATATAAAGCAATTCTTTTTGCTGTAAGTGAGGTAAATTTGAAGACTGCTGATGTACACAATTATAATACCAGATGCAACAATGACTATTTTAAAGACTGTACTTCTAAACGATCTACTGATAGAGATGTTTTTATAATGGGACAGATTTTATTTAATAGACTGCCAACATCAATTAAAGCATTAAATGATACGAAGCAATTTCAAAACAAATTAAAATACTTTTTAATTGATAAATGTTTGTACAAAGTTGATGATCTGTAAATATGTTTTTATACTGTTTATATTTTGCTCTATATCCTATAACTGTAAACTTTTAGATTGTAATTGGCAATGTCAGAAACTGCTTTGCAGTCTATTGACAAATAAATAAATAAAATCATTGGTATGACTAATCAAGAGCATCATTATGCTGAGGTATCTTGTAACTCTTGCTTTAGCACAGACTGTGCGAACTGTAATATCAGGATTTACGTTGCCTGTTTTGTGAAATTTCACACAATTCCTTAGGTTGTAAATTATTTCCAGTATAATTAATCAAATAAAATATTCATTTGATTTATAAGTACTTACTTTTTCCTAATTATTTTACACATAAATAATAATGCAGAGAGTAAATGTATAATTGCTCCTATAAAAAAAAACTTTCAGTACTCTATGGTGCAAGGCTATAATTTATAATTGATAAACATGACATTTAAAATATTTTCCCTGCTAATACCTAATTAACTAATAATTATTCATGATTGGTATTAAATTTTTATTCTCAAAATTAAAATTTCTAGCTCTTCCAGTCTAAAGGAGTTTTGCATTGTTTAAAATTAAAGATAAGCAGGTACTCTTATTTCAATACTCTTGCATGCCTATGCATAGTGATCTATTAAGCAGATTTTAATCTAACCTGACGGGACATTTGAAAATTATTATTAATGCCCTTTAGCTTTGATAATAAGATGGGCATCATTCCATAAAAGAAAATACCCAAATAGAATCCCTGAATCACATCCTAAAACTAATATAAATGCAGGGTGTTATGGGTATGAATGTACAGATTTCGCAAGCTTTTGAGATCCAAATATAATGAATAACAATTTCATCTATCTCAAAAGATAAAGGAACTAATTGAACATTACTGAATACATTATCTGCACAGTCTGGTAACAGTATAGGATTCCAGAATAAAGTGTTTCTGATTTGGTTTGTGGCCAGGCATGCATTAACATCCACAACGGGTGAAAATCAAAACTAGGCCAGCGCTTGAAGGCGGTTCGCCATGTTGCCTGTGTTTTATTAGCTACTGCTTGTGTTGAGGGGTGCTTTTCTTTTAAGAAGAAACAGGGCACTAACAAAGAAACAGGCTCTGATGCCTCAACATGCCAACAGAAGATGGAAAGGAAGATCCTGAACATAGCCCAAATGATAAAGTGAAGAATGAAGTGCTGAGAAGAAAAAGTGGCTTAGAAGACGTAGCCACCAGAGTGAAGAGGATTAAATGGCATTGGGCAGGACATGTGGCAAGAATGCGTCAAGACAGATTGGCATACACCATAACAGTATGGGACGTGCAACAAGGAAGGAGAAGTAGAGGATGTCCGACGCTACGCTACAAGGATGGGCTAGATGCAAAGTGGATCAGAACAGCAAAAGATAGACCTCAATGGAATCAAGTGCTAACAGCTCTAAAGTGAAAGTGACCGTGAAAGTGAAAATGAACAGTCATTTCTACTATAATGATACAAGTAATACTAAGTATAAGTAAATATGTGTAAATAAATATTAACAGAAACAATAGGTTACAGTAAGCTAGGGTGGAAATGAATTTAGAAAATTAGGAAACATACATTGTGATATAGACAGCAAGTGATAACATTAGTTTTAATTAAGGGTAGGTAAGTAGGAAATAAACAACAACCAGTACAAAGGACTGGTATCTTTCAGGGATTTGCTCACCCTGTAAGAAACAGCTGAGCTGACCCCACCAGTGGGTGGGAGGCCCTTGCCTTTAAGGAATGTTGTTAGCTATTTATTTATTTTAAACAATTTGATCGTATTCACGAGGCCTAAACTAAAAGCACATGAAAGCCACGCTAAAGATATAATCTGATGACCAAAGATAGCAAATTCAGCTGTTAGTAATAATGGAAACACCTCATTCAGGTACATGGTGTAAAATTAAATGAAAGCCACATATGAGGCACATTTGGAAATGATTTAGAGTTGTGTTGTTTCAAACATACCACTCAGTCTATGAGTACATCTTCTCATAGCACAATAATGTGATAGCAGTACACTATGCAGATGCTAGATAGCATTTGTAAACACAAGTGTAGTGTGAAAGGGCAGCACTTGTTTGTTATTAGGTAGAGAAATCCATGGACAAGATGAATTTTGGCCCAGAAGCTCTGCACAGAAGACCGTTTACAACTAGATTGCTGAATTCGTCAGCAGAAGGGAATCAGGAAGCAAGAATGTGAGTACTGGTCATCGGTCAACATTGTGATCTCTGAGGAACATTGAGGTTGTATCTGGATTGATTGCAGCTGATAGGCATATAACATTTGATGAATTGGAATTGCAGACAGGGGTCGGCCGCACAAGCCTGCACACCATTATCCATGACAATTTGGATATGAAGAAGGTGTGTGGATCTTGGGTTCCACAGGTCTTGACACTGACCCAGAAGGAGAACAGAATTGAAGTCTGTCATTGACTACTGGAAATGAACAGTGATGATCCAGATTTTTGGAGCATCTGGTGACAAATCATGTTGTCACTATCATAAACTTGAGAAGAAAATCCAATCCATGCAATTGGAAGTCCCTGACCTAAGAAATTTTGTATTGCTCCATCTGCGGATAAGTAGATGATCTCCATATTTTGGGACACTTGTGGCATCTACTAATGGACTGGCTTCCACAAGGTATGACTCAACAGCAGGGTTTACTGTGACTCCCTTACACGACTTAATGCAGGATTCAGCAATGGCAAAAGGGAAGGTGGTCAAAAGGAGTCCTCCTCCAGCACGACAATGCATGGCCACGTACCAACAGTATGATGACTGCAAAGTTGCAGTCACTAGGGTTCATTGTTGTGCTACATCCACTATATTTACTGGATCTCAATCCATCTGATTATGCTGAGGAAAATGGTTTGGCAACAACAAAGAATTGCAGGCAACTATCCATGAGTGGGTGCATAGTACCCCCAAACAATGGTTCCATGATGCAATCATGAAGTTGCCAGGAAGGTGGCAGCATGTATTGAAGTCAATGGAGAATATATTGAGAGATCGCCTGTGCATTGATTCATGTGCATTAATACAAAAACTATTATTGTAAATCATTACCAAATGCTCCTTGTATTTGCTGCTAAACAGGACATTTATTAATTCTCAATAACTGTAACATCAACTTGATAAAAGCAGACTACTCAATCAACAAGTTGCACCATGTTGCCACATTCCCTTGCTTTTAAACATTATTACCTAGTTAATGGTGCATTTAATTACAAAAGGAATTATAAATTTTTGTTCACTTACATCCACTTTTACTTATAATTTCTATACAAAGTCAGAGGCAAGTATAGGTAGTTAGCTCAGTTTTCCCGTAGGGGAGGAGATCCATCCCCTTCAGCTGCTGTGTGGCGAGTGCTGCAGACCCCTAGCACTCGTGGTACCTCTGATATTACCAGAGGAACCTCAGGCCGAACATTTGAGCCCCTCCCGAATGGGAGTTGCTCAGATTGGGTTGGACTTGAGGAGACAGTGTGTTCCCGATACCTGTGGGAGATCGGGTACCTCTGGCCAGGCTTGGGCCGCCCAGAGGGGGCAGAGGGTTGTGTAAGAAGTCCCAGTATCATCCTGCAGAGCTAGTAGAAGGTATGCTAGATCACCAGGAGGCCCCACCGAGGTTATTCGGTAGTCTTCCCTGCGGGGTTGACGTGCATAAGTGGTGTATCCACTTCTACCCGATTTGTTGATACTGGGAGAGCTTTTTAGACTCCAGGTATTGCCCCAAGGAAAGAGCCCCAGAGTTTTCCATCGCTCCCAGATTGATAGAGGCTGGAGTCTTCAGACTTTCGGGTAGACCTCGTTGTACAAGTTAGCTCAGTTTATTAAAATACATATACTTCAGAGCAAGTGTAATATATGCATTTCCAAATTTAATATATAGAGCATAAAGAGCATGTGTAAAACAGTTTTGAAATAAGATTATGAATTTAAATTATTGGTTTGTCAGTTCTTTGTAGAAATAATTTAATTTCATGTAACAGCTTTTCTCGTTTAGCTATTTATTTTATGTAGCAGATGGACTTTTAAAAACCTGAAAGACTCAAAACTTCAGAATTATAAGGTTACCTTTACTATCTTAAGCATGCTTAATTCAAGATAGGCATTTAATCCAGTTGTTAGCTACTCAATACAGGGATATATTTTAAATTTACAGTATTAAATTCACTTTTACTTGATAATCCTAATAATCCATTATTTGATTGTTACTGTAAAGAACATGCCAAATCTCTGAGTCTCATTGTTGCTCTTGGATGCTAGAGCATTATTCCGCTGTTTTATCTTTACTCTTAGATTTCAAATTAATTTCCATTGTATATTTTATATACTGTATTGAATCAGCACATCCATTACCAAAAGATATACATACCGCAACATATACAACTTGAGGAGTGAATGCCCTTTCAAACAAGAGAGAGAGAGAGAGAGAGAGAGAGAGAGAGAGAGAGAGAGAGAGAGAGAGAGAGAGAGAGAGAGAGAGAGAGGGAGGGGGAGAGGGGGGAGCCCTGTTATAAACTAAAAGTATGTACGGAAAGTCAGTGTCATTTCATTCTAGTGCTACCACAGCATTGTGGTCAGCATTGCATACATGTGCACTAGTCTTCCTTGTTCACTGGCTCTCAACTGACACCTGTGCATATTTAGAATGTTTATAATACAATTACTGATTCTGCCGACAGTGACATTTGTGCTGAATTTGCTTTTTGAATGCAAGGAATGTAAAACAAGCTGAAAGTTATCGCCAAGTTAAAGATGTTTACCATGAAGACGTAATGAGTGATGGAATGGTGAGAAAGTGGGTTAATGTTTAATGAAGGTCATACAAATGTGCACAGTGAGGCTCAGAGCTGTTGGCTTTCTGTTGTCATGATCTGGTAAGGAAAGATTATGTAAAAAACCAGGAGAACAGATGTTTTACAATATCAGTGCTTTCAGTCAAATTTCTGCAAATTTCGTGATCTATTTTGTATGAAATTGTTACACACTGTTTAGGTTATCACAAGGTGTGTTCATTTTGGGTTCCAAAAATGCTCAGTTATGTTCACAAAACCAAGAGACCTGGCAGTGCTTTCACATTTCTCACACGATACAATGAAGAGGGAGAGGACTTTTTAAACCAAATTGTGACAGGTGATTGTGTTCATGTTACACCAGAATCCAAACAACAATCAGTGAGTAGAGACACACTCATTCTAAAAAAGAAAAAGTTCAGCACGTAAAGTCATGTGCTCTGTGTTCTGGAACAGGAAAGGGGTTTTGCTTACTGAATTTCTTCCCAGAGGTGAAAGCATTAATGCAGCACAATATTGTTAGGCTTTAAGAAAACTATGGCATGCTATTCAAAACAAATAGAAAGAAATGCTCAATATAGGAATTGTGTTGCTCCATGACAATGTTCGACTATATTGCTGGTGACACTTAAACAGTGATTCAACAGAAATTAATTGTTCTTTCACACTAGCCGTGTGTAGGACGCACTATGAAAGGGTAGAGCCAGAATGAAAAATTCAATGCCATAGCCGGGATTTGAACCACGGATCTTCTGGTTTCTGTCCAGCCGCTCTAACCATTTGAGCTACTATGACCAACATGCCAACATGACATTAAATTCTCCAACTGACTCATGTTTCTCCCGGTAAACCACAAGGAGTTCTCATAAACACATGAGACAACTACCTCAATGGCGACTTACTATGCTGTAAGTACTTTAAGGCCCGGGCTTTATAGTTCGGATCACTATTAGGTACATGGCATTGAATTTTTCATTCTGGCTCTACCCTTTCATAGTGTGTCCTACACACAGCCATTGTGAAAGAACAATTAATTTCCATTAATTGTACCTAATAGTGGTCCGAACTATAAAGTGATTCAACAGTTTCTCATTGGGAGCAGCTCGGTCACCTCTCATACAGTCCAAACTTGGCACCATCTGACTATGACTTGTTCATTCACATGAAACATGAGCTATGCTGCAAGTGCTTTGGATCTGACAATTAAGTGAAAAATGCTGTGGAGTTGTGGCTAACATTATTAGTGGGAATATTATACAAATATAACAATTTGTAACAAAAACTTCACTTAACTTAAGAGAATGATGTTAATTCTTCTTTCTAATGAAATCGATTTCACGAACTGTTGTCCGCATCATCGGTCAAAGAAAACCGCAGGAGAAAACAAATTCGTCGTTAAGGAAGTTACTATGTTGTTATGTTTTTTCAGTATTACCAAAATCTGAAAACGAAACAAACTTAAGAACAGAATCAACTGCTGGTATTTTAAAATTCATTATGCAATGTTTATTTTTTAAAATAAATATCTTTTCCCAAACCATTAAATCTATCGGGACATTTAATTGTTTTAATAATTTAACTTCAGGATTTATATTATGTTTAAATGTCCAAAACTGATCTGCTATGGCCAATTTATCAGTTTGTTTATACTTAATGTTAGAAAATGTTCTTTCGTTCTGGTTTCCAAATTACGTTTTGTCCTACCAATGTAAACCCGATCACAATCTAAACAATCAAATTGATAATACCAGTTTTTTTTTTATTATTAGGAATTTCATCTTTTTTAGAAAAATGTAGTAAATTTTTAATACTAATACAAACTCTTTAAAAACTTCTTGAAATTGTTTATTAAACCAAGGATGGTAAGTAAATTTTTTAAAATTATAATCGTATTTTATTTTTTTAAGGGTAGAAATATCATTAACCTCTTTTTGATATTTAAATTTTTCAATCTTCTTTTGTATAAAGTCTTTATAAAAACCATTAATTAAAGCTGTATTGATAATATGTTTATATTATTTATTAAATTTCTCTTTATTCTAGGGTATATTTATTAATCTATAAATCAAACTATTAAAACAGCAAATGTATGTGGAAAAGGGTTAAAACTGTTGTTTTTTATGTAATTATCGATATCAGTAGATTTCCTATAAATACCAAAATCCAATTTATTATTATTTGTTATTATCTTCTGATACCAAAATTAAGGGATGCAATGAGTAAAGAATTGTAATGGATTTCAAAGGAACATTGTATCTTCGTTACAACACGAACAGGTGCAGCTGGTTGAGTCGTTTAACAAAAGACATGGGAGAAAGAGGGTTCTTAGCAGGGATTCTAAGTGCATAACACTTGACTCCGTTTGGAAAGGCATTGTTCAGACCCTTAATGGCATGACTGAGACTAATAATCACAATGGACAAAATAGTCACAAAAGGAATTTTGGTGTGAATAAAGACAGGCTTTGAGAGGTGAAAGTGACACACACACAGCTGCAGTGTCCCAGTGAGGACAGGCAGAACAGAGCTGGTGGGCCAGTAAGAAAGCCATCTGGTTGGGTCTTCGGTGAAGGTATCTAACGGTTCCTACGCAAATAACGAATTAAGTGTTATCTCATAATATGCATTTGACATATAGTAACTCTGAACAGTGATATATTGGTAACCCTTGGTCAGCAACTTCGAGTTTGATGTGATGATAAAAAAAGCAGTCATTAAACCAGTCTGAAACTTGCATTCCAGTGTCATTAGAACCATCCTTACTCCCATACATATCCACGCATACCCTTTGACGGAACTCTTTGCTCTACCCTGAGGATAGGTCACAGTGCTTCAAAACTTACAACGTAAGAATAAGCTGCATCAAACTAGCGACCAATGCATGCAGCAACATTTTCCAGTTTATAAGTAATTGATGTGAAAAGGAACATGCATCACTTCAATTCCAAAAAAGGAAGAAAACCATCAATTTCAGTTTCTAATGTGAATTTTATAGCTTTATCTTGTAAATTTAGAATTTTAAAGCATCATTTACTTGTTTATCAGGAACAATAGCAAAAATATCATCAACATATCAATACCAGGTTTTAAAACTCAAAGGGAATGCTTTAGTGACTTGCATTTCGAAAAAACTCATAAAAAGATCAGCAAGAAAAAGTAAAAGAGGATTACCCATTGCTAAGCCAGAAGTTTGTTAAAAAAATTCACCATTAAAAATGAAAAAAATTTGATCCAAACAAAAAATAGTAAGTTTAGTAGTAGTAAGTTTAGTTTTTAAGTCACTATGGATAATTACAAATATAAATATTTGTTACTAAATCTCCACTTATCTTAAGAAGTTGATGTTAATACTTCTTTCTTATCTCTAATGAAGATCGATTTCGAAGGCAAATCACATTCGTCCTCAGTTCATCAGAAACAAACTCCATTGTCAAGGAACGTTAGCTCACAATAGTTCTGATGAACTGAGGATCAATGCGATTTGCCTTCGAAATTGATCTTCATTAGAGAGAAGAAAGAAGTATTAACATCAACTTCTTAAGATAAGTGGAGATTTAGTAACAAATATTTATATTTGTGTAATATTTATTACTTCACTGTAACTAGCGTCATTTTCTACGTAATTACTATGGATAATTTTGCTTATAATAACATTTATGCATTTAATTTAAATGCTAAGGATACTAAATCTGAAATTAAGCTATATTTAAAACTTCAGAAGAAGAAAACGTCTATTCTTGCAGACATTCGTTTTCTAAATCTTTGTTTAAAACATAAAGTAGTTCCTATATTTGATAGAAAAACTATTAAATTTGATAATAATAGTATTCATCTAAAAGTGGCGGAGAAAAAAGTAATTCAAGTTGAAAGAAGTTTACTTTTTAAAAACTTAAGTAATATTGAACTTAAATTTTATGATTTGCATCTAAAATTAACAAAGATTTTAGGTAATACAATTTGGCTTAATTTAGAATCCAAATTATTTCATTTTCTTAATTTAAATATGAAAAGTAAAACTGCTAAATTAAAAAAGAATTATATAATTTGCATTTGAAACAACATAAATTAATAAATCCTTTCATGGAAGTGTTGAAAACAGTGTTGTTGTATAAATTAAATTTATTGGGAGTCGATTAATGACACTAAACAACACTTACTTTTAAATTTTCCTGGAACTAGTTTCAGAGGCCTTCCCTCTATCCTCAGCCGGACATCAACTGGTTCTCATTGGTGTAGCTGGCAATATTTTGTCATCAGTCTCCTCTGGTGGCAGTTTGAGGAACTTGCTGAACAAATCTTTCTAGGGGATGTCGAAATTGAATACTTTGTTCCTATTTTTTGAAATGAAGATTTGTTCCCATGCGGACAGTTCTTGTTTTCCTGTTGTATGTTTTAGTAATTTTGGTTCTGGATTTATGTTATGGTTTTTTCCCCAAAAATGCGTGGCAACTGCTGATTTTTCTAATTGTTTGTATTTTATGTTCCTTAAGTGTTCCTTTGCTCTTGTTTCTAAATTTCTTTTGGTTTTTCCAATATAAATTTGACTACTGTCACAGCATTCAATTTGAAAACAAGAACTGTCCACATGGGAACAAATCTTCATTTCAAAAAATAGGAACAAAGTATTCAATTTCGACATCCCCCAGAAAGATTTGTTCAGCAAGTTCCTCGAACTGCCACCAGAGGAGACTGATGACAAAATATTGCCAGCTACACCAATGAGAACCAGTCGATGTCCGGCTGAGGATAGAGGGAAGGCCTCTGAAACTAGTTCCGGGAAAATTTAAAAGTAAGTGTTGTTTAGTGTCATTAATCGACTCCCAATAAATTTAATTAACATAAATTAAACCCAGTTATTAAAAATAACAAAGATAATGTCAGTTTATCAAATTCTAGTTAAAGTTTTTAAAATTTTTTAAATCAAGGTTTAAAAATGTGTGTAGATTTTTCAAACAATATAGATGATTATATTGTGGATATAGAAATTGTTAGTTGTTGATTAAATTAAAATGTGGCAAAATATTACAAAATTTAGATAAATTCCATCCTAAGAGAAATAATAATAAACAGATTATTAAATCATTAAATGAAAAAGATTTAATTTATACTAAAGCGGATAAGGGAAATAGGATTGTAATTTTAGATAAATCTGATTACAAAAATAGAGTAAAACTTCTATTTCAAGGTGTAGATTTCATAAAAATCAATAAAGATCCGTTACAATCTTGTATTACAAATTTTAATAAAATACTTAATGAAGTGAAAGTTATATCAAATAAAGAAAAACTTTTTGTAAAAGTTAGTAATCCTGTTTTACCTAGAATTTATGCCCTTCCTAAAATTCATAAACCTGGAAATAAAATGAAACCTATTGTAAATTGTATAAGTTCACCAACTTACAATTTAGCTAAATGGTTACATAATAAATTCAATAATTTTGATAAATTTGAGAGTTTAAGTATTAAAAATTCTTTTGAACTAGTTAAAAAGATTGACAGTGTTGTATTATCTAAGACTGATAAACTTGTTTCTTTTGATGTAACTGCCTTATTTCCTTGTATTCCTAGAAAAAACTTTTGATTTCTTAAAAAAAAAAAAAAGTGGCTAAATTCAATAAATTTACCTGAGGACTTAATAGTTGATTTTGTTAAAACTTACTACTGTTTTAGTTAATTGATGGAACTTAATCATTTCTTCACACTAGCCGTATATAGGCTAAGGTTTTTGATGGATAGAATTCAATGCCATGGCCAGGATTTGAACCACGGATCTCCTGGTTTCCGTCCAGTCGCTCTAACCCATTGAGCTACCATGGTCAACGAGCCGTCCTGACATTAAATTCTCCATTTGACTCGTATATTTCGCCGGTAGACCACTAGGGGCTCTCGCATCCGAGATACACCGTTTGTGGCAACTTACCATCGTAAGTACTTGAGTCCCGGGCTTCATCATTTAAATTTTATTATTTTAGTTAATTGATGGAAATTTAGTGTGAAGAAATGATTAATTTCCATCAATTAACTAAAATAATTTAAGTTAAATGATGTAGCATAAAAGTGAATCGAGAAGATATTGACACATTGCTTCACTCAAACTGTAAGCAATGTGTCAATAACTTCTCAATTCCCTTTTGTGCTAATTTGTGCTTCACTGTCCCTACGCTTCTTTCAAGTTTATACTTTAAATGATGAAGCCCGGGACTCAAGTAGTTTACAATAGTAAGTCGCCACAAACGGTGTATCTCAGATGCGAGAGCCCCTAGTGGTCTACCGGGGAAATATACGAGTCAAATGGAGAATTTAATGTCAGGACGGCATGTTGACCATGGTAGCTCAATGGGTTAGAGCGACTGGAGGAAACCAGGAGATCCGTGGTTCAAATCCCGGCCATGGCATTGAATTTTTCATGTTGGCTCTATCCATTACTACTGTTTGTTTGGATCAAAACTTTTTCACTTTTAATGGTGAATATTTTCAACAAACTTCTGGCTTAGCAATGGGTAATCCTACATCCATTAGTCGACAACAGCTGATGATGTTAGGAAGAGCCTAACGAAACGTGTTCTAGGTAAATACTAGCAATAAGTGGACCATTGAGTATTAGTTCGACTCAAAATTTTATTAATCCTCTTTCACCTTTTCTTGCTGATATTTTAATGAGCTTTTTTTTCGAAATGCAAGTCACTAAAGCATTCCCTTTAATTTTTAAAACCTGGTATAGATATGTTGATGATATTTTTGCTATTGTTCCTGATAAACAAATAAATGATGCTTTAAAATTACTAAATTTACAAGATAAAGCTATAAAATTCACATTAGAAACTGAAATAGATGGTTTGCTTCCTTTTTTGGGTTTGAAGATAATAATAAATTGTATTTTGGTATTTATAGGAAATCAACTCATATCAATAATTACATAGAAAATAACAGTTTTAACCCTTTTCCACATAAATTTTCTGTTTTTAATAGTTTGATTTATAGATTAATAAATATACCCCAGAATAAAGAGGAATTTAATAAAGAATATAAACATAATACAGCTTTAATTAATAGCTTTTATAAAGACTTTATACAAAAAAGATTAAAAAATTTAAATATCAAAAAATTGTTAATGATATTTCTACCCTTAAAAAAATAAAAGACGATTATAATTTAAAAAAATAACTTACTATCCTTTGTGTAATAAACAATTTCAAAAAGTTTTTAAAGTGTTTGGTATAACTTTGGTTCCTCAAAACAAATATAGCATTAAAAATATACTACATTTCTCTAAAAAAAGATGAAATTCCTAATAATAAAAAATCTGGTATTTATCAATTTGATTGTTTAGATTGTGATTGGGTTTACTTTGGTAGAACGAAACATAATTTGGAAACCAGAACGAAAGAACATTTTCGTAACATTAAGTATAAACAAACTGATAAATCAGCTATAGCAGATCAGTTTTGGTTATTTAACCATAATATAAATCCTGAAGTTAAATTATTAAAATAATTAAATGCTCCGATAGATTTAATGGTTTGGGAAAAGATATTTATTTTAAAAAATAAACATTGCATAATGAATTTTGAAATACCAGCAGTTGATTCTGTTCTTAAGTTTGTTTCGTTTTCAGATTTTGGTAATACTGAAAAAACATAACAACATAGTAACTTCCTTAACGACGAATTTGTTTTCTCCTGTGGTTTTCTTTGATGATGCCGACAAGAGATTGTGAGATTAATTTCAATTATAAAGAAGAATTAACATCATTAACATCATTTTCTTAAGTTAAGTGAAGTTTTTGTTACAAATTGTTATATTTGTATAATATTCATTGCTTCACTGTAGCTAGCTTGATTTTCTGCGAAAATATTGGTTGGAATTTTCTATGCAGAAGGTATAGAAGAGCTGATGACCTGCTATGACAAGTGTTTGAACATTGTTGGCGATTATGTAGAAAAATGGATTAAAGTATGCTGTTTCATAAAAGAATAAAATTGGCTTGAAAAAAGTTTTTTTACCAATTTTTTTGTTTCAAAATGGTACTTTCTACACACCTTTTATTTGAAATATTAATGTCAGTTGTCAAAATAAGATCATGGTTGTAAAGAAAGAAAAGAAAGTAGATTAGCCTAATGCAGGTTTTATTGATCCATCTGTTTAACATTACAAGAAATAATACATTCTTTTATAAGAGGCAAAATACGGTCAATAAGCACAACACCATTCAGTCACATTTTGAAAGCAAGCTAAAGCCAGTTCAAAATCTTCATGGATAGTGCAGAGTGCTCAACCATGTAATTTAATGGCTTGGATAAGTCCTTATTTTTGCTTCCTTAATCGTCATACCATAATTGCTGTTACAAGACTACAGGGTGTTTATAAAGTTACTTACCATTTTCCATTTAAACTTGCTTTTTATAGGCTATTTACAACATAACTCATACATTTGGACATTTAGAACATAAATTCAATACATTTAAACGTGATGACCCTGCAAATCTAAGCATAAGTTCCATTGTTCCCATGTAGCAGGAAAAGCCCTTGCTGGCATATCTTGCATTATGTATTCCACAGTGGCATAAATGCGGATTTTCAGTTTCTCAAGGCGATTGATTTTCAGCTGATACACCTTGGACTTTATAAGTCTCAGACGAAGAAGTCCACTATCATCAGGTTCGCGTGAATGGTGAGCCCAAAGTGTTGACGATGCACGGCCAATCCATCTCCCAGGAAAAGTGTCATTGTGGCAGTCGCGGACAATTCTGGCAAAATGGGAAGGTTCACCGTCTTGTTGGTAGACTACAGAATCCACAATGCCATCTTGTGTTAACTGTGGTTCTAGAAACCGTTGCAGCAAGTGATTCGGCTGCTCATGTGCCCAAATCCGACGGTTGTGTTTTTTCACATCTTCACAGGTGTGGAATGTTGCCTGGTCGCTGAACAGCACATGCTGCATTAAATTGTCATTTCTAACAGCATGCAGTAGGTCATAGCACATAACCGCCCTGGCTGCATAGTCTTCCTCTTTGAGTTCGCGGACAATCTGAATGTGGTAGGCATGCTTCTTCAGTTTGAATCACAGTGTTTTCCAAACAGTGGTGTGTACGATAGCAAGCTCCCTCTTAGTCTTCTAGTTGATGCTGAGGGGCTGTGTTTAATTGCTTCCTGAATCTTTTCCACAGTTTCATCTGATACAATCAGTCTCCCAGCTCGTTCGTCAGCAACACTACCAGTTCTTGTGAATGCGTTCACCATGTTGTTAATGGTGTGTTTGGTAGGAGCTGGTTTGTGAAATGTCCACGTGAAATTGTCCTGCACTGCATCATACGTCATTCCACGCAGTCAGTAGAAAACAATGGCTATTCTTTCTTCCACTGTGTACATTGCTTCAGATTATCTGCAAAAAGGTAAACATTTGTAATGTTAACACAGAAATGGTAAGTGACTTTATAAACACCCTGTTTTACTGAAATAAAAAGTTTTTAGGATATCAATCCTCTCTTTATTTTTATGAGTTCTTTTAACATGTATTTTTGATGCAAAGCAACAATCACTTCTCAAAATGACCACCTTTGCCTTCACACAGTTCTAAATTCGATAAGGCCATGCATCAATTGTGGTAGGCAGGTTCTCCATGGGGAAAAATACCACTGCTTTCTTGAGAGACTACTTCATACTCTGTGTTTGGGTGTCTCTTCTTGCAGATCATGTCTTCAATCACTGACCATTACTTGTAATCTTGTGTGTTCAATCAGCTGGAGGTCAATCAGCATCCATTGCTTTAAAGCTATTCCTCTGTTGACCTTGCCTTGTGAGTTGGCACAGAGTCCTTTCAATACTAATGCTTCCCAGTATCTTTATATTAAAATCCATATTGTATATACAAAATAGGTCTTTGCCTCAATATTCAGCTATTCATAACTACAACACTAGAGGAAAACAGAACTTGATAACTCAATCACATAGATTAAAATTATATGAAAGAAAGATTGATTATATTGGCAGTAAATTATTCAATAAATTACCAATAAATTTTAGAAATGTTACTCCATTACCTAAGTTTAAACATATATTAACTATATAAATATTAAAAGCAGAAGCATTATTAACAGTGAAGTATTCTACATTTTTGAGTTTGATTTATGAGTCACTATGTTTACACTCAAACTTCACTTACTTGTTGTATAATTGAAACGTTTTCAAGATCATTCGATCTCATCCTCAGCTGTTTGGTGACTAAATGAACATTCCTCTTCTTCCACTACTACGGAGCTCCGATCACTCTGCCATCTTGTGTTAGGGGCACTAAGTTTTAATACTTCATTTAATGCCGGGATTTCAAAATTTGTAACTCTATCACGGTTTTTGTTTATGAATATTTTTTCCCAAATATCCAATTCTATGGGTGTACTTAAAGATTTTAACAGTTTAATGTTGTGGCCAATGTTGTGGTTTTCTGTCCAAAAATGGTGTGAAACTGCAGATTTTTCTGTTTGTTTCAACTTAATGTTCCTCTGGTGTTCTTTTTGCCTGGTTAACAAGTTTCTCTTAGTTTTTCCTATTTAGCTTTTTTCACAGGTTTCACAATTTATCTGATAAATTCCTGATTTCAAATTGTTGGGGATTGAATTTTTTAGAGGTTTATTTAGCAGGTTCCTCAGACTGAATTTGTTTTGAGGTGCTAGTTTTAAGTTTAGTCTTTTGAAGATTCGTTCAAATTTTCTAAAAGCCCATGGATGGTAGGTGAATTTTCTATATTGCCAATTTGTGTTTTTAAGTGGTGTGAGAGTGGTATTTTGTGATATTATCTTCAGTTTTTCCTTTCTATTCATCATGTGCCTTATGATGGCTGGGTTGAATCCATTTAATACCGCTATGTCTTTTATGTGTTGTTCTTTCAAAAATTCCTCCTTACTCAGTGGGATGTTGTATAGCCGGTGAATTAGACTTCAGCAGGGCATCGCTCTGCACGGGCAAGGTGTCGCCCGATGCTGCAACTAGCTGGTATGGTCGGTTCGGTTTTCTCAATGGCAAATCCTTGTCTACGTCAGGTCTGATGATGGTCACGGCTGCCCCGGTGTCCACAAGCACGCGGTACGGTCTCCCTTTCACCCAACCGTCCGCGATGATGCTGCCAACCATACGTCGTCTGACGGCGTGCAGTGTCACTCGAGGGGACGGAGGCGACGGTGCCGACACACGCCTTGCCACGCCAACCCTTACTCGTTTTTCCGGCTGCTCTTCTCGGTGTCTGCAGTCTCTCTCCAGGTGTCCCGGCTGACCACATCCCCAACACATGCCACTTGGTCTTCGTTGGCGTTCCTGGACTGGTCTTCGGTCTCCATTATAGAGAATACCCCTTGTCTTCGAGGTCGGTCTAGCCGTCACCTTGGTCGCCTCCATCCTAAATGCACCTGTTAGCGCCTCGTGGATAGTCTTGTAGTCGCCGAGCATTAGGCGTTTACGTATCTCGGCGTCGCTTACCCCATCGACGAGGTGTAGGTGGCCTTTCGGGATACGAATTCGCGTGGGAGGTCGACCAGGACTTTGCTGGCCAGCTGTTCGATTGCTAGGGCGAACTCCTGCAGCGTCTCCTTCAGTTGGCTGCGGTAGGCTGCGGCCAAGCTGTGATTTCCGAAGCGGTTTTCCAGGGCCTTCCAGATGTCCTTGGGCGCTGCCGTTGTCTGGACCGCGTTCAGAACCTCTGCGGCTCATCCCTAGAGGCGTTGACTTGCCGTCGTACTTTGGTGGTTTGATGCGCGCAGATGTCGTGTCACGTCCCGGCACGTCAGCCTTTAGGTCCTTTAATCTTTTGGCGACGGTGTCCTCCACCATGGCGTTCAGAGACTTGGTGTTGCTGTCAGTCTTTACCTCAAGGTTGTTAACGCGGTTCGCCAGGTCTTCGACGCGCTCATCCACTAGCCCCATCCGATTGCCCAGCTCCGCGACCTCATCCCTGACACCGGCCAACTGTTCTTCAAATTTGGCGGCGAGGGCCTCGTTCGCAGCCTTCATTTCGGGTAATTCTGCCTACATTTCTGTAGCCAGGCTGTCATTCGCTGCTTTCATTTTCTTGGTTAATTCGAACTTCATTGCAGTCATCGTTGCGGCAATGTGTTATATTTGACTACGCGGCCAGGTTGTTATTTGCCGCTTTTGTCTTCGCAGCGAGGGTGTGATTCGCTGTTCTCATTTCTTTCAGCTCTTCTAAGACCTTGGCCAATACAGCTTCCATCGTTGTGTTCCACTCCTGACACTTATTGTGACTTTGTGGGTTCATAGAAGTCCTGTTTGCAGAAATTTAAAATGTTCTTTATTTCAGTAAAAAGACACTTTGTACACCCCTTACAGCAGCAAAATGATGTAACATACACAAACGCAGTCTTTAAGGTCATCTCGTTCTAAGCTGCACATAAACAAATGAATCCACTGCGATACATTTCATATGTCCATACACTCCCAATTTCTACACAGCTGCACACTCAATTAACAACTCACTACCAACTGACTCCGCTCTAACACTTTGCGGCTTTTATACCTCCAGTCATTTCTCTAGAATGCAGTCGATACTCGCGACACAGCAAGACAAAGACAAAACTATCCAGACATCTATGTCTCTTTCTCTCTTTGTTTCTTTCCCTCTCGGAAAGCATTTAGCTTTTGCCCACGTGCCGGCTGTGACTTACGGTAGCGGCACAACGATGCCTCAGTGACTTTATATATATATATATATACACACCTTAATTAACTTTTTTTTAAGTAAGACTGATTTGCATCTACTGTGGTTTGTTTGTGTTTAATATCATATCCCAATTTTCTAAAAGTGTTTATTTTACTAGTAGAGTCTTTGCCCTATTTTGTACTTTTATTTCTGTTTTTCCTGTTACTGAAGTTGTGGTGTCATCCGCATAGCCTGTCGCTATTCCCCCTGCTTCTTTTATTATTTGAAATAAGCCGTTTATATACAGTAGGAATAAATATGGTCCTAATTTTGAACCTTGGGGCACTCCATGTGTTACTTTTTTGAACGATGATTGAAATTTCATTGACTTTCCACTTAATCATGTATTATTTCCATGCATTGTTCTCTATTTTTTAGATATGAGCCAAGCCGTATGGTATGTGTGCCTCAGTACAAACAATGAATCCATTTAGCAGACAACAATGCAAGAAATACTATAAGAAAATACCTGAATATTTTTTAAAGGAGCTAGTGATATTTTAAAATTATAAGTGTTTTTGCATATTGCTTCTTATTTTTATTTTTTAGTTTTTGGGATACTTCTATAAAATAAAGAAAAATTTGAGCTGTTCCTTTGAAAAAGCATATTTAGCATCCTTAAATTGAACTAAACATTCAAAATGTAATGAAGTAATCTGTTATGTTTGCAGGCATTAGAAGTTGCACGGAAACAGAATCTTTCTGTTGCACTGTTTGCACCCAGTTGGGTGCATGAGTACCTGGGACGTACATGTTTCACACACTTAGAATATGCTTTCTGGCAGAAACTTTGGCCATATCTGTATGTTCATGGACCTACTCAGCTTCCATTTTCTACTTCCTTCTGCCAAGGTTATGGCAAGAAGCTGTACTACAATGGAAATGTAAGCATATAGTTTTATTGCAATTCCTTTCTTGGAAGTGTTGAAAACAGTGTTGTTATGATAAATTAACTTTAAAGAGAGTCGATTAATGACACTAAACAACACTTACTTTTAAATTATTCCGGTACATGTTTCAGAGGCTTTGCCTCTATCCTCAGCTGGCCATCGACTAGTTCTCATTGGTGTAGTTGACGATATTTTGTCACAGGTCTCCTCTGGTGGCGGTTCAAGGAACTTGCTGAACAACTTCCTAAAAACATCGGGAATATCAACGTATGTCGATCAGCAATCATCACACACGCTAAATACAATAGTAAAATAAGTTGCCTAAACGCAAAATCGAGCACACAAATCTTTGAAAACGTCGTAAACCTATCCAATCAAAATTTCTCCAAAAAAGAATTGGGTCTTTTAAATAATGGATTAAAAACATGCGTCAGTTTCTCAAACAAAATTGAGGACTACATTGCAGATATCAACATTTCGACACAAGTTCTACCAGTATCCATACAAAATTCAGTAAAAAGTCATTGTGAAAATATTTTGGAGGAAATAAAGAACAGATCCTTACAGAAGAGAAAACATAACACTATCCATTCTTTGAAACAGAAAAAACGTTATTTACACAAAGGCAGACAAAGGCAACAAGATTGTCATAATGGAAAAATCAGATTATATTGAAAAAATGGAAAAAATGCTGACAATGAATATGAAATCATTAACAAAAATCCTCTAAAAACTTGCACACAGTCATTTGAAAAAACAATAGCAAAATCAAGCATAATACCAAACAAATATACAGTTAAACCGGATAACCCAACCTTACCTAGACTTTATGGCTTACCCAAAATACACAAACCATCCATAACAATGAGACCTATAGTTAGCAGTATAAACTCACCAACATACAAACTTGCAAAGTGGCTAACAAACAAATTCAACTCATTTCCAAAATTCGACAGCCTAAGCATCAAAAACACCTATGAACTTAAAGAACACATTAAGGATACTGAACTAAAAGAAGAGGACACACTAGTCTCATTTGATGTTAAATCACTGTTTCCCAGCATACCAGTTAATCAACTCCCACCGTTGATAGAAAAATGGCTCAAATCACTTGGAATGGCATCACCTGAAATTTCAGACTACATCAAACTAACCAAATTATGCATAGAACAAAATTTCTTCCAGTTTCAAACAAAATATTTCCACCAAACTTCAGGGTTAGCTATGGACACCCCCCTATCACCCTTCCTGGCCGATCTGTACATGAGTGCATTAGAAATAAGGATCAACAAAGGTTTCCCTTGGTTGTTCAAACTCTGGCAAAGATATGTAGATGACATCTTTGCAATAGTACCAAAAAAACACATCAGTGATGCACTAAAACTTTTACATATCCAAGAAAAAAGCATCAAGTTCACTGTAGAAATAGAAAAAGATGAGTATTTACCATTTTTGGATCTAAAAATAATGAGGAATAAAAACAGACTAAACTTTGGCATTTACAGGAAACCAACACAGACAGACAACTACATAAAAGCTAATGGCTACAACCAGAGATCCCACAAACAGGCAATCTTCAATAGTTTAGCACACAGACTGGTAAACATCCCTCTCACAGCAGAAGAATACAAAACAGAATACAACAAAATAATTGAAATAGCACAAAAAAATAACTTTCCCAAATCATTAGTGGACAAAAAAGTGAACTTAGCAAAAAAGAAGAAGCTACTAAAGGAAACCACAACACTCTGAGCTACAGAAACTAATATGATTTTCAAAAAATTCACTTACCATCCATGGGCCTATGATAAATTCAAAAAAGTCTTCAAAAAACAAAACATTCAACTAGCACCAGTCAACCATTTCTCCTTAAAAAACCTAATTTGCTCAAACATCAAAGATGCCATTCCATCTAACAAAAAATCTGGTATATATAAAATTGAATGCAATGACTGTAGTCAAATTTATATTGGAAAAACCAAAAGAAATTTAGAAACAAGAGCAAAGGAACACTTTAGAAACATAAAATATAAACAATTAGAAAAATCAGCAGTTGCCACACATTTTTGGGAAAAAAACCACAACATAAATCCAGAACCAAAACTACTAAAACATACATCAGGAAAACAAGAATCATCCACATGGGAACAAATCTTCATTTCAAAAAATAGGAACAAAGTATTCAATTTCGACATCCCCCAGAAAGATTTGTTCAGCAAGTTCCTTGAACCGCCACCAGAGGAGACCTGTGACAAAATATCGTCAACTACACCAATGAGAACTAGTTGATGGCCGGCTGAGGATAGAGGCGAAGCCTCTGAAACATGTACCGGAAAAATTTAAAAGTAAGTGTTGTTTAGTGTCATTAATCGACTCTCTTTAAAGTTAATAATGTTTTATGTCTATTTTATTGTTGTATATGATTAGTATCTTCCACGATTTGACACAAAGACTTTCAGTGAAATCTCCCACCCAAAAATACTCTTGAGATGGAAAAATGTTCCTAAGATTTTATTTTCTAAAATATGAACCTTTATGATTTGATTAAAATGCCATATATTTAAGATATTTGCATTACAAATCAAATGTACTATTAGTGGTAGTGATACTTAGTTCTCATAATACTGTTTCAATATTACATCTGTGAAGAGTGGCATTTATTGTTTTTGTTCTATTCTTGAGATTAATATAATATGGTTTCCTAGGATAAATGCTTTATCTAGTATTTTTTCATTATTTACACCAGGTATAATATTATTTATGCTGATATTAACAGACACAAATTGTGTACTTTTAGGCTTATATATTTCACTTTGTTCCACATTTTGTTTAACTTTTATACTGGAAGGCAGTGCATTTCATGGCCTCTTGTTTTATGTGCACCAACCCGAGAATTTTAGCAATCATCCAAAACAAACACTTTGTATTAACATGGATTTTGGGATAACATTGTTTAACATTTTGAACCCTGATTTCCTATCCCATTTCAGTTTCCTTCAGAAAACAGAATCATGACTTAAATACTGTTGCTTCAGGAAACTGCTTCATACAAGACCTGTTCAAAAAATTATGAAACATTTGTACTTTTGCTCCAGTGGAATGTTGGAGTGAAAGGTTGTGTAACTGCTGGAAGTTTCATTATTGTATGTTGGTTATTGTTCAGTGCTGTATTGAGTAGAACGTTATGTCACACAATTTGCAAATTTCGAGATGACAGAGTTAGAGGATCAATGCATGTGCATTAAATTTTGCATTAAACAAGAAAACCTTTAAAGAGACGCACCAAATGATGCAGGAAGCCTACGGTGATGAGCACTTAAGCCATACACAGTGTTACTAATGGTTCACGTGGTTTAAAAATGGCCAGATAGAAGTTAAAGATGACCCTCGTTCAGGATGCCCTTTGACGTCTGACTCAATGAAATTGTGCGTGCCAATCTAAGAATGTTCGAGAAATTGCAAAATAATGCAACATTTTAGTTAGATCATGTCATGATATCCTGACACAGCATCTTGGAATGCATCATGTGTCCGTCAAGTTCCTCTCACAATTCATGTGCCAAGACCAGAAAGACCATCACCTCACAGTCTGTGAAGAGCTTTTGGATTGTGTAAATGAGAACACAATGTTCCTTAAGAAAATCATAATTGGTGATGAGACATGAATCTACGGTTATGATGTTGAGACTGAGGTTCAATCCTCATAATGGGTTGCGAAAGCTTTTCCAAGACCAAAGAAGCCTTGTCAAGTCAGGTCAAATGTCAGATGTCGAAGTCTTGCTGAGAGCTTTTGTTAAAGGATTAGTTCATCATGAATTTATGCCAAAGGGACGAACTATTAATCAATTGTACTATTGGGACACTATGAGAAAATGAGAGAAAGAAAGGGACTGAAATGTGTCGAGTCAATTCATGGCTCTTGCATCATGGCAACACACCTGCACATTCATCTCTGTTGGCGCGTGACTATTGCACAAAATATGAAATCATTATGCTGCCTTATTCTGCGTATTTTCCACACCTGGCCCTTACTTTTTTTTTATTTCCAAAGTTGAAAACCTCATTGAAAGGACAAAGATTTGAACAATAGATGAGATAAAAGAAAATTTGTGGTACTTCACGCGATCCAGAAAAAGGTATATCAAGACTGCTTCTGGAAGTGGAAATGGCATTGAGAGCAGTGTATCAATTGTGGAGGAGAGTATTTCAAAGGACACCATGCATAATAAGTACTCCTAAAAGCTAAGAGAAGAAACATTTTGTGGACAGAGTTCCAGAACTTTTTGAACAGACTTTGTATTCATTGGGTCCAGTGCTTATTCTCCTGTTATACTGTTGGAATTTTCAACATTTTCACACGTGATGTCATTAATTTTATTACCACTTCTTTCTTTATGCACATTAGCTTTAAGAGGCAGCTTTGGTTGCTAATTTTCACTCTCTTATCCATATATAATATATTTTTTATTGTAATGCATGATTACATTTTGTCTTAGTGTCCTAAAATGTTTTATAAAATGTATTTATAACAGGTGTTAAAGCTTGTACTAGAATAATTCATAGCAGCTGAGCAAAAGAAGCGAGTAAGGAACATATTCTGTGTCATAATGTGGTATATCCTAGCACATCTTTTAAAAACGTCTATCTGGAAAAGTGAAGGTGTTAAAAAAAATATATATAATCCTTGTAGTTTGTATTTTGAGATTCATATTGTATAAGAAAAATCATAATATTGTCGCGAACGCATTTTTGAGGCAAGGCAGCGCGATGGACGAGTTCAAAGAGACGGCCAGTGCAGTGCAGAGATAAAAGCTCGCCGAAACGAGGGGGGGGGGAAGGAGACGGATTTCTGGAGAGTTCGTCTTTCTTTTAGTGCCCTCTTGATTGTTTAAGAACATTCCGGAACAGGAGTAAGCTATAAAAGGAGCTGCCGGCTGCTACTGACAGACAGTCGGTAATTGGACGCGTGCGCGTGACCAGCGTAAAAGTGAACTTTTTTGTGGTCGATGACCTGGCAAGTTGTATGTGTATGTGACGTAATTCTGCCACTGTAAAGGTTGACAAAGTGTGTTTCTACGAAAATAAAGAGCAATTTTTCGTGTTGTAATCTGGACTTTTAATTTCACGAACCCCAAAAAGTCACAATATTCTCTCAAGAAAAGAATGAAAAAACTGATATTTGGTTATAACAAAGATATTTTTGGCAGTAAGCAGTTACTCAGAAAAGCCAGCAGCATTTTAATAAAGTGTATTGTTTGAAAGAGTATAAAGAAAGAAAATGTGTATTACAAATTATTTAGGATGAATACGTAAGAGATTTTTTTATTGCAGTGCTATGTTTGTAGTAATACTCGATCCCTTTTTAACATTACTCACTGACAGATCATCTGGTAATCAACCAAATGAACTATAAGAAATCCTCAATCATCTTTTGAATAAGAAGGCTGTAGAAATAAATAAGTTGTTTGAATTTTCGGTATGTTTCAGGTCATTTCTGCTACTCCATGGTATAACTTAAGCAAGCAGCAGTATCAGCCAACAGTGCCTTCTTGTTTGGATGACAGTTTTATTGAACCCATAGTTACAGCTAGAGTACTGCAGAGTGCTAAACCAGAAAGTGATTCATTAACCACAGAAGGAGCAAAGAAAGTAAGTCAACAAGAGGAGAAGAGAGAGTTTAAAGCTCCTGAAGAGGAAATGATTAATAAAGAGGAAAAAGAAAATAATAGTTTAGCACAAATGGAGGAGGGTTTTCATTATGCTGGTTGTGTTCAACATTATGCTGAAGATGCCTTTAATGGAGGAGGTTGTCTGAAGATACAAAAACCATGCAATCTATCCCATCAGAAGTGAGTACTCTAAATGTAACAAAATGGATATGTTATAATATTAATTAAATGTGGAGGCTTTGTTTGAATGTGTGCTGGCATAACATGAATTTTCTTGACATTGGTACACAGTTTGCTGGCGAAGTCAGATATTCATAGCCCCTTAAGTTCAAAAAAAGTTAAACTGCAATAACCACATACCTTAATATAGATGTTGGAAATTCTGTCTGTGTGCTGCTGCACAGCTCCCAAACTTTTTCAGAAAATTTGCGCTAGTTAATTCTATGTGTCTATGTATAAAATCACATTTTGACCTTAAAAAAATGAAAGTTGTTCAGTTACATTATCCAATATCCAACTGCACAAATTAACTCTACTCAGATTTTGAATTATAATTACCCTATGGGATTAAAAGCTTACTGGCATTCCAAGTCAAGATTTGCAAAATTTCTGATTCCTGTATGAGCTTTCTTTTTGTACTTCATTTTAATTTTTCTCCAGTGTCATTAAGAACATGTCTCTTTACTTTTAGGATCTTATCAAGAATACATCCCATTTCATATATATATATATATATATATATATATATATATATATGCACATTCCTATATACAAGGGTTATGAATTGTTCCTCTGTGAGGCGCATACACTGCAGGGAGTTCCCTATAAATTACTGTATTGCTTTTCAGAAGAGTTCATCAGATAGGAACCATACATGAGGATACTACATGCTAAAGTATATAGACTTTTTGGTATTATATTTATTTGTTTGTTTTTGTGTGTTAGCCAAGGAATTCATACAGAATTATAGGCATCGTCAAAATATTTAGAAAATATTATACATTATTTACAATCTACTTTTATAACCTTTTTTACAATATGTACAATCATATATCCAACTTATTTATTCAGACACTCACACTAATATTGCACCTTTAAGAAATTTTCAGGATCCTTCTTCATTGATTAATCTTGAATTCTCGACCATATGAAAACAAGAATAAATTACTGTAGTGAATTGCACACCACTGATAGATTTACACTTTTTCTGAATTATATTCAAAATATTCACTAACTTAGTAGAACTGATTTTTCATAAAGAATTTGTCAAGTTCTGCCGTAAACCTAGTTACAGAGGTTATCTTTTAATTGACTTGGCAAGTTGTTATATAATTTTAAACCCATAATAGTACTAACACACTATAACACTGAAACATATGGTCTAAACAGTGTTTGCCCGCCTTGGTAGCGTAGATGGTAGCATGTCTGCCTCACGTTCAAGAGGTCCCGAGTTTGAATCTCGGTCAGAGTGAGTTACCTGGATAAGATTTTTTCCGGGATTTTCCCTTATCCTGAATGACAAATGTCAGGTAACTCTAAGCTCTATGGCCCCAGACCCATTTGAGCATCATTTCACCCATTTCATTCTTCGTCCGATATGACTTAACGTTGTTGTTTTCAAATGCTAGGCTTTGGCAATGAAGCCATTAGCTCTCTTGCTCTCCAATATTTCCGTGTAGTGGGTCCGGCAGGTAGGGCTTCACAGGTTAAAAGATGTTCTTCAGTCATTTCCTCTTCTTTGTTGCACAGAGGACAATTTGGACTTGTATAAATTCCTATTCTGTGTAAGTGTTTGGCCAAATAATCATGTTCCATAAGTAATCTAAAATTTGCTACTGCAGCTTTACGTGGGATTTCTGGAATAATTTCTGGATTTTTAATTAAAATGTTCCATTTTCTATCTTTGGCTTTGTTAGATATTAATTGGTTTTGTTTGTTTTTATATTTGCTTTTGATTAATCTTTTTATGGATGTAATGGGTAAGTTTTTACTTTTGTTCTGAATTAAATTTGCACCTTTTTTTTTGGCAAGAAAATCAGCTGATTCATTTCCAGCAATTCCACAATGTGCAGGTATCCACTGTAATATAATTCTTTTCTTTAGTTTTTGAAGTTGTTGGATCATTTTGTGACATTCTTTAATTTGGATTGACCTCATTTTATATGAACTTATTGCACATAATGCTGCTTTAGAATCAGAAAGTATGACAGCATTTTTTAAGTTGAAGGACGTAAATTAAAAAAAAAAATACATTAAATTAATTAGGAGTCGATTAATGACATAAAACAACACTTACTTTTAAATTTTCCCGGAACCGGTTTCTGAGGCCTTCCCTCTATCTTCAGTCGGACATCGACTTGTTCTCATTGGTGTAGCTGGCAATATTTTGTCATCGGTCTCCTCTGGTGGCGGTTCGAGGAACTTGCTGAAGAAATCTTTCTGGGGGATGTTGAAATTGAATACTTTGTTCCTATTTTTTGAAATAAAGATTTGTTCCCGTGTGGACAGTTCTTCTTTTCCTGTTGTATGTTTTAATAATTTTGGTTCTGGATTTATGTTGTGTTTTTTTTTCTCCCAAAAATGTGTGGCAACTGCTGATTTTTCTAATTGTTTTTATTTTATGTTCCTAAAGTGTTCCTTTGCTCTTGTTTCTAAATTTCTTTTGGTTTTTCCAATATAAATTTGACTACAGTCACAGCATTCAATTTGATATATACCAGATTTTTTGTTAGATGGAATGGCATCTTTGATGTTTGAGCAAATTAGGTTTTTTAAGGAGTAATGGTTCACTGGAGCTAGTTGAATGTTTTGTTTTTTGAAGACTTTTTTGAATTTATCAAAGGCCCATGGATGGTAAGTGAATTTTTTGAAGATCATTTTAGTTTCTGTAGCTGAGAGGGTTGTGGTTTCCTTTAGTAGTTTCTTCTTTTTTGCTAAGTTCACTTTTTTGTCTACTAGTGATTTGGGAAAGTCATTTTTCTGTGCTATTTCAATAATTTTGTTGTATTCTATTTTGTATTCTTCTGCTGTGAGAGGGATGTTTACCAGTCTGTGTGCTAAACTATTAAAGATTGCCTGTTTGTGGGATCTTGGATTGTAGCCATTAGCTTTTATGTAGTTGTCTGTCTGTGTTGGTTTTCTATAAATGCCAAAGTTTATTCTATTTTTATTTCTGATTATTTTTAGATCTAAAAATGGTAAATACTCGTCTTTTTCAACTTCTACAGTGAACTTGATGCTTTTTTCTTGAATATTTAAAAGTTTTAGTGCATCACTGATGTGTTTTTTAGGCCTTATGGCAAATATGTCATCTACATATCTTTGCCAGAGTTTGAACATCCATGGGAAACCTTTAGTGATCCTTATTTCTAGTGCACTTATGTACAGATCGGCCAGGAAGGGTTATAAGGGGTTGCCCATTGCTAAACCAGAAGTTTGATGGAAATATTTTGTTTGAAACTGGAAGAAATTCTGTTCTATGCATAATTTGGTTAGTTCGATGTAATCTGAAATTTCAAGTGATGACATTCCAAGTGATTTGAGCCATTTTTAGAACTAGTTTGTCCCAATCTTCAGCAAGTGTCCAACAAACTGATGTGCAAAATTATTGCATAAGTTAATTGAAAAAGTGGAAATGAAGATAAAAGTTAACTTAATATTAGTTTTTCCAGAGAAACTTTCTTATGTGTGGCACGAGAATATTTTCTAAGTCCCAAGCTGCAGGTATACGCATGCACAAGCAGACAACCTGCAGGTTCTTGTGTTGCAGCCAACATGAGAAAGATGTGTAACACTTTTAGCCAACCTCTGCAAAAATGCTCCAGTCATCTGTCCAACACTGGTGCAGAAAGACATGTGGATGCAATTAGCGTAGGTCAGTTTTGGAAAATACTGACCATGTTTCCTCTCAGGTTTTATTGCTTTACAAAAGTAGGCGTGCTGTCCAGCAGAAGTATGTATTGTACTGTTAGAAGTGAAGGCTGTTTGTTCTGTGCATTCTTTGAATATTTAAGATTCGTTCAGTATGTACGTTGTTGAAAATCAGGAAATGGCTCAACAAATCAGTAAAATGGACTTGTCCTTTTATTTTAATGATGAGAAGGCCTGCCTTAAACTATTATTCGATGAGGGTCTGCTGAGGACACTGATGTGTTCCAAATGCAATGCCACCCTTAGTGTAATTAGCTAGTTAGTGTAAATTAGAGACTATTTTTTGGGCTCAGTGTCATTACTTAGCTAGTTAGTGTAAATTAGGGACTATTATGTGTAATCACTCAAAGTATAAACTTGAAAGAAGCGTAGGGACAGTGAAGCACAAATTAGCAATGTGAGTGAAGCAATGTGTCAATATCTTCTCGATTCACTTTTGTACTATTGTGTGTTTTTGGTATAATTAGTTAGCTAGGTAGTGCAATTTAGGTACTTTATAGTTAGTTTGCTAGATAGTGTAATATAGGGACAAATAAGACTGATAATTTGGCTGCACTGAATTCAATATAGCTACATACACAGTAAGTAAATAAATAATCAATTAAGTTATGACTTCAATAATGCTAAAAGAATGCCTTCCAGCATAAATTGCACTAAAAAGTAAAAAAATCATATTAAACATCATAGTTGTATATAAAAACATCATAGTTATATAAAAAGTGCGAAGGACTTAGAAAAAATCACTGTGTCACATATCAGAAAGAAGAGCCATTTTTTCTACACAAATGTGGATTATAAGATAGTCTTTCCTTTTTAATAAAGAAAATTATGTATTTTCATGATCACTTAACCCATTTGCATTGTATGAAGAGCTTACTCGCATTATGCTTTGTGACATTTAAATCGTATGACAAGCTCAACTCGCATATGTGTGCTGTTGCACATAAATGCACATAGTTCAAATTGCAGGTAATAGATGGCTCTAAAACAGTGGTCTTCACGACATGCTAAAACGGGTATGGGGTAAGCAGTGCACCATCAAATGCACTATAGTGCGGGAGGGGAGGGGAGAGAAGGGCAACCTATTAGCTTGTGGGGTGATCAGTATAGGCTCGTTAGTTACCTGTGTATGGCGTTGTTTACAAAATGGCTACATATTCACAAAGGTCTTCTATCCCTACATTATTTAACCCTTCATGGAAGCAGGTCTAAATTTTTTACACCATTTGATAATGCTTCGCAATGTTTAATATGCAATAAGGTCCTGAATGTGATACGAAAATATAATCTCCAGCACCACTATGACACTTGCCATGCTAGTGATTACGACAAATTAGAAGGTGATGAATGAATCACAATGCTGGAGCAGTTACGGGACACCAGCAGACAGGTACAGTACAGTTGTTATTGTTTTGTCTGTTGTGATCATGATCATGATCATCGACAATCATCATCTAGTTGTTCTATACGGCGCAGTATTCATAAGACTGTCCTAGAATACATTATATATTTGTGTTAGTCTGTTAATTTCCTAAGAGAAACGACTGAAGAACTGGTATCCTAATTACATAAAATATAATTACTTATGATTACGTAGAAAATGAAGCTAGCTACAGTGAAGCAATGAATATTATACAAATATAACAATTTGTAACAAAAGCTTTACTAACTTAAGAAAATGATGTTAATTCTTCTTTCTAATTGAAATCGATTTCACGAGCTCTTGTCCGCATCTTCAATCAAAGTAAACCACAGGAGAAAACAAATTCGTCATTAAAGAAGTTACTATGTTATGTTTTTTCAGTATTACCAAAATCTGAAAATGAAATAAACTTAAGAAACAGATTCAACTGCTGGTATTTCAAAATTCATTATGCAATGTTTATTTTTTAAAATAAATATATTTTCCCAAACCATTAAATCTATCGGGACATTTAATTGTTTTACAGATTTATATTATGGTTAAATGACCAAAAATGATCTGCTACGGCCGATTTATCATTTTGTTTAAATTTAATTTATGAAAATGTTCTTTCGTTCTGGTTTCCAAATTACGTTTTGTCCTACCAATGTAAATGCGATCACAATCTAAACAATCAAATTGATATATACCAGATTTTTTTATTACTAGGAATTTCATCTTTTTAGAGAAATGTAGTAAATTTTTAATGCTATATTTGTTTTGAGGAACCAATATTATACCAAACTCTTTAAAAACTTTTTGAAATTGTTTATTAAACTAAGGTTGCTAAGTAAATTTTTTAAAATCATAATCGTCTTTTATTTTTTTTTATATATATTGTCTTTTAGCTTTTATTTTAGATATATTAAGTTTTTTTATATTTAAATTTTTCAATCTTCCTTTTTATAAAGTCTTTATTAAAACCATTAATTAAAGCTGTATTAATATGTTTATATTCTTTATTAAATTCCTCTTTATTCATGGGTATATTTATTAATCTATAAATAAAACTATTAAAAACAGCAAATTTATGTGGAAAAGGGTTAAATCTTCTATTTTTTTATGTAATTACTGTGACTTTGTGGGCTCGTAGAATTTAAAGTCCAAGTTGCAGAAATTCAAAACGTTCTTTATTTCCGTAGAAATACACTTTGGATTATCCTCACAGTAGCAGAATTATGTCACATACACAATTACAATCTACCAAGGTAGTTTACGACAACAAAGAGCTTACTCAACTTCCACTGTTTACAACAACTCTTGTTACAACTCCTGCTTTACAGGAGTGAGTCACAGCTTCCTTATATATACTATGACTTATATTACTAGATACCTCTGGAACAAACAAATCGAATGTTCTGTAAGACAATCAAGATGTCACTAGAATGTTCCATTTATCTCTTTATTTATTTCCGTAGACCTTTATCTCCGTGCTAAGTTTATCTGCTTAGGCAAGCTGTTTATCTTCGGCCGGCACCATCTGTCCCTTATCTCTCTGCGGCGCGCTATCGTAAATAATGGGTTCGCGACACTGCTCCCTCCTCATGCACTATCGTAGCGGGCCAGACGATCCAAGTGCACCACCAACATCTTCCCTCGGTGCACCTTCGAGATGCGGGCCGAGGAGTTTCGTCATGCTTATTCGTGGACGATTTCGCCTTCTACTGCACTTCTCAGCGTACTGCGTTCCTGGAGCGTCGTCTACAGCAATGCTTGGACAACATTCAGGTTTGGAGCTCTAAGGACGGCTTTAGGTTCTCCACTGAGAAGACAGTCTGCGTTAACTTCTGGCGCCGCAAGAGACGGTTACCACCCTTCCTCCGACTAGGTCGCCATGTTTTACCATTTGCCGATGAAACAAGGTTCATCGGACTAGTTTTTGATAGAAAGCTAAGCTGGTCGTCGCATATAGCGTAGTTGAAAGGACGATGTGAGCGTTCTCTTAATATTGTCGCGGTATTTAAGGAAGTGATGGGTTGTAAAACAGTTGTAAACAGCGTGAGTAAGCAGAGTCTGTGAAACAGTGTTGTGAAATGAGAGACAGCCAGCTGTGTTGTAACGAGAGCTAAGGATGTAATCTGCTGTCACTGTTATTGTGATCGACCTTGGTAGACTGATGGTGTATGTAACATAATGCTGCTGTAGTCTATAAGAGTATTTCTACGAAAATAAAGGAGATTTTTAATTTCTGCAACTCAGCCTTTTAAGTCTACGAACCCACAAGGTCACGATTGGTGTCAGGAAGCGGGACGACCACAACATCACCGAGAAGATGGAATCAATGAAGACCGAATTAACAACGAAGACGGAAGCTGCAAATAGCAACTTGGGCGCGAAGATGACCGACACCAGGAAGAGCAACCGGAGGAACAAGTAAGAACCGGCGTGGCGAGGAGCACGTCGGCGCCATCACCACTATCCCCTCGAGTGACACTCGCGCCGTCAGCCGACGGATGGATGACAGCTTCATCGCAGACGGTTGGGTACGAGGGAAGCCGTGCTGCGTGCTCGTAGACACCGGGGCAGCAATGACCGTCATCAGACCCGACGTAGCCAGAGGTTCGCCGACGAGGAAGCCGAGCCGACCATACCAGTTAGTGACGGCATCGGGCGAAAACTTGACCGTGGAGAGGGAGGCCCTGCTGCAGTTGACCTTGGGATGGAGTGCCGTGCGTCAGTGGGTGTTCGTCGCGGAGGTGGCTGAGGAGGTGATATTGGGACTGAATGCCCTCAGGAGCCACGAGGCGACAGTCGACGACGGCAGGAAGGTCCTGCGGCTCAATGGAGAAGAGGTCATACTCCGACAACCCGAAGAACGCCTTGGAATCTGCAGGGTCATCTTGAAGGAAGACGTGGGTCCCCGCGAGAAAGGAGGTGGTGGTGACGGCGCGACTGGAAGGATAGCGAATGACGAACATTGTTGCCGTGCCGAGAGGTGCCAGTGAGGCTGCTTAACCTAGCGGACATCGATCACGACGTCCAGGCCGGAACGGAGATGGGAATGTGCGAGCCCGTGGTCATCGTAACAGCAATCGACGAGACACAGGAGCCGGTGCCAACGCAACACCTGGGGCCCCGGCTGGAAGGCTTACTGGAGAGGGCGGCCGATCACCTGACCGCAGAACAGCTCGAGAAGGTTCGACAACTGCTGAGACGATACCAGTGCGTCTTCAGCCAAGGCAGAGAAGAACTACTGCGTCAACCGGCGAGAGTTACTGTCGGTAGTAAAGGCCTTGGAGCACTTCCACAAGTACCTGTACGGTCAGCCATTCCACCTGAGAACTGACCACTCCGCCCTAACCTGGCTACTAAACTTAGAAACCTGGAAGGCCATACAGCACGTTGGGTCCAGAGGCTGCATGAGTACGACTTAACCTCTGAACATGGTAGAGGGAAGAGCCACGGTAACTCAGACGCCATGTCTCGAAGACCTTGCCCAGAGGAGTGCGGCCAATGCACAAGAGTGGAAGAGAAGGAGCGTGCCGCAGCAGTCCGAGTAGTCACGGCAGTGGCTGCGGATGGCTGGGATAGCGCAGGCCTGAGGAGGCAGCAGCTGGCGGACGCAGACTTGGGACCACTCTTGAGGAAAGCGGATGCAGGGACAAGACCAACCTGGGAGGACATCGCACCGAGGAGCAACACCAATATGTCGTACTGGGTCCAATGAGACTCGCTGAAGATCAGAGAGGTCGTGCTGTTCCGGGTTGAGCCCAGAGGTTCTACTTCCATTAGTCTTGAACCCGTAGGAACAAGACCCGGGCCTCTTTCAACCAGGGAGTTATCCGAGCTGTCCCTAGGGGCGCTCGGCGTCCTCCGTGGGGCTTTCCATAGGACAAGACCTGGGTAACAAACAAGCCCCCATCTGGTCCTAGGACACAAGACGGGATGGAAGTGGATACGCCACTTACGCGCGCCAACACCAAAGGTGAAGACTACCGATATGACCTCGGTGGGGTCGCCTGGCGATCTAGCACACCTTCTACTAGCTCTGCAGGCTAGTACCCGGGACTTTTTAGGCAACCCTCTACCCCCTTCGGGCGGCCGTAGCCTGGCCGGAAGTACCCATTTACCCGTGGGTGTCGGGAACACACTGCCCCCTCGAGTCCAACCCAATCCGAATAACTCCCCTACGGGAGGGGCTCGGCATGTCCGGCCCGAGGTTCCTCTAGTAACGTCAGAGGTACCACGAGTGCTAAGGATCCGCAGCGCCCGCACCACGGCAGCTGAAGGGGATGGATCCCCTCCCCTACGGGAGAGCAAACCGGACAATCGACAAACTTCAAAAGCCATGGAAAGGGCCGGACCAGGTGGTGAAGAGGACTAACGACGTGGTCTACCGCATCCAGAAGGTGCCCCGAGGGAAGATGGTGGTACACCTGGATCGTCTGGCCCGCTACGATGGTGCTGTTCGGGATGACCAGCTTTGAGGAGGGAGCAGTGTCGCGGTAACGGGCATTAAAGTTTCGGCGCAAATAGACAACAGACGGATAGGTTTCACGTAGATAACTAGCTTCCATAAGCGGATTAACATAGCGCTTGAGTTAAGTGACGTGCCGGCCGAGATAGCGTTTTACACTTCTGGAAGGTGATAAAATATTCGGATTACGTTATTAGATGCCTCGATTATTCCAGAAATATCTAGCGATTGTACAGAACAGTCTCGAATTATGAATAAGGTATTTAAGGAAGTGATGGGTTGTAAAACAGTCACTTGTAAACAGCATCAGTAAGCAGAGTTTGTGAAACAGTGTTGTGAAATGAGAGGCTGTGTTGTTGTAACGGGAGCTAAGGATGTAATCTGCTGTCACTGTTTGTTATTGTGATCGACCTTGGTAGACTGATTGTGTATGTAACGTAATGCTGCTGTAATCTATAAGAGCATTTCTACGAAAATAAAGGAGATTTTTAATTTCTGCAACTCGGCCTTTTAAGTCTACGAACCTACAAAGTCACAATATCTTGCGGGTACTTAGTGGTAAATCGTAGGAAGCGAATCGCGCAGTGCTGCTACATCTGTATCGTACACTGATCTGTTCCAAGCTGGACTATGGGTGCGTCGTTTATGCTTCAGCTCGCCCGTCTGTGCTGAAAAAAATAGACCCAGTACATAACTCTGGCCTTCGATTAGCTACTGGGGCCTTTCCAACTAGCCCAGTTGTAAGTCTATGCCGAGGCGGCTGAACCCCCTTTGCAGTATCGGCGGGACGTTTTGTTAGGCAGTTATGGCTGTGGATTAAACACGCTGCCTTCGCATCCACCTTCTTTGACGTGCGATACAGGAACACTCGGTTATACCCAAAGCCGCCACGTTTACGTTTCCGCGAGCTTCTTAGGCGGCATGCACTTGAAATGTGTAGTGTTTAACGCCCCCTTTTACTACATACGGCACCGCAGGCGATGACACTGATGATACATGAGATGAAAATGGAGCACCGGTGGAATGAAATGGCGGGGGAAACCGGAGATCCCGGAGAAAACCCGCCCCAGCGCCGTGTTGTCCACCACCAATCTCACTTTGCGGTCGCCTGGGATCGAACCCGGGCCGCCTTGGTGAGAGCCAAGCGGTCTAACCACTGAGCCACGGCGCGGCCACATGCACTTGAGCTACCCAGGATGCTCCCTAGAGGTGAACGAGTGTATCCTTCTTGGTTACGTGCAGCACCTCCCGTAGATCTAAGAATGACTGTGCACAGCAGGATTATGAATAGACAGTTTGTTTTTAGAGTTTTTATCGAGCTATAGAGATTTTATTTTAATTTATACTAACGGGTCCAAGAGTTCTGCCGGTGTTGGATGCGCGTATGTCCATGGGGCCGAACCCTTTACATTCGGCCTCCATCGCAGTACTTCCGTCTACACCGCGGAGCTCCATGCAATACAACGAGTCATTGTACATGTTCGCCGCAGAAGCTTGGGTGATTCCCTTATCCTGAGCGATTCCCTTAACGCACTTCAGAGCCTTCTGAGCTGTACAGTCCCTATCCACTTGTACAGCGTATCCAGGACGCCCTCCACGTTTTACACGCCGCAGGCGTTAGCGTGGTGTGTGCATGGATTGCTGGTCACGTTGGTTTACCAGGGAATGAACGAGCGGATTCAGCGGCTAAGCTTGCGACTATTCAGCCCAAGGTTACCCTAGCGATCGTTACCTCGGAGGACTTCCGTCACATATTCCGGGGAGTTGTGCTATGCTCCTGGCACGCAGAATGGTCCGCTCTGCGCAGGAATAAATTACGGTCAGTGAAGGACGATCCTGTTCGTTGGGTAACCTCCTGCCGTCCGTTCCGTCGTGAGGAAGTACAATTGGCTCGGTTGCGCATTGGCCACTGCTTTTTTACAAATATCCATTTTATTACAAGGGAACCTGCCACAGTTTGTCCGCTTTGCGGCAATGCCCTATCGGTCAGACATGTTTTAGTAGAATGTCTTAACCTGGAAGCGATGGCCAAAGTTTTTGAGTTATTTTTAACTCTAAATTTTTATCCTTTTTATCCTTTTATGCTTTTATCCGTTTTATCTGTTTTATGGTTTTGACGTACTTCTAGACCTTGAGGTCGACGGATGTTTTTGTTTTATTTCAGATGGATGTATTGTAGTTTTGTTTTATTCAGTTTTGTAGAATGAATAGATCTTTAAGGGCGCTGATGACCGCGCTGTTGAGCGCCCTCAACACAATCATTCATCCATTCTGGATGCGGTAGACCACGTCGTTAATCATCTTCACCACCCAGTACGGTCCTTGCCAGGGCTGTTGAAGTTTCGGGCAGCATCCCGTGGTCCGGGTAGGGCGGTACAACCAGACTAGGTCACCCTGCGAGAACCCTTGGCTGTTGGCTTGCCTGTTGTATCGGGTCTTCATGCGGTCGCTCGCCTTCTGGATGTTCTGATGAGCCATCTCATGTATGTCGTGGAGATGGTCCACGAGGTTCTCCACATCTCGGTTGGTGGCTGCTTTGCGTCCTGAGGCTCACAAAAGCCAGGTCACAAGGGAGGTGTTACTCTCGGCCGAACATTAAGCTGGCTGCCGTCATCCCAGTGGTGTTGTGTGTTTACGAGCGGTAGGCCAGCAAGAACAGTGGTACCTTGACGTCCCAGTCTCGCTGATGGCTGGCCACGACCTTCCTCAGGTGTTCTTTTAAGGTATTGATGTACCTTTCGACCATACCATCCGACTGGGGATGTAGAGGTGTTGTGCGGGTCTCGTTAACCCCACGTCTTTCTAGTGCCTCCTTCATTAGGTTGTATTCAAAATTGGTACCCTGGTTGCTGTGGAGCTCTAACGGCACCCCAAATCGGCAGAACACTTGCTCCACAGGGTAGTCTGTGATTGTCGTCGCCTCCTGGTTCAGGATGGCATACGCCTCTGGCCACTTGGTGAAGTAATCCACGACCACCATCAGGTACTTATTGCCTCGGTCGGGTAATGGGAATGGTCCAGCTATATCAACGGCGATCCTATCAGCATCTCTCAGCATCTGCTCGGAGCCTCTTCCCTCTACAATGTTCACAGGTGAAGTCATACTCCTGCAGCCTCTGGACCCAGCAGGCTGTCTGGCCTTCCAAGTTTCTAAAGCTGAGTAGCCAGGTTAGGGTGGAGTGGTCAGTCTTCAGGTGGAATGGCTGACCGTACAGGTACTTGTGCAAGTGTTCCAAGGTCTTTACCACTGCCAGTAACTCTTGCCGGGTGACGCAGTAGTTCTTCTCTGCCTTGGATAGCGTCTTGCTGTAGTCACTTGCTCATGGCCATCCTGGACTTGGGATAGGATGCCTCCAATGCAATGGTTGCTGGCATCGGTGTCCACAATGAAGGCGCCACCTGGTTGTGAGAATCCCAGAATAGGAGCACTAAAAACTAAACCGTCAATAATAAATAGAATAAATAAGTAATAAATAAAATAATAAATCGTTAATTAAATTAAAATGTGGGGAAAATATAACAAAATTTAGATAAATACGATCCTAAGAGAAATGATGATGAGGATGATGATGATGGTAGTAGTAGTTTCGGGGCGCACAACTGCTTGGGTTATTAGCGCCCTAACAACACTAAAAGCTTAAAAGTAACTGGCATGTAGCCTCCTGTGGGTGCAATGGGTAAAAGATTAGAACCATCACTAAAAACAGTGCCAGTAACGGTAAGAATAAAAACCACATTGGCAAACGGCTAAAGTGCAAAAGGTGTAAGAACAGTTATATACTGCGACCGAAGCCAATTAGGTGAATAAATCTTAAAAGTTTCTCTACGGCGCCCGGAGTGTCAGCTAGGATATCGGTCATTGTTGCTGGTAGGTCCAAAGACGCACGTAGGGGGGCTAAAAACTGTCACTGTGTTAAGATATGTCGCACCGTCAGTGACTCGCTGCAACGAGGACAAACAGGTGCAGGTTCTGAACGTAATACATGAGTGTGACTAAAACGGCAGTGCCCGATACGTAGTCTAGCTAAAATGACTTCGTCGCGACGGCAGCCACGGGAGGAAGTCTGCCAGGTAACAGGTAACGGTTTCACCTCCCGAAGTTTGTTGCGCGTAACAGCGCGCCAAGTTGTCTGCCAGCGGGAAGTGTGAAGACTCCGTAAAATCGCGCTAAAATCATCAGAGGGGACGTGAGAGCTGCTACATCTACCACAGGAAAGGGCAGCCTTCGCAGCGATATCAGCGTCCTCGTTACCTGACAGGCCTACATGTCCAGGGACCCACACGAAAGACACCCTAATGCTAGCATTAGCGAGCATGTGAAGGCGATCCTTGACACGCTGTACAAGAGGGTGGTAGGTGTACAGCGACCTGAGGCTTGGGAGGGCGCTTAAAGAATCGGAGCAGATCGCCCAGCGCTGCGAACCTTGCCTATGAATATGCAGAAGAGCTTGGTAAATAGCAAACAGCTCAGCGGTAAAAATCGTGCACTGCGATAAGAGGCGAAATTTGAAACTGCGGCTACCGTGAATAAAAGCACATCCCACAACTTGGTTGTCCTTCGAGCCATCCGTGTATATAAAATTACAAGGGCCATAGTGAGCCTTTAGTTCTAAAAAGGACATGCGAATAGTCGAACGAGGGGTCGTTGATTTCGGCATGGCCGTCAGCCCCAGATCGACGGAAATCTCCGAGCGGAGCCAGGGGGGATAGGGATTCTCCCCGGTGAAACACGGACGGCAAAGTGATGTTCAAGAGTCGCAGAAGTAGGCGAAACCGAACGCCAGGAGGGAGCAACGCCAGGGGGCGCGTCGAGTACTGACCATCCAAAGAGTCGTTAAAAAAGGGTTTAAAAGAAGGATGTTCCGACATACTTAATAGCTTGCAAGCATAAATGCACAAAAGAACATCGCGTCGATAGGAAAGCGGTGGTTCGGCGGCTTCCGTACACAGGCTCACTGCTGGGCTAGTGGGAAAAGCGCCAGTACTCAACCTGATTCCACAGTGGTGGATGGGATCGAGGCGACTTAGAACCGACGGACGAGCCGACGAATACACGACGCATCCGTAGTCAAGTTTAGATCGGACTAGGCAGCGGTAGAGTTGTAAAAGTACAGTCCGATCTGCACCCCAGGATGTGCTACTTAAAATGCGTATAATATTAAGAGAACGGTCACACCGTACATAACATGAGATGACCAGCTGAGCTTTCTGTCGAAGATCAATCCCAAAAATTTCGCCTCGTCCGCAAAAGGAAGAACAGCAGGGCCGAGGTGTAGAGAAGGCAAATGAAACGCCTTCCGGCGCCAGAAGTTGACACAGACTGTTTTCTCGGCGGAAAACTTAAAGCCGTTTTGGATACTCCTAGTGTAGAGGTGATCTAGGCAACCTTGTAGGCGGCGTTCTAGCAGACAAGTTCGCCGAGAGCTGCAATAAATTGCAAAGTCGTCGACAAATAAAGAGGACGAAATGCCGGGTGGAACACACTCTACAATGGGATTGATAGCAATGGCAAATAGAGTGACACTGAGCACCGATCCTTGCGGTACTCCGTTCTCTTGGATAAAAACACGGGATAAAACTGAACCTACGCGCACGCGAAAGACTCTATTCCTCATGAACTCTCGAATAAAGAGGGGTAGACGGCCTCGGATACCCCAACTGTGTAGTGTACGAAGAATGCCATACCTCCAACATGTGTCGTATGCTTTGGCGAGATCAAAAAAGACGGCAACCGTTTGATTCCTCCGCAAAAAATTGTCCATAATATGTGCTGAGAGGGAGACTAGGTGATCAGTCGTAGAACGGAAGCGTCGAGAGCCGCATTGGACGTCGGACAACAAATGTTGGGATTCCAGCCACCATGTCAATCGCCCGTGTATCATGCGCTCCATCATCTTGCAGATGACGCTGGTGAGGGAGATCGGGCGATAACTGGAAGGCTTTAAAATGGGGACTATGGTGGCCTCGCGCCAGGCGGATGGAAATGTGGCAGTACGCCAGATACGTTTGTACACGCTTAGAAGGAACCTTCTACCAGGGGAGGTAAGGTATTGGAGCATCAGAAGGTGTATACCATCTGGGCCAGGTGCAGAGGGCCTGGAAGAAGCCAGGGCCCTTTCTAGCTCGGCCTCGGCGAAATCCGTGTTGTAAAATTCCGTGTTAGATGAGGAAAACGAGAGCCCATGGGATTCCACCCGGTCTTTCGTAGATAAGAATGCTGCATGATAATGGGAGGAACTGGAAACGTCAGCGAAGGCAGTTCCCAAGGCGTCAGCAACGGCTCCGGGTATAACGACAGTGTCGTTATTTAGCCTGAGGCCGGGTATCGTGAGCCTGGAAGCTTTGCCGGCGACGCGGCGAAGCCGATCCCATAAATAGAAGATGGTGTGAAGGGATTAAATGACTCGACAAAGCTCTTCCAAGAGGCCCGTTTACTGTCCATAATGATCAGGATGTCTTATTTTGTCAGTCTTATTTTGTAATTGTAGCTGGTTGCCAGTTATTTGTATATTGGATTCCAGTAAATTTTTATTAGTTAAATTGTAAATTTTAAAATTGGTAGTTTTTGTATTTGTTTAAAAAATTTTTCTTTTAATTTTTGTTTTATTTTATTATCTGAAAAATGATTGTTTAAATTGTAGTTTTGTATTTATGTGGTAGTTAATAAATTAGAATTTGGAAATCATGTCCCGGTATAAGAAATTAGGTACCGGGATTAGATTTTCAGATTTTATTTATTTATTTATTTATTTGTCCATAATGATGTGACGAGCTCGGGCACGCAGTCGTTTATACGTCACCAGATTGTCAAGTGTAGGGTGGCGCCGAAATACTCGAAGTGCCTTCCTCCGTGCTTGGATCGCCACCCGACAGTCGTCGGTCCACCAAGGGACTGGCAGGCGTTTCGGATGGGATGACGACCTGGGTATTGCTTGTTCGGCAGCAGAAGTAATGACGGAGGTAAGGTGATCCACCATGTCGTCTACGTTGTTAAAGAGGCGGTCTTCGAAGACCGCCAAGTTTGAGTAAAGTAGCCACTGCGCTCTGTGGTATTGCCAGTGGGGTACACGTGACGATGGAACATTGTGTGAAAGCAGGCGTATAACACACGGAAAATGATCGCTGCCAAAGCTTTCAGAGATGACGTTCCACTGTAGGCGATGTGTAAGCTGTTGGGAGCAAACAGCTAGGTCGAGGTGAGAGAAAGTGCCGCTGGAATCGGAAAGAAAGGTTGGTTGGCCGGTGTTTAGAACGGAAAGATTGTACCGAGAAAAAAATTCAACGAGGTCGTTCCCCCTTGCGCAAGCCCGTGGAGATCCCCATAGGGGGTGGTGGGCATTGAAGTCTCCCAACAGAGGATAAGGCATCGGGAGCTGCGCTACTAAAGCCGCGAGATCAGCAAGAGGGAGAGGAGAAGAAGGTGGAAAATAAACAGAACAAAGTGTAAACGAAAAACCAGGAAAGCGGACGATGGCAGCAACAGCTTGCAGGTGGGTGGTGAGCCAAAGAGCTTGATAATAAATGTCACCAAGGAGCATCATAACATCCCCATGGGCAGGAGAACCAGGAGTCGGTGGGAGATCGAAGCGCACCGATGAGTAGCCAGGAAAGGTAAAAGTATCCTGGCTGTGAAGCTTTGTCTCCGGCAGACATAAAATAATGGGTGACAGCGAGGCTGTGAGCATTTGTAAATCGGTTTTGTGGGTGCGAATGCCACATGTGTTCCACTGAATAATGGACATTGGGAGCTGAATAAATAGAGGATCAAGTGTTTTACTTGGCCAGAGGCTGACGCTTTAGTTTGCCCTTAGTCGTGCGCGTGGGACTGGGACTCTAAGGAGTCGTGAAATCCTCCATTGGCTCGGCGGAGGGAGGAGGGGTGGAGTCACCGGAAACCGAACACAGGATATCAAAGCGGTTGCTGGTGGCCGCTGGGATCGCGGAGCTGCGTGATGCTCGGCTACGGCCCCTGCTCTCCTGGGACCGTGATCTCCGAGGCGGTGAGGGAGATGACGCCTTCGATACGAGCGGCTGACATGAAGAAGTAGGAGGGTCCTTCAAGAAGTCCGAACGTTTAGGCTGGGTCTTGAATTGTCGAGGTTCGGTACTCATAGTAATTTTCTTTGGACTGCGAGACCCGGATGGGCAGCTAGCTGGTTTGGCTGGAGCGGCAAGAGAGGAGGTCGAGCAAGTTTGAATGCCGATGTCCCTCTTAGGTACTGGGGTAGAAACCACCGAACTGAATGTGCCAAATTTTAGGAGAGAAGGCTGCCGAGCAAGATGGCGTTTGCGGGCCTCAGTGAAAGAAATACGCTCTTTCACCCGCAGCTCCGGGATGGCCTTCTCGTCCAGAAAACGTGGGCAGTCGCGGGAATTTGCTGGATGAGCACCTCGACAATTGACGCAGCAGGGAGCAGTCTGACAAATACCCTCATGGGCCTCGTCGCCGCACTTAGCACAAATAGGCATGGTTGTTTTACACGTTAGCTTCGTGTGACCGTATCTTTGGCACTTAAAGCAACGCATAGGCCGTGGAATATAGGGCCGAACGTTAATCACCTCATACCCAGCCTTAATTTTTGATGGGAGATCTAGCCGGTCAAAAGTGAGAAAAAGCGTACGAGTTGGTACCGGAACACCGTCGCGCATTGTTTTCACGCGGTAAACGGAGATAACGCCCTGGTCTGCTATGTAACTCTGGATTTCTTCTTCTGGCATGCCATCCAGTAGGGAGGAAGTAATGACGCCTTTGCTTGAGTTCAGGTTACGGTGTTTTTCGACTCGGATAGGATAGCCGTGAAGTAGTTTGGCCTTTAAGATTCGGTCGAACTGTATAGCAGTAAAGGTTTCGACTAGTAGGGAACCAGTTCTCAAGCGGGTGCAAGATTTAACCGGGCCAGCGATTTTGTCAAGTCCAACTTGAATAACAAAAGGATTCACGGTTGAAAACGTCTGAGTCTCTTCCAATCGACTTATAACTAGGTACCGAGCGCTTGAAGCTATGGGTGCATCGTTGACTTGTCGTTTGCGTTTTGGAGTGAGAGTTGCCATAAAAAAAAGTATGGTGTAGCTTTCATCCGCCAGTGCTCCCCACCCACCACGGAGCCCAACAAGGGGTCACCCCACTGGGATGACAGGGCTACACGGGGGATATAGCGGGCACGCCGTCCCACTCACCCTGGAGTTCAGTGTAACACCTAGTCTTGGCCGATTGACTAGGGGTGGGTTAGTCCCTAGCCTCCCGTTTAGGTGAAGCAGAAGCTAAAGTAGTGTATTAGAAATGCGCACCCTCCCCAAATTCAGAAAAACACTGTTACGAGCTCAGGTACGCATCCCTCAACCACCAGGACAAATATTTCCACCGACACGGGTCTCCATGCACGGCCTACACGTGGGTGGGCCTGTTGACCGTCTCCCTCAACCACGAAGAGGAGCCCACATGAGGGAGACTGTTGGCTTGGGACCCCGGGTGCGCCAAACCCGTACCTACCGAAGTAGGCCCCTGGGGGGGATGATGATGATGATGATGATATAAATAATATAATTAATAAACAGATTATTAAATCATTAAATGAAAAAGATTTAATTTTTACTAAAGCGGATAAGGGTAAAAGGATTGTAATTTTAGATAAATCTGATTACAAAAATAGACTAGAACGTCTACTTCAAGGCGAAGATTTCAGAAAGATTAATAAAGATCCGTTACACTCTTGTATTTCAAATTTTAATAAAAGACTTAATGAAGCGAAAGTTATATCAAATAAAGAAAAACTTTTTGTAAAAGTTAGTAATCCTGTTTTACCTAGAATTTATGTCCTTCCTAAAATTCATAAACCTAGAAATAAAATGAGACCTTTTGTAAATTGTATAAGTTCACCAACTTATAATTTAGCTAAATGTTACATAATATATTTAGTAATTTTGATAAATTTGAGAGTTTAAGTGTTAAAAACTCTTCTGAATTAGTTAACAAGTTTGACAGTGTTGTATTATCTGAGACTGATAAACTTATTTCTTTTGATGTAACTGCCTTATTTCCTATTATTCCTAGAGAAAAGCTTCTTTAAAAAAGTGGTTAAATTCAATAAATTTGCATGAGGAGTTAGTTAATAATTGATTTTGTTAAACTTACTACTTTTTGTTTGGATCAAAATTTTTTCACTTTTAATGGTGAATTTTTTCAACAAACTTCTGGCTTAGCAATGGGTAATCCTCTTTCACCTTTTCTTGCTGATCTTTTTATGAGTTTTTTTCGAAATGCAAGTCACTAAAGCATTCCCTTTGATTTTTAAAACCTGGTATAGATAGGTTGGTGATATTTTTGCTATTGTTCCTGATAAACAAATAAATGATACAATTCCTTTCTTGGAAGTGTTGAAAACAGTGTTGTTATGATAAATTAACTTTAAAGAGAGTCGATTAAAGACACTAGACAACACTTACTTTTAAATTTTTCCGGAACATGTTTCTGAGGCTTTGCCTCTATCATCGGCCGGCTCTCGACTGGTTCTCTTTGGTGTAGCTGACGATATTTTGTCACAGGTCTCCTCTGGTGGCGGTTCAAGGAACTTGCTGAACAAATCTTTCTGGGGAATGTCGAAATTGAATACTTTGTTCCTATTTTTTGAAATGAAGATTTGTTCCCATGTGGATAGTTCTTGTTTTCCTGATGTATGTTTTAGTAGTTTTGGTTCTGGATTTATGTTGTGGTTTTTTTCCCAAAAATGTGTGGCAACTGCTGATTTTTCTAATTGTTTATATTTTATGTTTCTAAAGTGTTCCTTTGCTCTTGTTTCTAAATTTCTTTTGGTTTTTCCAATATAAATTTGACTACAGTCATTGCATTCAATTTGATATATACCAGATTTTTTGTTAGATGGAATGGCATCTTTGATGTTTGAGCAAATTAGGTTTTTTAAGGAGAAATGGTTGACTGGTGCTAGTTGAATGTTTTGTTTTTTGAAGACTTTTTTGAATTTATCATAGGCCCATGGATGGTAAGTGAATTTTCTGAAAATCATATTAGTTTCTGTAGCTGAGAGGGTTGTGGTTTCCTTTAGTAGCTTCTTCTTTTTTGCTAAGTTCACTTTTTTGTCCACTAATGATTTGGGAAAGTTATTTTTTTGTGCTATTTCAATTATTTTGTTGTATTCTGTTTTGTATTCTTCTGCTGTGAGAGGGATGTTTACCAGTCTGTGTGCTAAACTATTGAAGATTGCCTGTTTGTGGGATCTTGGGTTGTAGCCATTAGCTTTTATGTAGTTGTCTGTCTGTGTTGGTTTTCTGTAAATGCCAGAGTTTAGTCTGTTTTTATTCCTCATTATTTTTAGATCCAAAAATGGTAAATGCTCATCTTTCTCTATTTCTACAGTGAATTTGATGCTTTTTTCTTGGATATGTAAAAGTTTTAGTGCATCACTGATGTGTTTTTTTGGTACTATTGCAAAGATGTCATCTACATATCTTTGCCAGAGTTTGAACATCCAAGGGAAACCTTTGTTGATCCTTATTTCTAATGCACTCATGTACAGATCGGCCAGGAAGGGTGATAGGGGGTTGCCCATTGCTAACCCTGAAATTTGGTGATAATATTTTGTTTGAAACTGGAAGAAATTTTGTTCTATGCATAATTTGGTTAGTTTGATGTAGTCTGAAATTTCAGGAGATGCCATTCCAAGTGATTTGAGTCATTTTTCTATCAACGGTGGGAGTTGATTAACTGGTATGCTGGGAAACAGTGATTTAACATCAAACGAGACTAGTGTGTCCTCTTCTTTTAGTTCAGTATCCTTAATGTGTTCTTTAAGTTCATAGGTGTTTTTGATGCTTAGGCTGTCGAATTTTGGAAATGAGTTGAATTTGTTTGTTAACCACTTTGCAAGTTTGTATGTTGGTGAATTTATACTGCTAACTATAGGTCTCATTGTTATGGATGGTTTGTGTATTTTGGGTAAGCCATAAAGTCTAGGTAAGGTTGGGTTATCCGGTTTAACTGCATATTTAGCTGATTTAACTGAATATGCAGTTAAACCGGATAACCCAACCTTACCTAGACTTTATGGCTTACCCAAAATACACAAACCATCCATAACAATGAGACCTATAGTTAGCAGTATAAATTCACTAACATACAAACTTACAAAGTGGTTAACAATCAAATTCAACTCATTTCCAAAATTCGACAGCCTAAGCATCAAAAACACCTATGAACTTATAGAACACATTAAGGATACTGAACTAAAAGAAGAGGACACACTAGTCTCGTTTGATGTTAAATCACTGTTTCCCAGCATACCAGTTAATCAACTCCCACCGTTGATAGAAAAATGGCTCAAACAACTTGGAATGGCATCACCTGAAATTTCAGACTACATCGAACTAACCAAATTATGCATAGAACAAAATTTCTTCCAGTTTCAAACAAAATATTATCACCAAACTTCAGGGTTAGCAATGGGCAACCCACTATCACCCTTCCTGGCCGATCTGTACATGAGTGCATTAGAAATAAGGATCAACAAAGGTTTCCCATGGATGTTCAAACTCTGGCAAAGATATGTAGATGACATCTTTACAATAGTACCAAAAAAACACATCAGTGATGCACTAAAACTTTTACATATCCAAGAAAAAAGCATCAAATTCACTGTAGAAATAGAGAAAGATGAGCATTTACCATTTTTGGATCTAAAAATAATGAGGAATAAAAACAGACTTAACTTTGGCATTTACAGAAAACCAACACAGACAGACAACTACATAAAAGCTAATGGCTACAACCCAAGATCCCACAAACAGGCAATCTTCAATAGTTTAGCACACAGACTGGTAAACATTCCTCTCACAGCAGAAGAATACAAAACAGAATACAACAAAATAATTGAAATAGCACAAAAAAATAACTTTCCCAAATCATTAGTGGACAAAAAAGTGAACTTAGCAAAAAAGAAGAAGCTACTAAAGGAAACCACAACACTCTGAGCTACAGAAACTAATATGATTTTCAAAAAATTCACTTACCATCCATGGGCCTATGATAAATTCAAAAAAGTTTTCAAAAAACAAAACATTCAACTAGCACCAGTCAACCATTTCTCCTTAAAAAACCTAATTTGCTCAAACATCAAAGATGCCATTCCATCTAACAAAAAATCTGGTATATATCAAATTGAATGCAATGACTGTAGTCAAATTTATATTGGAAAAACCAAAAGAAATTTAGAAACAAGAGCAAAGGAACACTTTAGAAACATAAAATATAAACAATAAGAAAAATCAGCAGTTGCCACACATTTTTGGGAAAAAAAACCACAACATAAATCCAGAACCAAAACTACTAAAACATACATCAGGAAAACAAGAACTATCCACATGGGAACAAATCTTCATTTCAAAAAATGGGAACAAAGTATTCAATTTCGACATCCCCCAGAAAGATTTGTTCAGCAAGTTCCTTGAACTGCCACCAGAGGAGACCTGTGACAAAATATCGTCAGCTACACCAACGAGAACCAGTCGAGAGCCGGCCGATGATAGAGGCAAAGCCTCAGAAACATGTTCCGGAAAAATTTAAAAGTAAGTGTTGTCTAGTGTCTTTAATCGACTCTCTTTAAAGTTAATTAAATAAATGATACTTTAAAATTACTAAATGTACAAGATACAGCTATAAAATTAACATTAGAAACTGAAATTGATGGTTTATTTCCTTTTTTGGATTTGAAGATAATAATAAATTGGATTTTGGTATTTATAGGAAATCTACTCATATCGATAATTACTAAAAAAATAAAAGTTTTAACCCTTTTCCACATAAATTTGCTGTTTTTAATAGTTTTATTTATGGATTAATAAATATATTCCTGAATAAAGAGGAATTTAATAAAGAATATAAACATATTATTAATATAGCTTTAATCAATGGTTTTTATAAAGATTTTATAAAAAGGAAGATTGAAACATTTAAATATCAAAAAACTGTTAATGATATTTCTACCCTTAAAAAATAAAAGACGATTATAATTTTAAAAAATGTACTTACCATCCTTGGTTTAATAAACAATTTTAAAAAGATTTTAAAGAGTTTGGTATAACTTTGGTTCCTCAAAACAAATATAGTATTAAAAATTTACTACATTTCTCTAAAAAATATGAACTTCCTAATGATAAAAAATCTGGTATTTATCAGTTTGATTGTTTAGATTGTGATTGGGTTTACAGTAGTAGGAGGAAACTTAATTTGCAAACCAGAACGAAAGAACATTTTCGTAACATTAAGTGTAAACAAACTGATAATTCGGCCATAGCAGATCATTTTTGGTCATTGAACCATAGTATAAATCCTTAAAACAATTAAATGTCCCTATAGATTTAATGGTTTGGGAAAGTATATTTATTTTAAAAAATAAACATTGTGTAATGAAATTTTAAATGCCGGCAGTTGATTCTGTTCTTAAGAATGTTTCGTTTTCAGATTTTGGTAATACTGAAAAAACATGACAACATAGTAACTTCCTTAACGACGAATTTGTTGTCTCCTGAGTTTTTCTTTGACTGAAGATGCGGACAAGAGTTTGTGAAATTCATTTCAATTAGAAAGAATAATTAACATCATTTTCTTAAGTTATGTGAAGTTTTTGTTACAAATTATTATATTTGTATAATATAATTACTTATTTAAATACATGTGAACATGGTATGCTTCGTTTGTCTCTGAACGTGACTAAGGAGTTGTATGACACTACGCAAAATCCGCCGCTGCACCGCTGCTTACCATCAACAGTTCTGAGTGCACGAGCATGCATGCGGGTAAGAGACGGCAGCACGAATTTTCACTGCTCCAAAATGTGTTCTTAGGCAATCTGCGTACCAAGACTCTTGATATATATTTTTCCTTGCATTTTATGTGGTGTTTTCCCACTAAAAAATGTTTCTCTGTTTTGTACAGTGTTGTGTATCTCAGTAAGCAACATGGCGAAGGGAGCAGTGCATGGTAATGATGAGGAGGGTTTACCAAAGATTTTTGATAGTGTTTTTTACAGTGATAATGAACTAAGTGATCTTTCTTTTAGGAATCAGATTCTGAAGAGCCCCGAGCAGTACTTCATAGTGATATGAGTTATGAAAGCAGTGATCACAGAATGAAATATTTTCCTGTTAGTTAGTCAAGTATAAATTAAAATTTTGCTCGATAGATGCCCAGGTAACGTGCCAGTCGATCTAAAATACATTTAACCTATGATGAGTTAAGTTTATTAGCAATATGGATTGAAAATTTTGTACAGTATCTGTACTGGTTGATGTTATACTATTTTTTTTTTAAATTATCTTTCTTGCAACATCACTGGAGGATATTTAAATCTGATTTCTCAGCAGTTAGTAGATACCAACAGAGATGCCTCTATTGCCTCAAAGGAGTTCACCGAAACAACATTCAATAGTCAACATTAGTTGAGGGTATTAGGAAGGTCCTAATGAAACGCATTCTAGGTAAACATTAGTAACATATGGAGTACAAAATTGAATCGAGAATATATTGACACATTGCTTCACTCACCTGTTTATTCACAGGACATGTTTCAAGAGCTCTTGCTCTTATCCTCAGCTGATACTCGACTAGTGCAAGTTGTAGTGGTTTCTTCTTTCTCCGTATTGTCAATAGATGGCGTGATGTACTTGTCAAAGATGTCCGGTGGTGGAGTTTCAAAATTCATGACTCTATGACGATTTTTGTTAATGAAGATTTTTTCCCATACGGAAAGGTCTATGGGGTGATTAACGTATTTTATTAGAGATGTTTCCAAATTGATGTCATGTCTAGTATTCAAAAAATGAAAAGCCACTGCTGATTTTTCTGTTTCACCATTTTTAATGTTTCTCATATGTTCTTTAGTTCTGATGTTAATATTTCTTTTTGTTTTTCCTATATAAATTTTAGGGCAAGTTTCACATTTGATCTCATAGATTCCTGGTTTTTCTTTGGTAGTGATTGAAAAACCAGGAATCTATGAGATCAAATGTGAAACTTGCCCTAAAATTTATATAGGAAAAACAAAAAGAAATATTAACATCAGAACTAAAGAACATATGAGAAACATTAAAAATGGTGAAACAGAAAAATCAGCAGTGGCTTTTCACTTTTTGAATACTAGACATGACATCAATTTGGAAACATCTCTAATAAAATACGTTAATCACCCCATAGACCTTTCCGTATGGGAAAAAATCTTCATTAACAAAAATCGTCATAGAGTCATGAATTTTGAAACTCCACCACCGGACATCTTTGACAAGTACATCACGCCATCTATTGACAATACGGAGAAAGAAGAAACCACTACAACTTGCACTAGTCGAGTATCAGCTGAGGATAAGAGCAAGAGCTCTTGAAACATGTCCTGTGAATAAACAGGTGAGTGAAGCAATGTGTCAATATATTCTCGATTCAATTTTGTACTAGTTTGTGCTTCACTGTCCCTACGCTTCTTTCAAGTTTATACTTTGAACATATGGAGTGTTGAGTACTAGTTTATATTAATTATTGGAGTATTTAAATACAATGAAAATGGGTTAATATTTATCATAACCATAATCATAACTACAGTGGGATATATAATTTTAAACTTAATAACAAATACATTTATTGATCAACAGATTTCAGAAATGATGCGCAATTAACTTAGTGACATAGTATGTTTCAAATCATGACATTATTTACACAGATATGTGATGTTTTTCACTAAAAGCAATGCCTTATATCAAACAAATACTTAATGCATTAAATGAATTTCAGGTTAATACTATCCAATTTCCATTGTAGTGGAGCAGTCAAAGTTACTGTTGCTACAAAACCTGTAGATGAGGATAATGCTGCATTAAATATCCTGCTGCTGCTTAAAGGTGGTGATGAAGATGAGGATACTAGGTATATTTCATCTTGTTTGGCTGTAACTTCTAATGTTTCTAATATGTAGGTTCACTTTAAATTCCATTTTACTGCCAGAGTAACAGGACATTAATATATAGTACTCAAAAATAGTATGCAATATTCAGTTCAATTCATGTGGCTGCATTATCTTACATAATGCCATAAGCAGTGCTGTAGTTGGAAAAAATGTTTCGGTGGTACTCACCAAACTCGAAAAAATTTTAGATGGTAGTCACCAAAGCATCGATTCACAAATTTAGATGGTATGCTTACATGTTCAAATTTTAGGTGGTACCTGTACCGGCCATACTGGACATAAGTGCTCATGAGTTACATTTGCTAAGACTTTTTCACAAATAAAATGAATTAATAAAATCTGTTAAATAGGCTCATATTTCAAATGCTTACAGGAAATAATTAAATTAACCCCAAAATACCAATCACAGAAGCTCATGACTTTAAACTTATCAAATTACTTACTGAACATAAATTAAAGATGGTGCATATTGTAATAAATCCATATAATCTTCTCTATTTACTTTTCTCATGTTAGCTGCCCAGTCTGTTAAAGTACTATGTAAACAGTTGTGTTGATTTCATTTATAAGGCCAATCATTGATAAGGTGGATCTGTGATTCAAATTCCGGCTATGCCATTGAATTTTTCTGTTCTGATTTTACCATTCAAAGTTTGTCTATACATGATTTGTGTGTTACAGCAATCAATTATAATTGATTGTCCTTATAAATGGAAACTGTAATAAAACCTTAATACCCAGGACTTAGTAGTAGTAATAGTGGTAGTGGATTATTCAGAGGGCATTCGGCACGTCAACCAGACTATTCTCTGTTTCATATAACCTTGCCCGGCTGAAATGTATCACTCCGCGTTCAACAACCCTCCCCCTCGCCCTAATTGGCTAATGCTTTCGCGCCATAGGCCATAGGCGGTGCCTTCCCGTTACATTGAAACTGCAGTAAACGTCAAATGCCAGGAGATAGCTAAAATCATGCAAATAAGTATATGAAGGCATGCAAAAATACAAGTTTATAATGAAACTGAACTCACGCGTTATGGAGAATCTGGTAATGGAGTAATCCCCTCCATCTCGGATTCGGATTCTGATTCTGCAGTAACAGTTTCGCTGTCGGAACTCTCCGTAGGGTTTATAATTATGCTCTCTATTACGTTGTCGACGATGCCATCCAGCTCCCACATTTTGTTTTCTTCTTTGAGCACATGATGAATAGCCTTTTTCCATGTTTCGTCGCTGATCTCCGAAAATGCTGTGGTAAGCAATGGCCTGATATCATTCAACTTAAATGTTCTGTTGTTTCTCGCTACGAATCCTTTAATTTGGCTCCAAATAAGCTCAATTGGATTTAAAATCCAGTGATATGGTGGAAGCCTGAGTACCTCATGACCAGCTGACCTTGCCATTTCATCGATTACGTATTTATCACAATCGCTGGCATGCTTTACTACAAGTTCCAGTAGTTCTGCCTTAATAAGGGATTCATTTACAACTTCATTTTTTGCACGCAGCCACTCAATAATGTCTTGTTTCTTCCAGGATGTATTTGGTTTCTTTTCGACACGAACGCTGTGGTAAGGAGCATTGTCCATCACAATTATGCTGCTTGGTTCCAGTTTTGCTAACACACTCGCAAACCACTGCTGAAACACATGTCCATTCATATCTTCATGGTAATCACCGGTTTTCTTTGACTCATACAGTAGTAGACCATCTTCCACAAAACCACTATCACTTCCTATATGAGTGACAATCAGTCTTCGGCCTTTTCCACTGGGATTTTTTAAACCAGAAGACATACCTTGCAAAAATGCTTGTCTTTCAGTCTTAATAGTCGAGTCACGCCATAGTTTACTTGTCGTAAGCCCTTCATTCACCCAAGTCTCGTCTAGGTAGTATATTTTGCGATTTGTATCCCGGTATTGTCTGATTGTCCTTAAATAACGTCTTCGCCACACAGCAATATCGCCTCTGTCTCTCAGTACATTTTTCTTGCCCCTTTTTTCATTCACAAACCCCAGCTGTATAAGCAATCTATACAGACTAGATCTGCTGAAATTTGGTAAATCTGCATCCTCATTTACAGCAGACAAAATTTTATTTATGTTAGGGAGTTCGTTTCTAAAGAAAAAACTATGCACATGACGACGTACAGCAGTTTTAACGAACTCATCGCATTCTCCGAGCACGCGCTTTTCTTTATTCCTGCGTTTGCCTGGAGTGGTAAGTTTTCCTGTTTTCTCAACTTCACGTCGCGATGTTCCTATGGACCTAACACTCACACCTGTAAGTTCGGAGCACAACTGTTCGACTTCCCTCACTAACAAAGACGGATTCTTCTCTGTGAGTGCATTAAACACATGCAACACAATTCTTTTTTCACCGCTTTGTAATGGCTTACCCTTACGATGCTTCAGCGAAAAACTGGCGGTAGACTCTGCCATTATACATATAATAAGTACATGCGCAATAAACGATGGATAAAATAACGTATCTCTCGAACGCGCACAGTACACCTTCTAATGACAATACATGACTAATCCAGTTCAGAACAAGGTCAGTGATAAAACTCATATAAACAAATATAAACAAATATATGTAATTCACTACCGCTAAAGCACGTGCTCTTGTGTAATCAGAAAGGCAGGCCTAGATGCAAAGGAACCTCCTCTTTACTTTGTTTAAGAATTAACATGCATTTCAGATAAATTAACTCTGTTGCGTAATATATTTAATTGAAACAGTTATGAAAGTAAATATTTGACAATTCTCTTTCAACATATAAAGATATATCACCATGTTAAATAACGAACTAATTTTTACCGCAAAACAGTCTCTACCAAACAGCAGCCAATGAGAGGAGATGAGGTCACGTGACCGTTAAGAGATTACCGGGCAAGCTTACGTGAAACAAGGTATAGATCTGTTGTATCTATGCCCTAAGTGTAGCGTCCCCGGGAGGGAGGATGAGGTGAGAGGTGACAGAGGGTGGCCGACCCCAAGGAGTCAGTGCAATACAGTGGGCAAGGTCCATACACTTAACCATGAAGCTGAATAATTTGGTGCAAAAGGTGCTAAGGATGGAAGGTGGTTAATTATTCTCACCTTTTGTGTCAATCTTGATGAAGTATGCCTTGGCGCTCTGGAGCAGTGAGTCTTCTCTCTCTCTGGCCGTAGTATCAGAGCGAGAATAATTTGTAGAAAACAATAGCAAATTTTCTCTTCTTCAAAATATTGGAATTTATTTTACTAAAACCATTATTATATGCTATCACAATGTTAAGATCTGTAGATTATATCCTTTTATAAAATACTCAATACTGAATCCTTGCAGATTAAGATTCTGCAAACTTGCAGATAGGCATTACAGATAACACATCTTTACACTTTAATGATCTGACGAAAAGTGAAGCCAAAACTATTTGCATGTTCTCAAATCTCTGCACAACGTTGGAGAGACACAAATGTACGTTTTTCTCCTACGACGTTCTTAAGCAGAAAAAAATATTTTAGACATATATCAACTTAGCACAAAAGTGAATCGAGAAGATATTGACATACTGCTTCACTCACACTGTTTTTTCACAGGACATGTTTCAAGAGCTTTTGCTCTTATCATCAGCTGGTACTCGACTAGTGCAAATTGTAGTGGTTTCTACTTTCTTTGTATCGCCGATAGTTGGCATGATGTACTTGTCAGAAATGTCCGGTGGTGGAGTTTCAAAATTCATGACTATGACGATTTTTGTTAATGAAGATTTTTTCCCATACGGAAAGGTCTAATATATCAACTTCCTCTCATATCATGTTGTCATGGTTACACATAACCTACCTTACATTTTATCCATTTCATTAAACATTACAATTCCTCTAACTGTTCCTCTCAAACAACATAAAATATCCAAAATAACTGCTTCAACCAGTTAGAAACTCCCCAGTGGTGGGCTTAGGACGATTGTCATCCCACCTGCTGTGGCCCCAAAACAGTCATGAGGCCAGTTTGGAGACCAGAGGCTGCCACCCCAGAGCAGGATACTCCAGGCAGGCTTGCACAAGTGGCATCCCACGTGCGGCATAGCTGAATCAGCCCACTAGGCCGGCTCTGAGACCGAATTCCGTCCTGCCGGAGGGAAAAGCATTTTCCTCAGAGCATATCATCCCACCATGCACTGCCAAGACTTCCACCAACACTTCTATCCTGAAAGAAACCACCAGATGAGAGATGACATGAAATGATGATGGAGGTGAAATGGAGGGACAGGAAAAACCCCGAAAAAATCATGGGTCAGGTAGTTCGACAACGGGAAACAAACCTGGGCATCTTGAATGCAGGCCACAGACGAAACCATGTGAGACATTCTGCTCGGTGCTCAGAACTTAGGCACTTATGAACTGTAAGTCATCATTGGGGTATGTGATTTCCTGGTTCTCCACTGAAAAAATGCTAGTCAGTTAGGGAATTTAATGTCTTACAGGTATGTTGACATTGTAGCTCACATGGTAGAGTAGCTGCACGTAGAGCAGAAGACTATGTTTAGAATCCAGCTAATGTGTAATAAATACAACTCACCTATAAATTAGTAATCCTCTGTTGATGTTTCAATTTCCATTCCACAGACTTTCATCTCTTAGGAGGAGATTCTATGCTCAAAAATACTTAAATACTTATAACAACATCTTAGTCTGTGAATGTTATTTCAGAGGAAAAAATAGGTTTCTCACTTCTTATTGCATTATATGAGTAATTCACATTAGAATGATAAAGGCAAGGCAGTGAATCAAACACAGTTATTGACTTTGTATTTGCTATTCTTTTCACATTTAGCTTTCACTCACACTTGTATAATGCAAGGTAATTATTTAAGTACATTGCAAGATAGACTTGCATTGCTCATATTATGTGCTTTTATAGTAAATTGCTAAGTATTTTTAAAATCAACTTGACTTCTCTCTTTTTCATTCCATTTTTTTAAAAAAAATGTGAATACCCTAAAAGTAATATTTTGATCTTTAGTTCACACTGTGCCTCTTTGACCAGCTATTGAATTCCCTGCTTATGCTTAAACCATTAAACACATTCATGCTTGTTGTATCACTACTTAAAGCAATGATATGAAGTATCTGAACTCTTCTTCTTTCTTTTTCCCTTATGCCTCTTAGGCATTGGATTTGAGGAGTGGAAACTCAAATCAGATAGAGCAGTGTTTCTCAAAGTGTGGTCCGCAAGGGAGTCTCTTAAGTCAAGTTATAATGTTGAATTAAAACAATATAAAATTGTATTTACTGAGTCACTTATCTACACAGTGCCCAACCGCCTCGGTAGCGTAGATGGTAGCATATCTGCCGCATGTTCAAGAGGTCCCGAGTTCGAATCTCGGTCAGGGTGAGTCTGGATAAGGTTTTATCTGGGGTTTTCCCTTATCCTTACAAGCGAATGTTGGGTAGCTCTAAGCTCTATGGACCTTGGACACATTTGACCATCATTTCACCCATTTCATTCACCGTCCGATATGACTTAACGTTGGAGGACGTAAATTACAAAACAAAACAAAAAATGTTCGGGTGCTGAACTACATTAATTTTACTTAGCATTTTTTATGCAGCTTTGTCGTAACAATGTAAAGCAGATGAGAGGTGCAATCAACATAACAGTTGGTAATATGTAGTGCAACATTATAATAGGAGTGATGCAACCGTACTGCTGTGTGGGTGAAGTCAGTCAAGCCTACACGTGCAGGTCTGGGTCAGGGCTGTCACTGGCTCTGGTTACACAAACGCACGCACAACAAACCAGTCGTTCTCGCTGTGTTGAAGCCAGTGATTATAGTATTTGATTGTCCTGACAGTTTGTAATTGTGAATCGTGAGAATTTATTCGCGTTGTTCAACATGAATCGTTGGTTACAGCCTGGATCAATAAATGCAAGCCTACAATAACTGGCGATCAAGAGGCAAGTTGTAGTAGTGAGCCTACTAGTTTAACTATTTGCTGTTCTGCCGATCTGCAAAAAGTAAAACGAGGAAAATACAGCGAAGAATATTTTAAGTTTCGGATTTGTTCGAGCTGGAACTGAAAACGAACAAAAACTTCAATGTGTTTTGTGTTATGATGTACTGTCCAGTGACATAATGAAGCCTATTATTAAATTATAGATGAGTCGCATTTTTTACACATCTGCTTCACTTTCGTACCTATTTTGAGGACATGTTTCGCAAATCATCGCTTGCATCTACGGCTCTTGTGCGACTGAAGTTAGATCCAGCGGTGTGGGTAATTCTGGGGTTGCTGCTGCCATCTGTTGATTTAGTGATGAACTTAAATGTGGGATTCTCTTCTAGCGGGATTTCAAAGTTCATTAGTTGGTTTTTATGTTTTTCTATGTATATCCTCTCCCATATGACGAGTTCACTATGTTTTTGTACGTATTTTAGTAATTCTGTGTTATCTTCAATTTCATGATTTTCAGACCAGAAATGAGCTGCTATTGCGGACTTATCAATATTTTTGTATCTTAAGTGCCTGAAGTGTTCTTTCTTTCTAGTGCCTATGTTTCTTTTTGTCCTCCCTATGTAAATTTTTTCACAGTCTTTACACTTAATCTTGTAAATGCCTGACTTTTCCTCTGGTTTTATCTTATCAGTATTATTACTGTGAAGTAGGTTTTTAATGTTGTAATTGTTTTTTGGTGCCAATGTTATATTGTATTTCTTGAATATTTTTTGGAACTTTTTTGTGGCCCAGGGGTGGTAAGTAAATTTAGCAAATCTAATTTCTTGTTTTATTGGTGTGAGAGCTGTGATCTGTTTTAATCTCTTTTTTAGTTTGAATAATTTTAGTTTTTTATCTACAAGGTTTTTTCCATATCCATTTTTAATTGCAGTTTTTAAGATTTGATGGCATTCGTTTTGATATTCTTGCTGGCTGAGAGGTAGATTTACTAATCTGTGTGTCAGACTGTTGATGGTTGCATGTTTGTGTGGAATTGGGTTGAAACTATTTGCTTTGATGTAATTATCTGTGTGTGTTGCTTTTCTATGAATGCCAAATTCTAGTTTTTCATTGCTTTTTTTGATTTTAAGATCTAAAAAAGGTAGAGTACAGTCCTCTTCAGTTTCCACTGTGAATTGTATGCTGGGTTCTTGCAGGTTGAGTAGTTTCAAAGCATCATCTATTAGTTTGTAGGGCACTATTGCAAAGATGTCGTCTACGTATCTGTACCATGTTTTAAACATATGAGGGAAGGCTTTAGTAATATGTGTTTCGGAAAAGCTCATGTATAGATTGGCCAAAAATGGTGATAGCGGGCTTCCCATAGCTAGTCCTGAAATTTGTTTATAATATTTTCCATCGAAGACAAAATAATTTTGATGTATACATAATTCAGTCATTGCCAAATATTTTTCTATTGCATTGGCATTCAGGTTTATAGAATTTAGCCATTTTTTCAGTTGAATCAAAAGTTTGTCTAATGGAATGCTAGGGAAGAGGGAGCGGACATCAAAGGATACTAAAGTGTCATGAGGTTTTAGTTTAAGATTTTGAATTTTTTCTACCAGGTCTAAAGAGTTTTTTATACTCAGAGTATGGAATTGTGGAAAGGACTGAAATTTTTTGGATAGCCATTTTGCCAGAAGGTAAGTAGGAGTGTTTATATTATTTACAATGGGTCTCATGGGTATGTTGGGTTTGTGTATTTTAGGTAAACCATATAGTCTTGCAAGGGTAGGGTTGTCCGGTTTGATAGTTTTTTGTTCTGTAGTTGTTAAAATTTTACTATTAATGATGGTTTTTTGTACATCTTTTATGCATCAGTTGAGTGGATTAGAATCTATTTCCTGGAATTCTTTTTGTTGTAGTAACTCTAACACTTTTTCTTTGTATGTAGCTGTATCTAAGATTACTATTTTGTTCCCTTTATCAGCCCTTGAGAAGATTACATCCTTTTTCCTTAAAGATTTAATTATCTGAATTTGTTTCAAATGTTTTTTTGGCTTTTTATTTATTAAGTTTTCCAATATAGGAGCTGATTTTTTCCTAATTATATTTTTGTCCATGGTTTCCAAGCCTTCTACTGCTAATTCTATATCTGCAATGAATTCATCCGGGTTGCTGGAGTATGTTATACATGTTTTTAGGCCTTGGTTAAGTACATCTATTTCTTCATTGTTAAAATTTTGCTTTGAGAGATTAATTACATTGTCTAGGGATGTGTTCTTTGCTGAAATTTTGTTATGTTTTGGTTGCCAATGGTTATGATTATGTTTTAGTTTCTTATTATGACGATAAACTTTCTCTTTGACTTTATAATTTATATGTTCAAATGATTTGGCTTCTAAGTGGTCCCATGCTGTGTTTCCTAGTAATTTTACAAGTTTCAGATGTAGGTTGTACAAAGAGAGGTCTATATTAGTTATTTTTCTGTAGTGATTTGCTTTTTCGGATTTTAACACAGCTTTTTCAGCAGCTAATTGTTCTATACTGTTGTTGTTAAATTTTACTATTTTTCTTACAAATTTCGGAGAAATGTTATGTTTTAGGCAATTGTTGATAAATTTTATGTCCGCTGTTATTAACCTTCTTTTTGTCTTTAGTTTCAAATATTGTTTTATTTATTGTTTTAGTTTCAAATATTGTTTTATTTATACGACTCATCTAAAATTTAATAATTGTTTTATTTCTTTCTTGTTGCCGAAATGTTTGTTGAAATTTTCAAATGTGAACGATCTTACCTCCATGTTGTCCGGTTTTTAAAGTTGGTTGTATCTAACTTTCGCGTGTTCCTCTTGACTTAACGTCACTTCAATATATCGAGATTTAACTGTATTGGAACACCACAGTGAAGCGAAAAATTATTAAATTATAGATGAGTCGCATTTTTTACACATCTGCTTCACTTTCGTACCTATTTTGAGGATCTAACTTCAGTCGCACAAGAGCCGTAGATGCAAGCGATGATTTGCGAAACATGTCCTCAAAATAGGTACGAAAGTGAAGCAGATGTGTAAAAAATGCGACTCATCTATAATTTAATAATTTTTCGCTTCACTGTGGTGTTCCAATACAGTTAAATCTCGATAATGAAGCCTGTTAAGCTGCGAAGACATTTAGTGACGAAACATCTGGATTGCATTGATAAGACATTTGATTATTTAAAAATAAAAAGTAAAGAGATGAAAATGAGTAAATCTAGAATAGAAAAAATGTCTCCTGGAACCAATAGTGAAAAAGCAACACTAGCTTCCTATGAGGTAGCGCTACTCATTGCTAAAAGTGTCAAGCCTTATAACATTGCAGAGGAATTAATATTGCCAGCGGCTAAAAAGATGTGTAGCATAATGATTGGTGACTTGGCTAAAGAGTTGAAGACAGTCCCACTATCAAATGATTCAGTTAAATGTAGAATTGTTGATATGTCTCAAAATGTCCTGGACCAGCTAATTATGAAGTTAAACTCAACCACAATGTATGCTTTGCAACTTGATGAAAGTACTGATTTCACTGACAAGAGTCGTTTGTTAGCTTTTTTATGTTACGAACACAAGAAAGAGCTTGTTGAAGACTTATTGTTTTGTAGGGAAATCTTGCATAACACTTCTGAGGATGTCTTTAAGACACTTGATGGATTTATTTCAGAGCAAGGTCTTGAATGGAAAGTTTGTGTAGCCGTAACCACTGACGGAGCTGCAGTGATGTCTGCACACAACAGTGGATTGAAAGCTCAATTTCAAGCTGTTAACCCTGAGATTAAGTGGACTCATTCCTCGATACATAGAGAGGCATCGGCTGTAAAAGAATTCCAACAGATTTGAAGGAAACATTAGAAGAGTTAGTTAAAATTGTGAACTACATTAAAACCGGTCCTCTTAACTCATGAATGTTCAAGAAACTATGTGAAGAAATGGGAAGCAAACATAAACAACTGTACAATTTTGAGTCGAAGTAATACTCAATGCTCCATTTATTGCTAGTATTTACCTAGAACGCGTTTCGTTAGGATCTTCCTAACATCATCAGCTGAACGAAACGCATTCTAGGTAAATACTAGCAATAAATGGAGCATTGAGTATTAGTTCGACTCAAAATTGTATTAATTTTGTGCTTCATTGTATCATAGTCCTTAAACAACCGAATAAACAACTGTTCTTGCCCACAGACGTTCGCTGGCTTTCTTATGGAAATATTTTTTCATGATTTTTTTAATTATGTGATGAAGTGAGGCTATTTTTTTGAAGACAGGAAACACGAAACGTTTCCCCTCAGTGATCGACTGTGATTTGAATGGTTGTGCAAAGTGGCATATCTAGCTAGTATCTTCTCACACTTGAATGAACTAAACTGAAAATTGCAAGGAACAAAACTAGATGTTTTCACGGTTCATGAGAAAATTGAAGCAATAATAGGAAAACTTCAAGTGTGGAAAGGTCATGTAGAAAAGAAATCCTTAGCTCCTTTCCTAGTTTGGAACAATTTCTCACTTCATCAGAAGAAACTTTGCCTAAAAATATTGAAGAAGCCATAGTAGAACACCTGAATGGCGTATCAAAACCTTTGAGGAAGTACTTTCCAGCACTGGCAGATGATCAGAATGAGTGGATAAAGTATCCTTTCCAGAAAAAAAGACATAGGCAACATTGATAGCCTTTTGGAAAAAGAACACAACCAACTAATAGAATTATTTAACCGCAAAGGATGGAAGGTTGTATACCAGGAAAATGAGCTTGCAAAATTTTGGTTTCTGGCACAGAGTGAATTTAATGAACTTGCTACCAAAGCACTTAAGCATATTGTGCCCTTCCCAACCACCTATTTGTGCGAGCAAACATTTTCAGTGTGCCACATCAAGCCATTGAAGAGAAACAGACTTGCCAATGTAGAAACTGACCTAAGAGTAAAAATCACCAACATTAAGCCCAGCCTAACTGAGCTTATTCAATAAAAAAAATTTATTTTATTAAGTTTAACTTTAATTTTTTAATTTATTATTAATTAAATTTAAAACTAAATATACAACAAAATATCTTAAGTTATACATACAGTAATTATTTAAATTATTTAAATTCCAATTATAAAATTCAACCTAAGGTCCTAACAAAACACGTTTTATGTAAACATTTTTTAAAATTTTTTTTTATACATCCTCCAGTCATATCAGACAATGAATGAAATGGGTGAAATGATGCTCCAATGTGTCTAGGGTCCATGGAGCTTAGAGTCACCCGACATTCGTTCTTCAGGATAAGGGAAAACCCTGGAAAAACCCTATCCAGGTAACTCACCCTGACCGAGATTCGAACTCGGGACCTCTTGAACGTGAGGCAGGCATGCTACCATCTATGCTACCAAGGCAGGCATATAGGTAAACACTAGTAATATGTGGAGCGTTGAGTAATAGTTCAATTCAATGTTATATTAATTTTGTACTTCATTGTATCATAGTCCTTACTCATAAAAACCCTATAAGTTATTTTAACTCTGAGGGTTAAAGCCCATAATAGCATTTGTTCTCCAGATACATTTTGCTTATCAGGTTAAGTGAGCTATGCGCTTTCATCTTGAAAACAGAGGGAGAGGAATGATACAAGTTCCTTATATTTGTTCACCATAATTCCTTCAGTGCCATCCTGATAATCTCCATTACAATATTATGCAATTGCTAATATATGCTATGTACATACACATGATGGTTATTTCAGTGCCTACACAACTATAATCAAATATATGGACGTGTTTATTCATTTGTATTTTAGAAACTGTTTGAGCTAAACTGTAGTTTTTATGGGGTTTTAAAAAAGCTTTACCCTCTATATTCCTTGTAGAATAATTTCTCAGAAATTAAAATATTTGGACCTGACATAAGTGGTACCTATTTATTAGAAACAGAGTCACTTGATGTGTGACACTTCCCACTAGTGCGAACACAGTATGACAACACTGCAAGACTCCCATTGGTCATGGTTTCCTGACACTCAAGGACATATTTGAAAACAACCTTAGTCTGTATTCTTTTATTATCTTCACTTTCCTTCTTTGTACAAATTGAAATTTACACTGAATTACATCACAACAGTGGTAGAATAATTGATTCTAAACAAGCCTCTCACAGTTGCAGTTATGCACATACCTTAGTTTACATATTGTCACTCAATTAGCGGTAGGCATGAGGGCAACAGCTGTGAGGAAACCAGAGGCGGCCGAGCCACGCCTCTCATCAGTCTCTGTCACTAACTGAGGGGGAAGATTAGAGGGAATGTCACTCGTCCCTGGACGTTTCTCTCCCCTTCTCCTATCATCTGGAATCTTCGCCTGGAAACTAGAGAAGCCGAGAAGACGGCGAGATGCCTATAAAAAGGGCTGCAGCAAGTCAGACAGTCAGTCAGTGCTTGACGTGCTAGTGAAGTAGCGCCGTGTTAGTGGAAGAGAAGATTGTGCAACGGGAGAATTTACGTAATTGTGTACGCGCATCGGGGCGGTAACAGACGAACTGGTGAATCGTAATTGTGTGCATTACGTAATTCTGTGTAATTGGCAAGAGTTTAACTGTAAGTCGGTGGAAATAAAGAACATTTTTGAGTGGTGAAATTGGACTTTTCATTTCACGAACCCACAAAGTCACAATATTCTTACTAATATTGCAGTTGTTTTTATTTCCTTATATTGACTGAATCAAAATCTGATGTGTTACATTCAACAGAGTTTCTCTATTCACCCTTCTATAAACTACTGTTACAATAAGTTATTTTTCTGTGTACTTCTTGTTAATCAAGTGACGCGGGAATTAAAATCTCCTCCATCAATATTTAAATATCTTGAAGATCTCACCAGCATCCGCATCAATCCTAGGCTTGCTCAGCAGAGCTATGAGAGGTAACCATCAGGGTTTGCATATGTATTGTTAAGAAACGACAGGGATTTAAAATTGTTGTTCTTTTTAAATCAAGTTTTATTGCTTTAAAATTTGATATTAAATATTACACAGATATAACCATTTGTAACGAAAACTTCACTTACCTTAAGAAAATGATGTTAGTTCTTCTTTCTAATTGAGATCGATTTCGCAAACAAATTGCTTGCATCGTCAGTCAATCAACACACTTCATTGTCAAGGATTCCAGTTACCATGTTATTATGTTTTTTCAGTATTACCAAAATCTGAAAACGAAACAAACCTAAAAACAGAATCAACTGCTGGTATTTCAAAATTCAGCATCCCACTCTAATGCAATGAAATATTGCTTAACTTTGCTCAGAGGCCTCTATCAGGGTTGAAGTTCTTTTATGAGCTGTGAATCTATGACAATGGACCATTAGCTTTACTTCCCTTCAAAAGAAGTCATGCTAAGAACTTTAACGAAAACCATCCATCATCCTCCCCCGGATTTGAACCCACAATTCATATTGTGTCAATATCTCCTCGATTCACTTTTGTGCTCATTACATGATGTTTATTTTTTAAAATAAGTATATTTTCCCAAACCATTAAATCTATCGAACCATTTAATTGTTTTAATAATTTAGCTTCAGGATTTCTTTCATGGTTAAATTATTAAAACAATGAAATGGTCTGATAGATTTAATGGTTTGGGAAACTATACTTATTTTAAAAAATAATCATCACGTAATGAATTCTGAAATACCAGCAGTTGATTCAGTTTTTAGGTTTGTTTCGTTTTCAGATTTTGGTAATACTGAAAAAGCATAACATGGTAGCCAGAATCCTTGACAATGAAGTGTGTTGATGGACTGGCGATGCAAGCAATGTTTTTTGTGAAATCGATCTCAATTAGAAAGAAGAATTAACATCAGTTTCTTAAGATAAGTGAAGTATTGTTACAAATAGTTATATTTGTGTAATATTCAGTGCTTCACTGTAGCTAGCTTCATTTTCTACTTAAAAATTTGATATTAAATGTTCAAAATATGCCGATCATTATGTTTTTACTTCTTTTTTATTTTGACTCTTATTTATTATTCATATTCTCATTATTATTTATCTCTCTTATTATCTTATTAATTATAATATATAACTGTCTCTTTTAATCTGCCTCTAAAACTTTATCTTATTTATTTAATGTAGTGTTAAACTGATGATGTCAAATAAAATCTCTTACTACTATCATCACATTAATTTCAGTATCAAATGTCCCACATTATATTATTTTAATAAGATAATATAGTGTCATTGACCGGAAGAATTAAAATTTAAATTATCTATCATTTTCATGATCAGCATATTTTTGAATTTTATATCACACTTTTAACAAACATTTTCAATTACATAAAGTATAAATTTCTATTACATACATTAAAAAAAAGTATTTATTTATTCATAAATATCTATTTTGTTCCTTTCAAAGTCATCCCCACCAGATATTATCGATATTATTATCGATCTCAATTAGAAAGAAGAACTAACGTCATTTTCTTAAGATAAGTGAAGTTTTCGTTTTATTCGTATTGGTTTTTCCAATATAAATTTGACTACAATCACAGCATTCAATTTGATATATACCAGATTTTTTGTTAGCTGGAATGGCATCATTGATGTTTGAGCAAATTAGGTTTTTTAAGGAGTAATGGTTCACTGGTGCTAGTTGAATGTTTTGTTTTTTGAAGACTTTTTTGAATTTATCAAAGGCCCATGGATGGTAAGTGAATTTTTTGAAGATCATTTTAGTTTCTGTAGCTGAGAGGGTTGTGGTTTCCTTTAGTAGTTTCTTCTTTTTTGCTAAGTTCACTTTTTGTCTACTAGTGATTTGGGAAAGTCATTTTTCTGTGCTATTTCAATAATTTTGTTGTATTCTATTTTGTATTCTTCTGCTGTGAGAATTCTACTAACTGAAAACTGGCTTGTATGCATGGCATGTGCTATTGATCTTCTGCTTGTAGATGGAGCTTTATGGATTCAGTCAAAAATCTCCTCCTGTAGAGGGACTGTTTTTACATTTCTTTGGACTCACAAACAATGTGCTTGAGAGATTTGAAGCCTTCTCAGCGCTGATTTAATATGATGGTTTCTCGGGATTGAGGCCAAGTGATGTTTTCCTCCTCCAAGCTTTCAGCCATCTTAATTCTGTGGCCTTCTTCAAGGTTATGTCATTGGCTTATGCTTAGGCCTTTTATTTCAAGGGTAATGTGCCTGGTGCCGGTACATTGGGCCCAGCTTACAGGTTCTAATTTACATGGTTTTACAATTTGTTGGTTTATTGCGATCGTCCTTTTGGTTCTTTAAAAAAATACCATACGGTGGCCTGTTGTTGGCCACTGAGAACCAGTTTTATCATGTTAACTGTCTCTAAATGTTTTTTTAAAATTTATATATTGCGCTTACCTCGCACACACATGCACACACACACACCTGGGCATAACACGTGCATCCAATTATACAGACGCGCACACACACACACGCACACGTGCACATGCGCAGATGCACAGAGACACAGAGAGTTTACTATTCACATTGTTTGCAGTTAGGCTGTGCGGCAGCGTGCAGCTGGTTCCTAGACAGCCGGTGGCTTCTGCCGGGAGACGTGGTCTGAGCAGGGAAGAGTTGGGCGCACATAATTGTGGAGTTACTGTCTTAAAAGAGTTTTATCAAGGCATGTTTCCTATGCTTGGGCTCGCCTTTTCCAATGTTGCTGATTGTAGGGTTGCTGTGATAAGGTATGCATGCCCAGATGGAAGAGGCACGTTTCAATTTCAGTTTATTCATCCCCTATATTTCATACAGAGGATATAAAAAGCTTGTTCTGACAAATACCTTTTTATATTCTTAATATTACATAGTTTAGTATTCTTTATTTTACCTGGCAATCTATTATACATGTCTTTTCCGATACTTTCTAATGATCTGTTGTTTAGTGTTCCCCTTAGTGTGGTCCTAAAATAGTCAGCTTTATTCCTTACATTATATGAGTGTACATTACAGTTCTTTTTACATGTATTCCTTTCTATTACATATTTAATGCTTTCATATATGTATATGCATGGAACAGTTAAAATATTATGTTTCTTAAATATCTGCCTACAGCTAGATCTTCTCTCAACATTTCAATTATTCGGATAGCTTTCTTTTGTAATCTGAAAATTTTAACCCCTTTTTGCATTTATATTACCCCATAAAGATACCCCATATTTTATATGTGAATAGATAAATGCATAATACACTTGTTTTAAGGTTTTATTATCCATAGTTCATCTAACTTGTTTCATTACGTATATACCTTTATTTAGTTTTTTATTATATGTGCTATGTGTTGCTTCTACCCTAGGTGTTTATCAATTACTACCCCCAAAAGTTCTGTTTGGCATGTTTCTGGAATACTTTCACCATCAACAGTAATTATTATATTTGTTGAACACTTCTTGAGATCAAACTGTATCCAGCATGTCTTATTTAAATTTACCATTAGGTCTAAGTTTAAGAAATACTGTTTTACTATTTTTAGGATTTACTTTGCTTTATCTTCCACTTCTCTTTCTGTAGATTCATTTATTATTATGGTTATATCATCTGCATATCCTATTACAGTACCACCATGCTTCCTTATCAACTCAAAAAGGTCATTTATATAAAGTAAAAATAAAAATGGTCCCAATTTTGAACCTTGAGGTATACCTGATGTTACATATCCCCAGTCTGACTTATTATTTTCAATTTATCCCTTTGTGTTCTTAAAATTTACTTCCACCCATTGCATTCGCTTTTTTAGATAAGATTCAACCCAATCTTGTTCGTACCCCATATCTGTTTAGTTTTTCTATTAGTAGTTCTAAGTTAACACAATCAAAAGCTTTACTTAGATCTATGAACACTGCAATAACTATTTCTCTTTTATTTAAGGCATTTATTATTGTGCTATTCACTTTATCTGTCGCTTGTATTGTGGATTTGTGTTTTTGAAATCCATATTGTTCCTCTGCTATAATGTTCAGTTTTTTAATGTAAGACTGTAATTGTTCTAAAAATACCCCTTCTATGATCTTCGAGTAACTACCACATAGTGTAATCGGTCTATAATATTCCTTTTCTAACTTTCCACCTTTCTGTTTGTATATTGGTCTTACAATAACTTTTTTTAGTGTAATTCCCTGTGTCAGAGAGGCATTTATAATGTAACACGAGCGCTGGAACACCCTGTGAAGCAGCTGAGAGCGGGAGACAGGGAAGGTTCGGTTAGCCACGCCCTCGCCTCGTTTGTCCAATAGTGGTGACAGGCTGTGGTCAGGGGAAAAACATGACTGTGTCGTCTGTTTCTCTACACCTGTTTCTCGAAATTACGGAATCTGGAACATTCCCCTGGTCACTAGAAACCGGCGATATTCCTATATAAAGAGGGTTACAGACGGACAGAGTTGAGTTGGTCGGTCAGTTAGTTAGTGAGACAGTCGCAGTTCTTGGTGTAAGAGTTAGTCAGTGACGTGTTAATGTACGGGAAGATTGTGCAACGGAAGACTGTACGTAACTGTGAAGGTGTACCGGAGCTTACGTAATTACTAGTGCAGTGAAATTGTAACGGACGAACTGGTAAATTGTAATTGTGTGCAGCAAGTAATTCTGTGTAATTGGCAAGAGTTTAACTGTAAGTCGGTGGAAATAAAGAACATTTTTGAGTGGTGAAATTGGACTTTTCATTTCACGAACCCACAAAGTCACAATAATATGGCTTAATACCTCTGCCGTTTCCAGCTTTATAGCTTTGACTGTTTTGTTTGAGATTTCATCCAAACTGCTAGATTTTTTAAATTTTAACTTATCTATTTCTTTTATTACATCGTCTTTAGTTATCTCAAAAATTGCCATTGACTTCAGCTGTGTTTTCTGTGTGATTAAGTTTTTGTCCTGTGAAGAAGTATTTATGGTTTTGACTTTTTTAACTTTGTTTAAATAGTGGTTATTAAATATATTACAAATCTCTTTTGGACTTTCAATTACTTTATCATTATGATTTATGTCATCCATGGTTCCGGTTTTTTATTTTTTCCGCCTTTCGCTAATTTTAATCCTTGTCAATGGGATTTCGGTGTCTAAACCGCACTTTATTATTTTATTGAATATATCATATTTTTCGCTTACGTTTTGACTTTCATATACCCTATTCCAATTTGTTTGCTTCAAATAATCTTTTAATTTTTTTATGCTTTCATTATCTACTTGTCTTTTATATATAAAAATATTTTGTATTTTTTCTTTCTGTGTGTTTTAATTTTTAATATTTCCCCATAGTGATCTCATTGTCGATGCAGGATTGCGAAGTCTTAGTTGCTCTAGTGGGTTTATCTATTCCCGTTGATAAATTCTGTCTCTCTAGTAGTTCAGTCATTGTGCGTTTTTCTTTGTTATTTTTAAGCATGTTGAAATTTAGATCTCCCATTATTATTAACTTATTATTTTTTTCTAATAGAATTAATAAATTTTCTAAATTACTGAAAAATATTTCTCTGTCTCCTGATGGGGATCTATATACCCCAATAACTATTATATTACTTTCTCTTTTAATTATCTCAATTGCAGCCACCTCGCAATGTTTATCAACAACAAAATTACAGCAATTTATCTCCTTAAACTTTATATTGTTTTCAACATAAATAGCTACACCCCCACTTAGATACCCTTGCCTGCAGTAATGAGCCCCTAGTACATATCCTTGATAATTATTTGCTAGCACCTCTTCCATTTTTAGGCCATGCTCTGTTAAGACCATGATATCTGGTCTGATCTCATTTACATTTATTTCAATAGATAACCTCTTATTGCTAATGTATATTTTGGTGAAATAATATTAATTTCTCCCCACTTTTGTTGATTTGTTTTCTTGTGCTTTTTCCAATATCATATCCTACTTCTTCCCTGTATCTGTCATGCTATTTTGTATTTCCTCTGAATTTGCCCTACTATGATTTTTTGTTTCTTTAACATCATCTGCTATCTTTATTAGTTTCCCTGTCCCATTCAAATGCTTACAATTTTTACAATTGCCTCGCCCAAGACAAAATCTCCCTTTCTATTTAGATGTAACCCATCTTTTCCTATATAACTATTATCCAAAATACAATTTATATCAACAAAAATTGCCTTCAATGCTTCACAAGCCCATTGAATACCTGTATTTATAGCCTTTATGTGTTCAAAATTCACGTCTCTTCTTCTTGCAATACTGTTTACTACAATTCTTGCCACTGGAAAGCACTTTTTCGCAGCCCTTATCATTGAGTGCACCTCCCCCATCACTTTATCTGCACTGTTGTTTCTTGAAATGTCTTTTGTGCCGACATGCAGCACCACTACTTTGGCTTCTTTTGCACCAGCTTCTTTCTCCAGAACATTTGGCAGATACTGCGCTTTCATCCCCCTTTCATGACCTTTTACTTTTGGAGCTGTATTGTTTTCTTGGTTGCTGAAAATCTCGAAACGATTTGAAGTAACGATTGGGGTCTTTTTTAGCACTGTAGAAAATGATTTTTCTTTGTTTAAGAGCCGTAGATTTGTTTTAAGTTCTTGATTTGCTTGTTTCAGCAGGTTGATTTCTTCAGCAGCTGTTCTTAAATCCCTATTTAGGATATCAATTACCATGTGTAGCGTCGCAATCGTTTCTTCTTCTCTGGTCTTCTGTGTTGGCAATTTTGGCCTATCACTTTTCTTGGGTTCTACATTTAAACAGTTTCTATCTTCATTTCCCATGGTGTATTTTCCACTTTTGTACACTGTATCACTATCCTTTCCTCGATTTTCCATCGTTTTCTCATTTTTCAAAATTTTTTGCACCTTCTCATCAACACTGAAACCGCCACATTAGTGTAAAGTTGATCATCCGAAAGATTAAACTGTTAAAAATAGCGTGTTGGTGTTGTTTTGGGTTGAAACTGTTGTTCTTAATATTATCTGTGTGTGTTGATTTCCTGTAAATACCAAAAGTGAGTTTGTTCATTTTTTTGATTTTGATGTCCAAAAAGGGGAGCACACCATCCGTTGCCAATGTAAATTTTATAGTTGGATTTTGAATATTCAAAAGTCTAAGACCATCTTATATGAGTGTTTTAGGTACTATTGCAAAAATGTTGTCAACATAACGATACCAAACTTTGAAATAACTTGGAAAAGTTTTTGTGATATGTGTTTCAAAAGCACTCATAAATAAATCTGCTAAGAAGGGAGACAACGGGTTGCCCATAGCTAGGCCCGTTTTTGTTTATAGATCTGTCCATTAAAGCTGAAAAAATTCTGATTTATACAAATTTCTGTAAGTTAAAGTTCTTCTATATCTTCAGAGGTTACTTGTATTGATTCCAGCCATTTTTTGAGGAGTGGAATAAGCTAATTGGTAGGTATATTTGGGTATAAAGAAATGACGTCAAAAGAAACCAAAGCATCTGTAGAGTTGACCTTCGTGTTCTTCAGGAGATTTATCAATTCAAGCGAGTTTTTGTTACTTAAATTTTCAAATTTTATGAAGGATCTGAAGATTTGAACCAGCGATTTTGATAATTGGTAAGTGGGTGCATCAGTGTTATTAATTATTGGTCTGAGGGTAATTTCAGGTTTATGTATTTTGGGTAAACCATATATGTATGGTATTTTTGGATTGTCTATTTTATTGTTCAATTTTTCTTTTTTAGTCATGATTTTACTGTTTTTAATTGCATGTAAATCTGTGGAATTAGCAGATTCTTGATTCACTTTTGTGACAAATTAGTATGTTGAGGAGAGCCGAAAGAAGATAAAACTGAATGTTTTCAGTTTTCCAAAGTGAAGCACAAAACTATCTTCATCACATGATACGACTTTACATTGAGATTTAGTTTAAAACATATCTGAATCATTAAACAAGCTGGTCTAATGCATTTCATCGTGATTAGAATATTATTTATTTGAAACTTATAGGTATAGCTTTGCAAACTCAGTGTACTGGATTTCGCCATTTTGTTACGAGTATTATCTTTTGGCAGTTTCAATGCAATAGCATGGTATTTTTGTGCTGGTGTAAAGGCTTATTTCTTGAGCTAATAGGAATACTTGGGGGAGAGATTATTAATTAAATTGATGGTGTCAATTGTTAGCAATCATATCAGATCACAATGAATACCGCTGGTAAGCAGGAATTTACTACCGTAAGATTTCTTTTACATGTGTGTAAATCTACTGACACGCAGTTGTTGTTTTATCCAATCTTAAAATCACCACTTACAACTTAAAATTGCAAGGCCAGCACTTAATTAGCTAGGCTACATAGACTAAGATTATATATATGAATAAATTGTGATTTTCTCGTGCTTACATTTTTCTACATGTATCTCAAGGAATCATGAAATTGATTGCTTGGAGACTTCCGGTGTTGTTTCCAATATTGAAAATGAAACTGCAGAACAATAAATTGTAATTGCTGTAATTCTGTTGGAATGAACGGGAAACACTTACTAAAAAGCTGTGCTGTATTATTTGTTCTTAGTTGACTTGGGACATTTAGGTTTTTTATTACAAAAACTACTGTAGCTTTAGCATTTAATTAATTTTTGTCTGTGCTTTCTATCTTTCTTACACATCGTGACATTTTAAGTGATATTAAGATTTCTGTGATTAACTTTTGAATTTCTTATCTTTCCAAAAATCGTTTCTATTAAGGAGACACATCTGTGCAAATTGGCTCAAAACTTACAATCCCAAATTTAGTTTTCTTTGTGTTAAAATTAATATAGATATACTTCAATAATATAAAGTTGGTTTTTTTCTCTTTTCTTTTTCTAGCGGCACTACAGAAAACATGACATGAGTATTTAAATAACCCTACACCATTATCCTAGCTACTATTATTTAATTTTAACCTCAGATTTCTCAGATTCCATATTTTCTACATTTTCCTAAATTCAAAATGTTCCACAGGATGCAGTTTTCTATTATTCTGTATGAAATTCTAAGCATGCCTGTAAGGGCAACTGAATATTAAGTAGCCTGCCTCAGTAGCATAGATGGTAGCGTGACTGCCTCACGTTCAAGAGGTCCTGAGTTTGAACCTTGGTTAGGGTGAGTTACCTGGATAAGGTTTTTCCGTGTTTTTTCCTTATCCTGATGGACGAATGTCACCCTACACCATTATCCTAGCTACTATTACCTAGTTTTAACCTCAGATTTCTCAGATTTCATATTTTCTACATTTTCCTAACTTCAAAATGTTCCACAGGATGCAGTTTTCTACTATTCTGTATGAAATTCTAAGCATGCCTGTAAGGGTAACGGAATATTAAGTCGCCCACCTCAGTAGCGTAGATGGTAGTGTGACTGCCTCATGTTCAAGAGGTCCCGAGTTTGAATCTTAGTTAGGGTGAGTTACCTGGATAAGGTTTTTCCGGGGTTTTCCCTTATCCTAATGGACGAATGTCAGTTAACTCTAAGCTCCATGGACCCCGGACTCGTTTGAGCATCACTTCACCCATTTCATTCATCGTCCGATATGACTTAACGTAAATTACAAAACAAAACAAAAAAAAAACAAAAAAAAAAAAAGATTGCATATTAAGTGTACCCATTTACATTTGTTGTGTTTTTGTTATTTGTATTGAAAAAAATTATAATGCTTACTTCTTACTGAAAAAGCTCAGAAAAATAAAAATTATTAAATAGGTATGATTATTTTTTCTCTTTGTTGATATGGCTAAGACAAATATTTCACATCAGTACAAGTCATTAATAGGTTAAAATGGGTGCAGAAACTTATACCCCAAGCATTAATTTTTAAAATTACAATATGTGGGACAGTTTGAAAATCGCCTGTAATTTAAACATGAACTGTTAATTCCTTAGAAACTGTTGTAACCAGAAAGCTGAAACTTGGTATTATTCCATTATTGATCGATAGCAAACATAAATGGTACAAATTTGAAACAAATCTAACAAAAGCTTCAGATATTTCAATTTTCAACCTTAAGGATCCCACCCCTCCCCCCAAAATCCATGTTTTTGTTTTTTGACATAATTAATTACTTCACACCTTTCTACACATGATGGTTCTTACTTAGTGAAGTGGATTTATTTGTATTTTAATTATACGACAATATGGGTAATTTTAACTTACTGTGGAGCCATTTATAAAATTTGGAGTAAAGGAACCACAAAATAGTATTTGCTTAGCGAATTTGTTGCAGCATATGTTGCGATGATTGTCATTTTGTTATAATGCATTTTAAGAGCCATTTTACTAAAAGTGTGTATTTCTAAGTGTTTACTTAGCAAATTTTTAGTGCCTATTTTGCCCATTTTTAGTGTTTTTTTCCTGTCTATTTCACACATTTTTAGTGCCTATAAATCCACTCCCTACTTATGATGCACCACACCCCTGCAATTGAAGAAAACTGTAGGCAAAACCTTCACATTCAACTAAACTTGGCATGCTTTTTTCGGTCTTGGTTTGTGTGGCAGCACCCATTGGAATGACTGAGCTTTAGTTTCTATGTCCTAACCATAAACACAGGTTTGTCACCAAACCATAAACACAGATTTGTCACCAGTTATGACCCTCTGGAACAAATTTGTGTAGTTGTGGACAGAGTTTAACAGATCCTTAATGCAATGGTGTTTTTGCTCAAAATTGAACAACCTTGGTACAAATTTTGTGCGACCCGTCTCAAGCCCAAATCATTGGTCAAAATCAAATGGCACGAGCCAGTCGATATGTTTTGGTCCTCAGCAACTTCTCTAAGGGTGATTCGACCTTTGGCCATTACTATTTTCTTCACTTCTTCAAATTTTTCGTCTGTTGATGAGCTCAGGCGTCCAGGACGCACTTAGTCTTTCACATCTTCTTGACCCTCTGAGAACGATTTTTACCACCGATAAAACGTTGCTTTGGTCCAAGGTAGCTTCGCCATATGCCACAGTCAACAATCGGGATGCATCCATGCACTTAATTTTGTTTTTCACACAAAATTTGAGTTTGTTCCATTTTTTGGAATAGGCAAAAATCGAAGAAGAGACAAAACATGTCCAAGCAAAGTAACTGTCAACAATTAACTGAACATTCAAAGTAGCCGAGCTTATCAACATAAGCAACACCAACTCCAATACTCAGATAATAATACGAGAATCAGTTGTAGGAAAAATGGCGGTGCCTGTGGCCCAACTTGTTATGTTATGGTTATATTCACCGAGTGAAGCATGTGTTTGTTTACTTTGATTGTGTGTTTCCAGATTTAATGTAATTCATATTAAAGTGGGAATTAGTGACTAATGAGTTAGTTTATAGTTGAGTTTTTAACATAAAGTTATTAAGTTTATATAAATATATAGTGTGAAATATTGTCGAAATGAGCCCTGACTAAGTTCCTGACTGCAAATCTAATTATGGCAGTGCTCCTCGTACGACAATATTTAAATTTCCTAAAGAAAAATCTTTACGGTATAAGTGGATCAGGAACATACATCGTAAAGATTTTGAAGTAAATGACAAAACTGTTGTTTGTATTCATCATTTTGAACAGCGCTTTGTGATTAAGGAAGACATTTTCGCAGTAAATGATGGTAAATCAATTCATGTCCCTCGAAAAGTACCAAAATTAACTGATGATACCTACCCCATGATTTTTAAGAATTGGCCATCCTATCACACAGTAGAGCTCAACCAGAAAAGACGAAATCCTGAAGAACACATGCAAGACATTTTGCAGAGAGTGAAGAGAATTTTAATAATTGGTGCACACAAGATGTTATTGACAGTTTTGCATCCTTAGAAACCGAAGTGGTGAGCAAAGATTTTAACCCATTATTAAAGATGATTAGGTATGTTCTTTTCATTAACATTCAGAATCCCAGTTTCACTAATGTTCCTTCACTTGATGTGAGTTTCAAAGTATTTCATAACCTAGAAGGCTTTTTTTTTAATAGACAGGCCCCTCCCCACCTGCCCGGTGGCAATCATCCGTCATTCATCGGCATGCTTTCTACATCGCCTCCAGCATGCTGTTAATACTAACATGCAGGGATGCGGGGTTAGGTGTGAGAGATTAGTTGTGTTATTTGGCAGATCCCGCAATAAGCACTCTGGATAGTGTTGAGGATGATGTGCACAGCATGAGTCATGCTGAGTCAGGCGTGGTGTAAAAGGCCAGTGTGGCAAACATGGCAAAGTGCCCTGACTGCCAGACTGAGGGTTCGTGATGTGAGTTGGTTGTTACTGAATTGTGTCGTGCAGTGGTATGCGTGCGGGTAGTGCGTATTGCGGTGCATGCTGATCCATGCGTTGTGGAGGGTTAGTGATTGGGTTAGTGTGGTCATGCATGTTAATGATGGTATGTTAGTAACTGTGAGGTTATGCGTTAGTAGGTGGTTAGTCGTGCAAATATAGTAGTGGCTTGGAATGCTCAGGGAATTCGGTGGGTAGGTGCTGTTATGGTTGTGCTAGGTGTTAGACGGGGATGAGTTGGTTGATGTAATCTTGGATATCCTGTTCGCTGACGTCATTGTCTGAGTGTCTGTGGAAGAGATAAAGGGGGCGTTTGTGTTTGTTTGCGAGTGGGTCGTAATTGCCTGTTTTCTGTGAGCGGGTTTGTATGATGTTCAGCGTTTTTGTAAAGATCAAAGGCGAGTTTGCGGATAAATTCGTTGAGGGTGTGCATTCTGAGTTCTGTATGTAAGGGTGCTGCTGGGGTGGTCCGCGGAAGTTTGCAGATTAGCCGTAGGATTTTATTTTGGAATGCTTGGAGTCTTTTTATGTGTGAGACGGCCGCGAAGCCCCAAACCGGGGCGGCGTATGTGAGGAGTGGTCGGAGGAGTGTTTTGTAAACCACGAGGGCAGTTTCGATGGGAAGATGACTGGAGTAATTAAGTAATGGGTAGAGTTCCCTTAAACGGCCGTAGGCTTTTCCTCTGATATTATGAGTGTGTTCGCGCCAGGTGAGGCCTCTGTCCATGGTGATGCCTAGGTATTTAACTGCGGGTGACCAGGTTATGTTAATGCCGAAGAGTTGTAGGGGAGGGAGGTTTTGCCTTCTGAGAGTCGTACGTTTTGTAAAGATGATGGCTTGGCATTTGGTGGGGTTCGGCTTGATATTGCAAAATACACTCACTTCTAGGTTTGGTACATTACCAGTGGGCAATGTACCAAACCTAGAAGTGAGTGTATTTTGCAATATTATGAGCCTACCAGTGGAAAATTTTAGATGGATCTTGCAGTGTGAGGGAACTGACACCTTCATATGTGACGGATGGAGTAAATTGGACAATCTGGTGATTTCTCTTAAATATTATAGTATAAGCAGTATGTCCTTACCAGAAAAGGTTACTATGTAAACAATATAAAAGAAACTATTACTTGTTACAGAGGATGATACAGTCCAGTAAGATAAAGTTTGCTTTAGAACAGCTGGAGCTAGCCTGCACTTAGTGAGGTTAAATGTTCTTCAGATGTTTTGATATGGGCTGCAAACATTTCATATGCATATTCTGGAGCATATGAAACAATAAGAAAAACTAATGTATTGACATTACCACATCCTATGTGTCTAAGGCAATTTTTAACAAAGATGGATAAGCACCCGTGACTTAGGACACTCACAAAAATAAATAATCTGACTTTGTGGGTTTGTGAAATTAAAGGTCCAATTGCACAAACTCAAAATGTTCTTTATTTCCACCGAATTACAGTAGGAACACTTGCCGATTACATAGAATTACGTAGCGCACACAGTTACAATTCACCAGTTCATCTGTCACAGGTCCACTCTACACTCACAATTACGTACAACTCCTCTGATACATGTACACCGTCTTCCAGTCCGTTTACTAGCACGGCGCTCCTATGGCTGCTCGCCAAGAACTGCACTGACTCGTCCACTGCAGGCCTTATATAGGGAAGATAGCCGTTTCTGGAAGTCTCGCAGTTCAGTGAATCTTCCCGACTGTTCCAGACGTCAGAGAGGGGGGAAGAAATGGCTAGTGATGTTTTTTCAACCATCCCCCTCGTTAGCGCTACAAGATAAATGGGTAGGCGTGGTTGAATGCTTCCCGTCTGGTCCCTACCTGCCAGCTGGTCCTATCGGGAATTCCGATGTTCGGGTGACAATAACATAGTTGAACCTTTACTTGTCAAAGTGAAGAAGTGTGTGAAAGTGCTGACAAACATATTCATGAATAATTATACAAAATGTTAAATGAAAAATGTGTGTCTAAAGACTTATCCAAGAAAGTGCTAAATAGACAAATCAGAAGAAAAGCCACTATGAACTTGGTGATAGGGTGAAATGACGAAAGAAGCTCAAACTTAGCAGCCAGTAAATATTTCAGCTTAACTTTTTCATTTTTCTTTCTTTCTTTCTTTCTTTCTTTCTTTCTTTCTTTCTTTCTTTCTTTCTTTCTTTCTTTCTTTCTTTCTTTCTTTCTTTCTTTCTTTCTTTCTTTCTTTCTTTCTTTCTTTCTTTCTTTCTTTCTTTCTTTTCTTGTGCATGTGTTCTTGATTTTACCATTTCTGTTGTGTTTAATCATGTTTTTCTCTATGTTTTTGTTGTGCAAAATGTTAAATGTTTATGAGTTGTCATGTCTTATAAGTTAAATTTTGATTGGTAGTTTAAGGTGGAAAAAGCATAGTACTGGTCGTGCTGCTATATAATGTGATTAACCCTCAGGATTTGTCATGCTACTTTTTATTTATGTTATTACACGTTTTAGTTGAAAGTATAAAGTGATAAATGCATTGCTGCTTCTTAATATGGATTATATTATGTCCATTGTGTACTAGTTTCCTATTTTGCATAACCAGAGTCGCTGGGCTTCGACAGATGCCATCTTGGAATCTGGATTATGGTCTAAGTATTGGAGTTGGTGTTGACATAAGTTAGGGACATGAGTACCAACATAACACCACAAAACAATCAAATATAGGTAGCCCACAAAAATTCAAAATTCACAATACTTTATGAACAGACCTTGTATTTCTTCTGATTCTATATATATTTGTGATTTTTCAAAATTCTATATACTTCGTGTTCTTCTTATATTGAATGATTGAATTGCTTAAAGGACTGAATGATTTGATTAGTTTCCGTTCATGTCACTTCACTAATATCAATAATTTATCACTTTACATTTATAATACATCCTTCATATTATTATTTTATTTCTTACAAAATTATTTTAATAATTAACTTTCTCTTTTATTTTACCATTTAGGAATATTTTATAGCCGTTTTTATATGGTCTTTTGAGAATGTAATTAGATGAACTTGAAAATTTAATCATTCTTCCACACTAGCCGTGTGTAGCCTAAGATTTGAATAGAGGCAGACTGAAAAATTCAGTGCCATAGCCAGAATGTGACCGGACAGAGACCAGGAGATCTGTGGTTCAAATCCTGGCCATGGCATTGAATTTTTCAGTCTGACTCTATCTCGTTAGATGAATAATTTTTTTTTTTATAATGTGACCCTGTAACCTCAACCTCCCCGTAGTATTGGACCATGATACCTATTTCTAACCTTATTGTTTTTGTTTTGATAAAGCTTTGCCACTTGCCCAAAAGAATTTTAAAATTTTCTTTCAAATCTTTCATGATTATTGTTATGATGAAATTGTTTCTGTTTATTAGCTTCCAAGGCTAACAATAAATCTATCATGACTGCCATATTTTCTGGTTGGGCTGTCCTAGGATTGTATTTGCCATTGCTAAGTTCTAGTCTGATACTACAGGGTGTTTGTAAAGTTCCTGCACTCAGATTTTTTTTTATCCAGATTTATTTCACATACAAACTAAATGGGTATGCATATTTGTTGCACATACCTTTACATACCTGAAACGAATTTTGAATTCCATTTTTTACAATTTTGCTGTCTCTGAGAACGATAAGTACACTGATGTTTAGCAAACCATTTTGTGTGCATTAATTTTCGTGACATCCCATTTCACAGCAGCTATGGAAAAGTCACTATTTTGCTTCCAAACACGTTACACATGTTGCACAACACTTTCCACATTAATTTTTCTTGGCAAGTGCTGAAAATGACCACAATTTGCTTGCAAACACAATTCTACTCGACGACGCAGGTTCTGTGATACTTTTTTTTTTTTTAACGTTGCTAGTGTTATTTCTGCAATAGTTAGAAATAGTATCTTTGCATTCTTCTAGTGAGTGTGGGTTGCCACTGTACAATTTTCCCCTTAAATAACTCCACAGAAAGAAATCTGGAGAGATAAGATAGGGGGAATGTGAAGGCCATAAAGTTTTGGAGATGATTTGATTACCGAAAACTCCCCTGAACATCTCCATAGTCTCGTTTGCAGTATGGCAGGTGGCACCATCCTGCTGAAACCAACTATTACATTCATCCTCTTCCAGCATAGCGATAAGCGATGGACTTCTGCACAATATCCATGTAGATGGCACCATCGACTGTTTCCTCAAAGAAGAAGGGTCCAACAATTCTTTGCGATACTGCACATCAAATGCAGACTTTTTCTGAATGAAGCGGCTCTTCATGAAAGACATGCAGATTTTCTGTTGTCTAAATTCTAGTGTTCTGGTAGTTAATGTAGCCATTTAAGTGGATTCACACCTCATTCGTAAATAAAGTCTTAACCAGAATGGCTATATTGTTGCGTGTGAAAGAACAAAATCACTGGTAGTAATGGCAAGCTTCCCTAGATTGGGCGGCTGCAGCTCCTGGATGACTTTAACACGATATGGCTGCAGTTTGGCCACCTTAAGAGCTTTATGTGTGGAGCCAATTGATGATCCAATTTGTTGTGTCAAACGTCTTACCGATTTTCGTGGCAAGGTAACAAGTTGCTATGCCAAACGTCTTGCCGATTTTCGTGGCAAGGTAACAAGTTGCTGTTCGATATCATGAACGAAATCCTCTGTGATTACCGTTGGTCTGTCACTTTGTTACCCATCATCCACAGAGCCTGTATCAAGAAATCGACGCACAAGTTCATAAACAGTACTTTTATCTCATGTCGGGTCATTTGGAAACAGCTTTCTCCATCTCTCTAAACATCTTTCGAAGGACCCGAACTCAAAGTATGCTTCCAGGATAGTGACACACTGCACACGTGTAAAAGTCATTGTCCCTGACTACGATTCATGTGTCACTCTGAGCAACACAAGAGCTGCACTGACCTAAAAATAGGGCAGAGCAGTTCTTTAAGGTTACAGGTATCTGTAATGCAAAGCTTACCAACTGATCCAGTCAATTACCCTAGAGACAATTTTTCAAAGTTTGAATCTAGCGACTTTTCAAATGCTCTGTAGCTTGCCTACCTACTCCCCAGTATCTACTTAAGAAAATGTTAATAAAGGTCCTAAAATCATTACTATTTCCCAGAGATAAATTAAACCAATTAACTGCATTTCCTTTGAAACATTTGCTTACAATAACTGTTTTATATTCCTCAGGTATATTTTTAACTAAGAAATGTTCCTGTAATCCCTCAATGTTTCAATCCACATTTGATTGGGTAAATGTAAATTTTGATTTACATTTCCTAAAATGTTAGTTCTGAGATCAGAATTGGAATTATTTATTACACTGTGCATAGAAATGTCAGCAGAGACATTTGACATTGCCTTGTTTCTTGTTACATCACCCATTACTACACATTGAATTTGGTACATTTTCAGTATTTCTTACATTTTCTAACACTTCTTTTACATTTACTATTTCATTGATACATTTTTCATTTGATTAGTAATCTCATCTACCTTTTTACTTTGTTTTTGAACTTCTGTTTCAGGTCTGTCAAACCTAACCTTATTTTCCTCCCTTTCTTTTTCTAACTTCTTTGTTAATTGTTCTTTTTCCCTTTCTAATCTCTTTGCTAATTCCTCTCTTTCTCTAATCTTTGTACTAGTTCCTCTCTCAATTTTCTATTCTCTGTCCCTGTTTTCTTTCAGTCATTTGTGACCTATTTTCTTTTGAGAACATTTGATTTCCTTTGTAACCTGTTCTCTATTTTCTTTCATTTCATTCCTAAGCTGATTTATTCCCCCCTCCCTTTATTTCTTTATTGAAAGTTTGTAACTGTTTCCTCATCTCTTTCTGTTCCTGATTATTATTTTCTATCTTTTTCTCTAGATTTCCTAAATCTGCTCTTAAAGATCTATTGTTTTCTTCTATCTTTCCTACCAAATCTGTTCTTAAAAACTTATTATTTTCTTCTATCTTTCCTCTTATGTATTTCTTAAGATCTTTGAACATTGCCATAATTGATCATTAATATCATAATTAAGATCAAATATTTAATTGCATTTCTGAACTAGCTACATTCATTTCCATACTTCTCTGACATTCTACTTCTTGCAGTTCTAAACTATTTACATTTTTACTACAGTCTCCTTATTTAACTACATTTTCATTACTTTCTCGTACACCATTACAATCTTCTGTGTTCTGAGTTTCCATATTTTCCTAAAAATCCTGGCCAATCGTTTTTCCGTTTCTCAAGTTCATATGTTCTCTTAAAGTTTTTTCACTTAAACCTATTTTTTCTGCCACACTAAATGTTCTCTATTGTTACTCTTAGGTTGGATGATTGGAGTTCTGTAGTCTTTCCTCTTTTGGAATCCAACGATGCATCTAACTTTAAGTTCTAGTCTTTTTCTTCTTTTGGAATCCTCACACTGGAGTTTCCCTGAAGTTCTTGTCGTTTTTCTCTTTCGAGGCCATGTTGCACTACATTGAACACATAGTTGGAAGCTAGTATGATGCTCTGGTCGTCTCTTTCTTTCGAGGTCCCACATTAAAGGCATCAGTATGATGCGGGAATTAAAATGCCCTCCATCGATATTAATTATCTCAAAGATCTCACCAGCATCCGCATCAATCCCAAGCTTGCTCGGCAGAGCTATGAGAGGTGACCATCAGGGTTTGCATAGGTATTGTAAGAAACGACAGTTAAATTTTTTTATCAAGTTTTATTGGTTTTAAACTTGATACTAAATAAATATTAAAAGCAGAAGCATTATTAACAGTGAAGCACCGTATTAGTGGAAGAAGAGGAATGTTCATTTAGTCACCAAACAGCTGAGGATGAGATCGAATGATCTTGAAAACGTTTAAACAAGTAAGTGAAGTTTGAGTGTAAACATAGTGACTCATATATCAAACTCAAAAATTGATACTAAATGTTCAAAATATGCCAATCTTTATATATATATGTATAATACTAATTCACTTACTATTAAACAATATATTCATAAATTGTAGATTTCTGAAGAAGTTTAAGAGATGGAACGCTACATAGGTACATAGGTCCTTTCTTGTTGCCAGTCAGACACAAAGTGAAGTGGAGTGATGCAGCCAACAGTTCGATGTTTTAGTTCAAAACCTGTTCATTGGGCAACCACTGTTTTCTAATCAATGCTCATTTAATTAGCTTTTTACTTCTTTCTTATTTTGACTGTTATTTACTATTTATATTCTCATTATTTTTTTGTCTCTCTTATTCTCTTGTTAATTATAATATATAAATATCTCTTTTAATCTGCCTCTAAACTTATTTATGTATCTTATCTAAATCTTATTTATTTAATGTAGCATTATACTGATGTCAAATAAAATTTCTTACTACTATCATCACATTAATTTCAGTATCACAAGGTAAACTTTCAGTACACATTTATGTATCAAAAACACTTTTTAAACCAATTCTCGAACTGTAAAAACACTTAAGCTCCACTTACTTTTTAAATTAGGACATGTTTCAAGGACACCACGTCCCCATCCTCAGCTGATGTTCTACTGGTTCTTCAGGTGACTGCCTCCCTCTCCTGGCGCTGTTCAATGAGTTGAATGACGTCATCTACTATTGGAATTTCGAAGTTCATTGCTCTCTTTTTGTTCTTCAAAATGTGTATATATTCCCAAACTGTTAATTCCCAATACTTTTTTGCCGGTACCAAAAGTTTTATGTCTTTGGAAATGTTGTGATTTTTTGACCAGAAGTGATGGGCTATGGCCGATTTATCTGTCTGTTTGTATTTAATACTTCGCATGTGTTCTTTCATCCTTGTTTCTAGGTTTCTCTTTGTTTTTCCGATATAAATTTCGTGGCAATAAAGACATAAAACTTTTGGTACCGGCAAAAAAGTATTGGGAATTAACAGTTTGGGAAAATATACACATTTTGAAGAACAAAAAGAGAGCAATGAACTTCGAAATTCCAATAGTAGATGATGTCATTCAACTCACTGAACAGCACCAGGAGAGGGAGGCAGTCACCTGAAGAACCAGTAGAACATCAGCTGAGGATGGGGACGCGGTGTCCTTGAAACATGTCCTAATTTAAAAAGTAAGTGGGGCTTAAGTGTTTTTACAGTTCGAGAATTGGTTTAAAAAGTGTTTTTGATTGATGAAGCTCCACTGTTTATAAATACTTCTATTTATAGTTTTATTACACATTTATGTATTCATTGTAGGTACAATTAGGCTAAAGAAGGATACAGTGTAGACTAAGGCGATGGAATTTTAAAAAGTAGTACACTATATAATAGCTTCAAAATCCATGTTCTTTGCATAATGATGAGAGAAAACAAATAGTGTCTTACACTTGAAAAAAAGTACAAGTACAAGGACTATTTTTTTTTCCAAGGTCCGATCAATCATGAAATTAAAACTACATCAAAACTCAGATGAAGCTTTGCTTAGGTGTATTGCGCAGTATCTCTAGTATGTCCATTGATCACATCACATTGTACATGTAAGTTGTAAGCATCCAGCAAGCTCGTAAACATACCTAGAGTAATAGCAGTGCCTGCCAAATGTGAAGTGCATGTTGTAATTCCATTTTTTTGTGCTGAGAGTTGCAACACAGCTGAAATTCACCAATGAATGAGTAATATGTATGGTGAAAAATTCATGAGTGACAGCAAAGTGCGGCAATCGTGCAGGAAGTTTGAAGCAGGGCATGACGCAGGCAGTCAGGGAAGGAAGAGAATGTCAACTGTTGATGTCGTTCAACATGTGGATCAGGTGATTTGAGAAGATCGTCGATTCACAATTTGTGTGCTGCATGAGTCGTTTCCTGAAATTTCAAGTTCAGTTCCCTTCACCATCATGACTGAGACACTCCAATACTGCAAACTGTGTGGGAGGTGGGTTCCCAAGATGCTATCTGACCATCACAAAACACAGTGAATGGACACCACCTTAACATTTCTCCAGCGCTGCCATGATGGAGAAGATTTTTTGAACAAAATTGTCACTGGTGACTAGACATGGGTCTTTTACAAAACTTAAGAAACAAAAGAGCAATCCAAATTGGATGCATTCTTCTTCTCCATTAAAACCAAAGAAATTCAAGTGAACATTCTCCAACAGAAGGTGTATGGCTACTGTGTTCTGGAACCGAAAAGAAGTTCTCTTGTTGGAATTCATGGAATGTGGGACAACCATCACTTCAGCTTCATACAGAATGACTCTTCAGAATCTATGAAGGGCAATTCAGAACAAGCAAAGAGGAATGTTGTCATCAGGCATTGTTCTTCATGGCAACACTAGGGTCCATACTGCAGCTGCAACAAAGAACCTCTTGCAGCGTTTTTGATGGGAAGTGTTTGATGATCCATCTTACAGCCTAGACTTGGGTCTTTCTGATTTTCATCTCTTTTCTCACATGAGAAAAGGGCTAGGGGGCATCATTTTGGCACAGACCAGCTGAAAACACAGGCACTACCTTCTATGTTGAAGGGATTGGAAAGTTGGTACCACACTATGAAAAATGCTTAAGTCAGAGCAGCAACTACGTAGAGAAGTAGCTGATAGGTCTAGCTGAATGTTGCCAAAAAAACATTTTCAATTTTCATGACAAGAGAGCGGACTTAGACGCACTAAAAATGTGTGAAATAGGCAGGCAAAAAAGCACTAAAAATGGGCAAAAAGGCACTTAAATAGGCACTAAAAAGTTGCTAAGTAAACACTTAGAAATACACAATTTTATTAAAATGGCTCTTAAAATGCACTATAACAAAATGACAATCATCGCAACATATGCTGCAACAAATTCACTAAACACACACTATTTTGCGGTTCCCCAGGCGAAATAGTTCTACATTTATTCCAAATTTCATAAATGGCTCCACAGGAAGTTAAAATAACAGATATTGTCGTATAATTAAAATACATATAAATCCACTTCACTAAGTAAGAACAATAATGTGCAGAAAGATGTGAAGTAATTAACTATATCAGAAAACAAAAACATGGGTTTTTTTTTGGGGGGGGGAGCTTAAGGGTGAAAATTGAAATGTCTGAACCTTTTGTTACATATGCTTCAAATTTGTACCATTTATTTTTGTGATCGATCAAGAATGGAATAATACCAAGTTTCAGCTTTCTATAAAAATTATTTGTGGTTGGTTTTTTGACACTCGTCACTTACTTTTTCATATATTTATGAGAGACTAGTTTCAAAGGCCCTGGCCTCCATTTTCAATCTCTTTCCAACTGGCATCTGTTGTTGTCTGCTCTCTCTGGTGGTGGAACTATGAACTTTTTTGTCAAATTATCTACTGGCGGGATTTCAAAGTTCATTACGCGATCCTTATTTTTCCAGATGAATATGTTCTCCCATGTTGTCAATCTATTTTGGTTTATCACTCCTTTTAATAATTTTGGATTCGGATCAATGTCATGGTTTTCATTCCAAAAATGAAATGCTACTGCTGACTTGTCTTCTTGTTTCAATCTGATGTTTCTAAAGTGTTCTTTGACTCTGGTTTTTAAATTTCTTTTTGTTTGACCTATGTAGCATTTTTCACAATTCTTACAATTTATTTGGTATATTCCAGATTTGTTACCTGAAGGAATTTCATCTTTTGTTTTTGAATTTAGTAATTTTAAAATTGAGTATCTATTAGTAGGTGCCAAGATGATATTTTGTTCCTTGAATATCTTTTTAAATTTATTAAATGTTTTTGGATGATATGTGAATGAACTGAATATGCTGTTGCTTTCTTTTTCTTTAATAAATGTGGTTGCTTCCTTAATGGTTTTCTTTAGTTTAGATTTTCTAATTTTCTTCAACACCAAACTTTTGTTGTATCCGTTTTCTTCTGCTATGTGTATTATTGCTTTTTGTTCCTTGAAATATTCTTCTTTTTCCATGGGTATGTTGACTAGTCTGTGTGTAAGGCTGTTTATTATTGCATGTTTATGTGTAATTGGGTTGTGGCTATTATTTTTTATATAATTTTCTGAATGTGTTGGCTTCCTGTAAATTCCAAATTTTATTTTTGTATCATTCCTGATGATATTTAGATCCAAGAAAGGTAGTTGTCCATTGATTTCCTTTTCTATTGTGAATTTGATAGTCCTTTCTTGCAGATTGAGTAATTTTAATGCATCATCTAAATGTTTACTTGGTACAATTGCAAAGATGTCGTCAACATATCTATACCAAACCTTGAAGATCAAAGGGAAGGACTTTTTAATTTGTGTTTCAAATGCACTCATAAATAAGTTAGCCAAAAAAGGTGAATTTGACAAAAAAGTTCATAGTTCCACCACCAGAGAGAGCAGACAACAACAGATGCCAGTTGGAAAGAGATTGAAAATGGAGGCCAGGGCCTTTGAAACTAGTCTCTCATAAATATATGAAAAAGTAAGTGACGAGTGTCAATAAACCAACCACAAATAATTTTTATATTAATTTTGACATCACTGTTACTAAATTCCTCCAAACACACATTCAGCTTTCTAGTTACAATAGTTTCTGAGGAATTAACAGTTTATGTCTAAATTACAGGCAATTTTCAGAATGTCCCACATATTGTAATTTTAAAAATTAATGCTTGGGGTATAAGTTTCTGCATAAGTTTCATTTTAAACTATTAATGACCTGTACCTATATGAAATATTTGTCTTCGCCATATCAATGAAGGGAAAAAATAATCATACCTATTTAACAATTTTTATTTTCCTAAGCGTTTTCAGTAAGAAGTAAGCATTATAATCCTTTTCAACACAAATAACAAAAACACAACAAATGTAAATGAGTACACATAAAATGCAGTTGCTCTCACAGGCATGTTTAGAATTTCATATAGATTAATACACACATTTTTGGGGAAAAAACCACAATATAAATCCAGAACCAAAACTACTAAAACATACATCAGGAAAACAAGAACTATCTACATGGGAACAAATCTTCATTTCAAAAAATAGGAACAAAGTATTCAATTTCGACATCCCCCAGAAAGATTTGTTCAGCAAGTTAATTAAACCGCCACCAGAGGAGACCTATGATAAAATATCAACTACACCAATGAGAACCAGTCGATGGCCGGCTGAGGATAGAGGCAAAGTCTCTGAAACATGTTCTGGAAAAATTTAAAAGTAAGTGTTGTTTAGTGTCATTAATCGACTCCCTTTAAATTTAATGAGAAAATCAGTTTTTTTTTTTTTCCCATATATATAATCTTAATCTGTGTAGCCTAGCTAATTAAGCACTGGCCTTACAAATTTAAGTTGTAGCCTGAACAGATTCCCAGAGTGGTGATTTTAAGATTGGGTAAAACAACAGCATCGTGTCAGTAGATTTACACAAATGTAAAAGAAATTTTACAGGAGTAAATTCCTCCTTACCAGTGTTACTGATTGTGATCTGATATGTTTGTAACTATTGACACCATCAATAATTTAATTAATAATCCCTCCATCAAGTATTACTATTAGCTCAAGAAATAAGCCTTTACACCAGCACGAAAATATCATGCTACTAGATTGAAACTGCCAGAAGATAATACTCTTAACAAAATTGTGAAATCCAGTACACTGAGTTTGCAAAGCTATACCTATAAGTTTCAAATAAATAATATTCTAATCAAGATGAAATGCATTAGAGGGGCTTGTTTAATGATTCAGATATGTTTTAAGCTAAATCTCAATGTAAAGTTGTATCATGTGATGAAAGTTTTCACATTAGGCAAATTTGTGCTTTACTTTGGAAAACTGAAAACATTCAGTTTCTCTTCTTTCGGCTCTCCTCAATATACTAATTTGTGTTCGGCATAATGTTGCTGCAGGTGCTGATTTTACAAGGTTTTTGAAACTAGAATAATATAGTATTAATACAAATATGAATGATTAAACTCACCTGTTTCACACAAGGCTGACAAAAAATCACTTTCCCATCTGTGCTGAATGATGGATCACCATTTATCCAGTATTTAAGAAGTACACTTCTGTTGCTTCTCTCTTTTGGCATATTTGCGTAGGAAACTGATTTATTTGTGCACTTGAAACACTGCTTACAGAATGGGCTTTCTATTCCCCACATAAAGAGTGGTCATTTGTTAATCCATTGAAATATCATATAGCTGGTCTTTGCTACTCATCCTTGAGCAAATTCTAAAAATTTTCCAAGATGTCATTAGCGCATTGTGACACGTCTTTAAGGCAGATTACCTACATGGCTAAAACCCTTTTTGTATATCCAATGTGCAGCAGTAAGAAATCTATCTTCCCCGAAAACTTCACATTGAAACCAACAAATGCAAAAGCTGTTGTCTCAAATTACAAGCAGAAGAAATTGGCTAAAAAGGCAGTTTTATGCACTAATAAGCAGAATAGGCACAAATGTATGAAATAGGCATTTATAGGCACTATAAAACTAAGAAATTAGTTTAATAATTGTAGGAAACGTGCTTATAACTTAAAAGCCTACATTTCTGAACAAAGGAATAAAATAGGCAAATAGGGCAAAATCTGCCCCCTATTCATGACCAGTCGGACCTTGGAAAAAAATAGCCCTTGTATTTGAACACTCAAACCAATAACAAAGATAACTCAGAAATAGTTAACCCCCCAAAAAATTATTTACCATAAATTTTGTATTGAGATATACATGTTTTGTTAGTAGTAAGATTTGTCTATATATTACAGTTTATCAAGCATACAAAAATAATCCAGAATGAAGGCTACAAGCTGTTTGTAGAAAATTCAAGATATACATTTTATTTGTCATGCAAATATCTTGGGCATATAGCATTTTAATCAACATGTTAGAACCAATGTTGAGAAAATAAAAAATAGTAAAAAGTTGTCCATTTAAATGGTAGTTTAGGATGTGGGGAATTTTCTTGAAAATCTTTGTGTTCTTATATTTATAATTTTTTCGATGGTTATTACTGGCAAAATTTAGCAATGCGCATGTATTAGTGACACTATTATTGTGCTTACATACTGTACACGGCTTAGGCAGAGCATGCATAGTTTCTGTATTGGCTGCAAATAAACAAATGCAGTGCTGTATGTCCTGACTAATATGTTGTTCTCCCTCTCTCCCTCCCTTTCCTTCACATCCAAGCACCTTTTCGCAAAAATGCTGTTTTTAGATTCAAGGTGTCTCAAATAGGGTAATTTCGGTGAAATCCTAGTACAGGATTATTGTGTGGAATACAATACTTCTTCTTTTACTATAGGCAAATAGTCAAGAAATTAGAACTAGATAATGTAACTGTTGGTGTCATTTATTAAGTGTTTAAATGAAATTATTTAGTGTGGTTTGTTGCATTTCACTAATTGTTTTAAAATAAAATGGAGATTCTTATTTCTTTACTCTTTGAATGCCTCAGTAGGCACCTTTGGTATCTAATAATTATAAATCTACTGCAGCTATTAGGTTTTTACATTAAGTGCATAAGTAAAACTTTAATTCCAAAATTCTTTTAGTGTTTCATGAAAATTAAACATGTTGGTTCTGTTTCCTTTCATTGAAGTGCATTACAGAACTGTCTTGAAAATTAGTGCCACCAATAAAGTTAATATCTTTCCTGTAATGCAACAATTTAGCAGTAATGTTGGAAAAAGATTCCGCTTTCTACCCTGCAGAGAACCTGACACTACCCATCAAGTATTAACTCTCCCACCCACCTGCAAGATAAACACTCATTTGCCAAATGTCTCTTTAGTTCAAAGTATTTTTCTGCAAACCTATGAAAGCTAGAAAAAAGTATTCATAATTTTTTTTTTTTAGTTTACTCGATCTATCTGTTGTTTAACTGTAGGAACACTCTTCCTACCTGGTAGTTAGCACAAATTATATTTTGTAGATTAATGCTAATTATTCTAGAGAAATGAACCAAATATTTCATTATTGCTATTCTTCAGGTACATTGTCCTAGCAGGGAAAGAAAGAGCTGAAAAGAAGGAAATTCCTGTTGGAGAATTTTATCCAATTAAGCAAAACATCAGTGAAATCCCTGCATGTTCTGGCTGGATAAAAAAGTGAGTTAAAGTTTGGTTTTTTATTTTTGTAGATGTTTAGTCGTGTTGTTAGAGCATCTACTGGCTGTCTTTCACATTCATCATTTATCTACTGAGAGTGCATTGTATGTGCAGAGTACATTGAAAAGCATGATGCTAGCTTGAACAAAGAAAAAAGGGCCTAGGATAGTGATTTCCAACATCAAAACAGGTAGCACTTTGCTCTCAGTAGTAGTGTATATAAAGATGAGAAGCAGAACCTTTTTCTTAAGTTCTGGAACAATGGTGTTCAATTAATTGGTAATTATTAGGGCCAGAGTTTTGTATACCAAAATTTCCCTAAGTATGCATACATTTCATGCATTTATGCTATTAAAATTGCAAATAAATGCAACAAAATATGCAATTGAAACCAAATATTTGAATCCTTTGCAGATCTAATTCATCAGAATTTAAAGTTCTGTAAAGTTATCCTCTTCTGCTTCCTGTTCATATTTGCCAACTTTTAGGGTTTGTCCATAAAATGTTTGGGAGTGGAGGCCTTTTTACAACTTTATAACAAAGGAGGCATTTTTAAGGCTTTGTGTGCAGATTCAAAATACTACAGCTTTTCACCTTGGACGTGACAAGTCTTGAAACTGTATTTCATTATATTGTAACCTAAGATTACAGACTGAATGTATCATACTATACTCTATTCGGCCTTGAAGTGTGTACAGATGTCAACGTTACACTGTAGTGCAAATTGTGGAGGAAGTGAAACAGTGAAGTGGGAATGGAAATAGTTCATTACTACATTGCATATATTATCACTTGTTTTATACATTCAGGTAATGAATGGGGATGAATAAATACTTTAATTCAAATTCTAAATCAGTTAAATTTGAGCTTAAATGTTTTACTTCCATTTTATTGTCCCTTGATATTGGTACTTCCCCGATTGCATTGTATATATTGCAGTGAAGCAATGCTCTGCCACTCGTCCTAGTAGTATTGCATGTACACACATTGTCACTATGGCACAGTGCTCAGTTCCTCAGAGTAGTGTGCAGAAACTTGAGAGTGTAAAGTCTCTAAAAAGTGGTGGAAAGACTATTGTATTAAATGTATTTAACTTTTTCTAACGTAACTAAACTGACGTCTGAAGCAACTAGTGTATCTGTGAACACTATTTCTAATGTGAAAACTGGTATTAAACAAACAGGAACTATAAATCAAGATTTAACTGTATTGGAACACTGTGTAGTGTTTTACGGCAAGTGGATGATTTTGTTAAGAGTGCTGTTCTCTTTAAAGTGCATAGTTTCTTTTTAAACAATGAGCCTCCTACTATAGATTAGGTACTTGCTTTAGTGAACAGAGATCTTCCAAATTTTAAGAAAACCATGCTCCACACTTTTGTGAAAGACATCAGGTTTCAGTTTCCAAAAAGAAACAAAATTAACATGATAACTGACCGGGAAGAAATTTTGGTGTGGAGAAGATGTTACCTGAAATCTGTAAGATAATTTTGTGTAGAAGGGAACACAATTTATTACTTAGACAAAACCTGAGAAAATGAGGGACATGTCACTTCAAAAGCTTATATAGACACAACTGTAAAGTCAAAGAAAAGTGCGTTTTTTCTGGGCTTTACAAAGGTTTAAAAAATCCAACTGACAATGGTTAAGCCCTCATCATTTTTGCTTATTGGCAGTGATAACAGGTTTCTTGATGGGGGGGGGGGGGGGGGGAGGTTATTAAGGTTTGATTCACAACGAACAAATGAATATCACAACTTGAATGGAGAACTGTTTAAAGGATGGTTTAAAGGAATACTGGGTAAACTGGTTGCTAACATTGTCATTGTTATGGACAATGCCCCATATCATTCTATTAAACTCTATAAGCATCTCAATGCTTCATGGCATAAACAGCAAATTGTAAACTGGCTGAAAGAAAAAAATGCACCTGTTGATGAAAGTGGCACAAAAGCTGAGCTACAAGTTGCACAAACACTAGTAGACCAAGATGAAAAGCAATACTTTGCAGAAGATCTAGGAAGTACTACTTGACGAAACATTGAGGCATATAAAACTTCATTGACCAGAGCTGCGATCGTCATTTTATTTGTTGGTAAGAAGAATGAAATACTAGTTAGTTGGCTTACAGTACAGGGCAAAACACAAATGGAGCACTTGGGAGTTGCATGTCTGATATGTAAGGTTAGACAGTTATATTCAACATGGGTGCATAATCATAAAAAATAATATAAATATTATAAATATAGGTAATTAAAAATAATAAATATATTAAATATGCACCCAAGCAATTATTTATTGTAATATTTTTTTAAATAATGAAAATAGATGCTAAACAGCCCTATCTTCTGTTATTAAATAGCTATTGCAACTAGAGGAAGTGCACAGTAATATAACTAATTTTCTAGTGTAATAGTGTGATCGTCTGTACAATGGGAATAATTTCTAAAAAGATGATTTACTCAACTGGCAAAGATGTAATGCTAAACATATCATCAGTAATGTTCTGTCAGTGAAAGAAGTTTCACTATCGTTGCTATTACTGTATACAAATCATCAACTTCGGGTTCTTGTTTCAGTATTCCATTCCTTTTCCCAATAGTTTTCAATTCCTTTAGTCTTCTGGTAAATTAAAAAAAAAAAACTATGTCATTAAAGGAAAGCTTTTCATATTAAATAATTTCTGTATTTACAGGAAGTATATGGTAATATAGTTAGTAAGATGGCGGTGTCTCTAGTAATGTCCCGTGATAAGCTCCACAAATTAGTTGAAAATAGTAATAAATCGCAAGAAGAAATCACAAATGAAGAGAGAATCTTAGAATTTGGAGAAGGAAAGCACAACAGAAATGAAAGCCACAGGTATCAGCAAGTACAAGATGAAAACAGGAATCAACGGGTAAGCCAGTATGGCTCGTGAGAAGCCGAGACTATTGCATCATTACAAACGGTTATTGAAATTCTTAACAAGGACTTAAAAAAAGCACAAGCAGATATCAAAATACTAAAATATGAAAATGAACAACTGCAAAGTAAAGTAAAAGGTGAAGAAAAGTCATGCAGCTATCACAAAAACTGGAACACGTGAGGTAACCTCAAAATTGCTGACATCAAAAAGCCATGAACCACAGGGGAAACGGATGGAAGATGAAAACACCAACAAGGAAGTGAAGCTCCAGAGAAAGCATCTTGAAGAGAGAAGAGAAAACAAGATGGCAAACAGTGGTGAGATGCATAATACCTGATCTAGTGATGTAAGTGCTAATGGTGATAGCACTGGTGGGCAAGCATCCAGCTTAGTGAGTGAACCTGTCAGCAATGGAACTAAATTTTATGATAAAAAGAGTGCCATAATTATTGGAGACTCCATGGTTCGGCACAGTAGTAAATACATAAATACAGATGATGTTTCAGTTTATTGCTATCCGGGAGCACAGATTCAGCAGCTAGTGAGAAAGCTGCAAGAGAATAGTGATGACCCTGATGTTATCATCCTTCATGTTGGAACAAATAACCTGTGTATGTCGGCTTCGCCAGATGAAATAATGAATGAGTCACCTGGTAGCGGCCTCAAAGGAATTATTTCTGCATGCCAAGTTGTGTGTGAGTGGTGTTCTGCAAAGAAGGAATGAGGATATATGCTACATTGAAGCAGTGAACTCAACCTTGGATTGGTTATGTGAGTGAAGTGACTGCACTTTTGTGGATGGCAATTCTTGGATAAGATACCATGATCTTGGGGGTGATGGCCTTCATCTAAATAGAAGGGGAGCAGCAAAACTTTGTCTGACTGAGCACTGGCTAACAAATAGTGAGCTACTTGAATTTAAATTAAATGATTTTAAAGTCTTGCATGGCTATAGTAGAAGTGAAATGAAAAATGGAGGATCGCTAATTATTATAAGAAATGGCATTAAAGCTAAACCAGTTTTATCGTTTGAGTCCCTGAACATAAAGGAACGCTTTGAAAGTAGGATAATCGAGGTTTCTAACAAACTTGTTATTATCTGTGTTTATAGAAATCTGCAAAGGAACCCTGTCATACTGCTTGATAAACTCGACACTATATTAGATCACTTTCAGAGATTAGAAAAAAACATAGTACTGATTGGGGACTTAAACATTAACTTCTTAGAACACAGCAATACTAAAACTAATCTCATAACTCTGCTAAATATATATGGATTGAAACCGATGGTACATGTGCCAACGAGAATCACAAGCACTACTAAAACTACCTTAGATCAAATAGCCATTAGTAAGGGTGTGATGTATCACAAAGTCAGCATTTGGGAAACCCATTTATCAGATCACTATGCCCAAACAATATTAATAAACTGGGAAATTAGAGCCAAAACTAAACTTTCTATGTATAAAGAAATGCACCTACAGAATCAAGAAAACATCAATTATTTTTGTTACCTACTTAACAAGAAACCATGGGATGATGTTTTTAATGATTCTACAGTAGATGGTGAATTTACAAGTTTTGCAACTACTTTTAAATATTATTACAATGTAGCAGTCCCTGTTGCCAAAGTTAAAATAAAGGAAAAATCCACTACGTGGGGTGACAAAAGGGATAAAAACTTCTCAAAATAAGATACAGCTTTTAAATTATTTAAGTAAAATTGAAAATGTGTCTGAGGAATTTCAGTCATATTTAAAAAAATATTAAAAAATGTATAAACAGCTTATTCAGGCAGTGAAAAAGTTATCTAACAGCAGAATTATTATGAATTCACACAACAAACAAAAGGCAGTATGGGATGTGATCAAAAGGGAAACTAACAAAAATACTAACCACTCCCCAATAAACATCAAACTCATTCATGAAGGTCAGTTACCGATCCAAAGAGTGTAGTAAATTTGTTCAATAACTATTTTGCAGATGTATAAAAAAATGTGCTGAAGTTTGACGGGTCATCTGAACCCCAGCCTAAGCAACAGAAAATCTTTAATGAAAAGTCACTATTCATAGGCCCTATTTCGGAAGATGAGTTATTAAAAATAAAGAACTGAAAAATAAAAAATCCAGTGGTTTGGATGACAGCTCCAATTTCATAATAAAACAATGTAGCAAATTCCTAATTAAACCTCTTTGTCATTTAATCACAGTTCTCTTCAAACTGGTGTGTTCCCTAAAATATTAAAAGTAGCAAAAATTAAACCCATTTTTAACAAGGGGGAGGAATACGAGGTGAACAATTACAAACCTATAGCCCTGTTATCCACCTTTTCCAAAATACTGGAGAAAATAATGTATGAGAAACTAATTAAATTTCTAAACAAATTCAACATGATTGACAAGTGTCAGTTCAGCTTTCAAGCAAATAAGTCAACTAATTTAGCAATAATAAACTTTGTTGACAGTGTCTATGATATACTAGACAGTAGTAAGCTAGGGATGGGGGTCTTTTTAGATCTGTCCAAAGCGTTTGACACGGTCAATCACAGTATACTACTAGATAAATTGTTTAATTATGGAGTAAGGGGCATTGCACTAAATTGGTTCTCAAGCTATTTGGAGGGTCGGGAACAACTAGTTGAACTCGATTTTAAAGACGAGAGCAAAAATGCAACAATAAAGGTTACCTCAGAAAGAAGAAATGTCACTGGGAGTCCCTCAAGGGTCCATCTTAGGCCCTCTCCTGTTTTTACTGTATGTAAATGATCTGCCAACTTATTTAAAACATATAAGTGAGGGAAAAGTTAGCCTTTTTGCAGATGACACAAGCCTGTTTGTAAGTGGTGAAGATTGTGTTGAGCTTGAAGGGAAATTGAAAATGGTAACAGATACCATAATCTCTTGGTTTAGAGCTAACAAACTCATCATAAATGAGGACAAAACTGTGGCAATTAATTTCCAGCATAAAAATGGCAAATATACTAAATAAGTGTGTTAAGCTTGGATCAAAGATTATAAATTGCAAACCTGAAACAAAATTCTTAGGATTATGGATAGATTTCAACCTCTGCTGGGACAGTCATGTAGAGCATTTGACCTCAAAATTAAGTAGAGTCTGCTTTTTACTATACCAGCTGAAGACATGTGTTACTTTAGATGTGCTAAAAAACTCTTATTTTGCCTATTTTCACTCGCATTTACAATACGGGGTAATATTATGGGGAAACAGTGTAAAGAGCAAACTGATTTTCAAGCTGCAGAAAAAAGCTCTGAGAACTATAGTAGGTATACCAAAAAGAGAGAGTTGCAGGGAACATTTTAAGAAAATGAACATATTAACTTAACCATGTGTTTACATAAAAGAACTCCTATTATATGTGAAATCTAACCTAAATCATCTTGTCACAAATTCTGAAAATCACACTCATAACACGCGGAATAAAAATAAGCTGCATATCCCTAGTCCTAAAACAAAACTGTTTGAAAAGTCTTTTAAATATAATTGTCTAAAATTGTTTAATATCTTACCATCACACCTGAGGAACATAGGGTCAGTTAAAAAATTCAAAACTGATTTCAATAAATTCCTGCTTTCTAACCAGTTCTACTCGGTTGAGGAATTCAAACAGTGCTGTGTACCTGCAAATAAGGTGCTGAAGTAACATTAAGCTCCATTTTTCAGTTTACTTCATAAACTTTGTTCTCTCTCTCCTCCCTCTCCTTTTGTGTAATTTTTCTTTTCACATAATATATGTTATGAATACTACACTAAAACTTTAATGCTGTGTAAATAATTTATGTATAAAATTGGCTTATATTATTTTTGCAAATTTTGTCTATCAGTGTTAAAAATATGGCTGCATTTATTGTGTTACTATATGTTTTTCTGTAATTTTGATGTTTCCAATAACATATATATGTTTCAAAGGATGAAAAAGATACTATACTATAACTAATTTTGTGAAGCATGATCAGTCTGTGCAAATTGCTGTATTTAAACACATTTAAATTGCTGTAATATAAACATAGTGTCGTGAACGCATTGTTGCAGTGAAGCATTGCGAGGGACAAATTAAAAGAGACGTGCAGTGCGGAGATAAAAGCTTACTGAAACGGTGGGGCAAAGGAGACGGATTTCTGGAGAGTTTGTCTTTCTTCTAACGCCGTCCTGATTGTTTGAGAACAATCTTAAACAATCGCAAATTTCTGGAATAGTGAGTAGCTATAAAAGGAGCTGCCGCCTGCCACTGACAGACAGTTAATTGAACTCGGTGCGCGAACAGCTGTGAGAGCTGTGTTTGTGGTCGTTGACTTTGCAAGTTGTATTGTGTATGTGACGTAATTCTGAACTATCAGGTTGACTAGAGTGTTTCTATGGAAATAAAGAGCAAATTTTAGTTTTTGAAACCTGGACTTTTAATTTCGTGAACCTACAATCACAATTGGTATCAGGAGTGAGACATACCACCATGGAGGCTGCATTGGACAAGATTCTACAGAAAATGGAAGAAATGAAGACGGCTAATGACAACCTCGCTGCAAAGACAGAGGTGACAAATCACAAACTGACCGCAAAGATGACCGAAGAAGCCATAGAAATGAAGGCCCAACTATCTGATATGAAGGTTGCGAACGAGGTCCTCGCCAAAAAATTTGAACAGTTGGCCGGGGTGAGGGATGACGTCACGGGGCTGGGCAAGCGGATGGGTCAAGTGGACGAGCGCATCGAAGACCTGGCGAACCGCTTTAATGACCTAGAGTGAAAGGCCGACAATAACACCAAATCCCTCGAAGACCTGGCGAACCGTTTAACAACATGGAAAGGCCGACAGCAACACGAAGTCCCTGAACGCCATGGCGGATGACATCGTCGGCAGAAGGATGAAAGATTTAAAGGCCGACGCGTGGGGACGCGACACATCTGCGCGCGTTAAACCGCTAAAGTACGACGGCAGGTCCACGTTCGAAGTCTTCCGCCGCCAATTCGACACAGTGGCCAAGCACAACAAGTGGTCACCAGAGGAAGAGGCCGCACAGCTAATAGCCAGCCTCCAGGGACTGGCCGCAGAAGTCGGTCCAGACAGCGGCAGTGCCCAAGGACATCTGGGAGGCCCTGGAGAACCGCTTCGGGAACAACCGCTTTGCCGCAACCTACCGCAGCCAACTGAAGTCCAGGACGCAGCAGCCAGGGGAGACGTTGCAGGAGTTCGCCCTGGCAATTGAACAGCTGGCCAGCAAAGCCTTGGTTGACCTCCCACCTGAATTCGTATCTCGGGAAGCCGCCTACACGTTCTTTGAAGGGGTACGAGACGTCGAGATATGCCAGCGCCTAATGCTCGGCGACAACAAAACCATCCAGGAGGCGCTAACGCCAGCATTGAGGATGGAGACGGTCAAGGTGACGGCTACTCCGACGTCGAGAACAAGGAGCATCCGTTACACTGGATGGACGCTGGCGAAGACCAAGTGGCATGTGTTGGGAGTTTGGAGAGCCGGGACACCTGGAGAGAGACTGCCCACACCAGGGAGAGCAGCCGTAAGGGCCGGCATGGCGAGTGGCACGTCGGCGCCATCACCACCATCCCCTCGAGTGTCACTGCGCACTGCCAGCCGACGGATGGATGACAGCCTCGTCGCGGACGGTTGGGTGAGAGGGAAGCCGTGCCGGTGCTCGTAGACACCGGGGCAGCCGTGACCGTCATCAGACCCGACGTAGCCAGGGGTATTCCGTCGAGGAAACCAAGACGACCATACCAGCTTGTGACGGCATCGGGCAACACCTTGCCTCTGGAGGAGGCCCTACTGAAGTTGACCTTGGGACGGAGTGCCATGCATCAGTGGGTGTTCGTCGCGGAGGTGGCTGAGGAGGTGATACTGGGACTGGATGCGAAACCATAGCAAAACAATCGGCGGTACCGGGCATGTTGGAGGACATGAGATCCAGGGGAGTGATTGAAGAGTCTGACAGCCCTTTGTCTTCCCCTGTAGTCATGGTGACGAAGAAGAACGGCGAGCTACGCTTCTATGTGGACTACAGGAAGCTGAACGCTGTCACCAGGAAGGATTGCTTTCCTTTACCCCGGATTGGCGACACCCTGGACACGGTTGCTGGTGCACAGTGGTTCTCGACCCTGGACCTGAAGTCGGGTTACTGGCAGGTGGCTCTAGACTCGAGTGACAAGGAAAAAAAATGCACTCTTGACAGGCCAAGGGCTTTGGCAGTTTACAGTTATGCCCTTTGGCCTCTGCAACACACCAGCTACCTTCCAATGCCTCATAGAATCAGTGATGAGAGGGTTGCCCTATGATGCCTGCCTGCTATACCTGGATGACATCATCATCGTCGGCAAAACATTCAAAGACCATCTCGACAACCTGAGCAAGGTGCGACAGAGGCTGCAGGTGACCATCCTGAAGCTAAACGCGAAGAAGTGCCAGCTCTTCCATAAGGAAGTCAACTACTTGGGCCACAATCTCACCAACCGGAGTAGCCACAGACCCGGAGAAGACACAGGCTGTGAGAGATTGGCCTCGGCCAAAGGATAAGCGAGAATTGCGCAGTTTCCTGGGGCTGTGCAGTTATTACCACCGTTTCTAAAAGGGGTTTTCCAACATCGCCAAGCCCGTCACCCGCCTGATGGAAGAACACTGGCCATATGTGTGAATGTAGGACGCCGAAGTCGCTTTCCAGGAGCTGAAGAAGACATTTTGCAGTGCTCCTATTATGGGATTCCCACAAGGAAATGGCGCCCTCATTGAGGACACCGATGCCAGCAACTATTGCATTGGAGGTTTCCTATCCCAAGTCCAGGACGGCCACGAGCAGGTGATAGCTTACTACAGCAAGATGCTGTCCAAGGCAGAGAACTGCTGCATCACCCAGCGAGAACTACTGGCAGTAGTAAAGACCTTGGAGCACTTCCACAAGTACCTGTAAGGTCTGCCATTCCACCTGAGGACTGATCATTCCGTCCTCACCTGGCTACTTAGCTTTAGGAACCTGGAAGGCCAGACAACCCATTGGGTCAAGAGGCTGCAGGAGTATGACTTCACCTCTGAACAGCATAGAGGGAAGAGCCATGGCAATGCAGATGCCATGTCCTGAAGACCCTGTCCTGAAGAGTGCAGCAAATGCACAAGAGTGGAAGAGACGGAGCATGCCGCATCTGTCAGAGTTGTCATAGCAGTGCCTGCGGACAGCTGGGATAGCCTAGGCCTGAGGAGTGAGCAGCTAGCGGATGCCGACTTGGGGCCACTCTTGAGGGAAGTGGAGGCAGGGATGAGATCGACCTGGGAGGACATCGCACCCAGAAGCGCTGTGTACAAGCGGTACTGGGCCCAATGGGAGTTGTTGAAGACCAAAGAGGGTGTGCTGTTCCGGATATGGGAATCACCCGATGGGAGGACACAGAGAGAGCAGTTGGTACTTCCCTGGAGTAAGGTCCCGGTAGTCTTGGAGGAAGTGTACGCTGGCATTTCAGGAGGACACTTGGGAGCAAACCAAACAATCGACAAACTCCGGCAGCCCTACTACTGGCTCAGGCTCCGAGGAGATGCTGAGTGATGTGTCGTCAATGTCACATGTGCGCGGTGAGCTGCGGCCCTCATAATAGGAGCCGGGGTGGCATGCAACACTACAACTTGGAGTGCCTTTCGAACGCATTGCTGTCGACATAGCTGGACCATTCACAGTGTCCGACCGAGCCAACAAGCACTTGATGGTGGCCGTGGACTACTTCACCAAGTGGCCGGAGGTGTATGCCATGCCGAACCAGGTGGTGAAGACCATCACAGACTGCCTCGTGGAGCAATTGTTCTACCGATTTGGGGTGCCGTTGGAGCTCCACAGCGACCAGGGCACCAATTTTGAGTCTAACCTAATGAAGGAGGCACTGGAAAGACTTGGAGTGAACAAGACCCACACAACACCCCTACACCCGCAGTTGGACGGCATGGTCGAGAGGTACATCAAGACCCTAGAAGAACATCTGAGGAAGGTCGTGGCCAGCCATCAACAAGACTGGGACGTCAAGGTACAACTGTTCTTGCTGGCGTATCGCTCGTCAATACATAACACCACTGGGATGACGCGAGCCAGCTTAATTTTCGGCTGAGAGTTACGCCTCCCTTGTGACCTGGCTTTTGGGCCTCCCCCCCCCCCCCCCCCCCCCCCGAGGCTAAACAGCCAGCAACCAAGTTATGTTGAGAAGTTGGTGGACCGTCTCCATGACATGCACGAGATGGCTCGTGACCGCATGAAGACCCGATACGACGGGCAAGCCAACAGCCAAGGGTTCCAGGAAGGTGACTTGGTGTGATTGTACCGCCCTGCCCGGACCAAGGGACACTGCCCGAAACTTCAGCAGCCATGGCAAGAACCATACCGGGTGGTAAAGAAGATTAACGATGTGGTCTACCGCATCCAGAAGGTGTCCCAAGGAAAAATGTTGGTGGTACACCTGGATCGTCTGGTCCGCTACGATGGTGCTGTTCGGGACGACCGAAGCGGCGCATGGGATGAGTTCAAAGGGACGGACAGGGCAGTACAGTGCGGAGTTAAAAGCTTACTGAAACCGTGGGCTGGAGCATTGTTGTAAAGAAACAAGTGCTTTCTTTTCGTTTTTTTTTTTTTGCTAAATCAGGTCTTTTTCTTTTCACCTGATCACTCAAACATTGCAGTAAGCTTGCATAATAGTCACCAGTGATACTTTTACTCTTTCCAAGTAATCAATAAAAATAATTCCCTGTGCATCTGAGAAAACACCATAACCTTGTTAGCTGAGAAAATTGACTTTGCCTTTTTTGAAGTTCATTCACCTGGTGCAAACCACTGTTTTGACTTTGATTTACTTAATAGAGTATAGTGATGTATCCAAGTTTCATCCATGGTAATAAGCTGTCTCAAAAATTCACTGGGAGGTTTGCAGTAGTGCTCCAAATTCTTAACAGAAACAGTTTTTCTTTGAAACTTTTGATCAGTTGTCAACAAATACACCACCCATCTTGCACAGGCCTTGTGAAAGCCCAAAACATTGCTTAAAATGTTACCTGCACGTTCTTTTGATATGTTTACAGCTTTTGCTATCTCAAACAACTTAAATCTGCAGTCTTTTATAACTAACAAAGAATTTTTTCAAGACCTCTGGAGTTGTAACTTCAGGGTGTCTAGAGTGAGGCTTATCACTAGTGCTCATACGTCACATTTTAAACTCTGCAACCCACTTTTAAATCATTGTGTATGAAGGGGCAGAGTTTCCGTGAAACTGGCTTTCTGGTGCCATCTCTGTGTGAGACCTAGGATTTATCAGCCGATCCTCATATAAATAAAAAAATGACATTCATAGTTTTGGTTTACATCACATATAAAATAAATCCCCCCCTCCAACATAACTACGAATGATACGTGTTGTGCAAAACATGTCAGGAAATAAAATTAACAACTGTTCTAATGACTTTAATTAAAATGTACTTGGAGGATTAAAGTGCTATAGTGGTATCAGCAATGTCTACTAAGAAATCACAAAGAGATTTTGAGTCCCCATCTTTCTCCTTGTCACAATATTCAATCATATTATGATTTCTCGCGCTTGCCAATGTATGACACATTGCTGTCCAGAAGACAAGATTGCAGCTGAAGAGAGTGCACAGACACTGGACTCTCCATATATGTGCAGTTACTTCATGTAAAGATCTCTGTATTTGAATTTGATTTAAGTGTCACTATGTTTACACTCAAATTTCACTTACTTGTTGTATAATTGAAACGTTTTCAAGATCATTCGATCTCATCCTCAGCTGTTTGGTGACTAAATGAACCTTCCTCTTCTTCCACTACTACGGAGCTCCGATCACTCTGCCATCTGGTGTTAGGGGCATTAAGTTTTAATACTTCATTTAATGCCGGGATTTCAAAATTTATAGCTTTATCATGGTTTTTGTTTATGAATATTTTTTCCCAAATATCCAATTCTATGGGTGTACTTAAAGATTTTAACAGTTTAATGTTGTGGCCAATGTTGTGGTTTTCTGTCCTAAAATGGTGTGAAACTGCAGATTTTTCTGTTTGTTTCAACTTAATGTTCCTCTGGTGTTCTTTTTGCCTGGTTAACAAGTTTCTCTTAGTTTTTCCTATGTAGCTTTTTTCACAGGTTTCACAATTAATCTGATAAATTCCTGATTTCAAATTGTTGGGGATTGTATTTTTCAGTGGTTTATTTAGCAGGTTCCTCAGACTGAAATTGTTTTGTGGTGCTAGTTTTAAGTTTAGTCTTTTGAAGATTCGTTCAAATTTTCTAAAAGCCCATGGATGATAGGTGAATTTTCTGTATTGCCAATTTGTGTTTTTAAGTGGTGTGAGAGTGGTATTTTTTGATATTATCTTCAGTTTTTCCTTTCTCTTCATCATGTTCCTTATGATGGCTGGGTTGAATCCATTTAATACCGCTATGTCTTTTATGTGTTGTTGTTCTTTCAAAAATTCCTCCTTACTCAGTGGGATGTTGTATAGCCGGTGAATTAGACTTCTAAAGGCAGCTAGTTGATGTGAAACTGGGTTGTATTCATTTTTCTTTATGTAATTATCTATGTGTGTGGGCTTCCTGTATATTCTAAAATCTACACCATGACGATTTCTAGTTATCTTGAGATCCAAAAAGGGTAGTGTGTTGTCTCTTTCTACTTCCATAATAAACTGGATGTGATTATCTTGCAGGTTTAGTAATTTTAGAGAATCTTCTCTAAGTTTTTCCAGAATGATAGCAAAAACATCAACATATCTCCGCCAAAATTTATAAATCTGGGGGAAGGCCTTTACTATGTGTGTTTCAAAATAGCTATTTATTTATTTATTTTTGTAATTTACGTCCTCCAACATTAAGTCATATTGGACGTTGAATGGAATGGGTGAAATGATGCTCAAGTGAGCCCAGGGTCCATAGAGCTTAGAGTTACCCAACATTCGTCTTTCAGGATAAGGGAAAACCCTGGAAAAAGCCTTATCCAGGTAACTCACCCTGACCGAGATTCGAACTCGGGACCTCTTGAACGTGAGGCAGACATGCTACCACCACGCTACCAAGGCGGGCCCAAAATAGCTCATGTATAGGTCTGCTAAAATAGGCGAAAGTGGGCTCCCCATAGCTAATCCTTTTGATTGTCTATAGAATTTTTGGTTAAACGTGAAGTAATTATTCCTTATGCATAAATCTGTAAGATTGATAATGTCATCTATTTCTCTGGGGTCCGTTGTAGTCTGGGTTAGCCATTTTTTGAGGAATGTAGGTATTTTTGCTACTGGAATGCTTGTAAAAAGTGCCTTAACGTCAAAAGAAACTAGTATGTGATTTTCCGGGATGTTGTACTTCTGTAGGTAATTTATCAATTCTAAGGAGTTTTTTATTCCCAAACTTTGAAATTTGTCACATGATTTTAATTTTCTTACTAACCACTTTGCAATGTGGTACGTAGGTGAATTGATGCCATTGGAAAAACATAGGAAAAACTAAGAGAAACTTGTTAACCAGGCAAAACTAACACCAGAGGAATTTTAAGTTGAAACAAACAGAAAAATCTGCAGTTTCACATCATTTTTGGACAGAAAACCACAACATTGGCCACAACATTAAACTGTTAAAATATTTAAGTACACCCATAGAATTGGATATTTGGGAAAAAATATTCATAAACAAAAACTGTGATAAAGTTATAAATTTTGAAATCCCGGCATTAAATGAAGTATTAAAATTTAGTGCCCCTAACACCAGATGGCAGAGTGATTGGAGCTCTGTAGTAGTGGAAGAAGAGGAAGGTTCATTTAGTCACCAAACAGCTGAGGATGAGATCGAATGATCTTGAAAACATTTCAATTATACAACAAGTAAGTGAAGTTTGAGTGTAAACATAGTGACTCATAAATCAAACTCAAATATGAAGAATACTTCACTGTTAATAATGCTTCTGCTTTTAATATTTATAAAGATCTCTGTGTTTGGAGTTTTTCTCAGTACGTTCCTTGCTTTGCCATGTTGTAAAGTGGGTGATGTTATTATTGCTACCATATAACAGCTGCATAAACCCCCATTTAACTTGTATGGGGGTATGTCAAAGATTACTGGTGAGGAACAATAAAACATATTAGTTGAAAGAAGTGTGCCAGTTAGCAGAGAAGGAATGTCTGAGGTTACAGCAGGTATGTGGCAAGCAGATATCAGGGATGTCATATGCAAGGAAGACAGGCTGATATCATGTGCAACCAAGTGGTGGACAGGCTGGTTATAAACGTGGACCCTTCTAGTGTTACGACTACTTCTGATTCTGAGCTGGGTACCACGCCTCTATCTGATGACTCAGGTTAACAGTTCTTACAGTTCTTACTCACAAAATTATAGTTCATAACTTTTCTTTAGCAGTTTTTTTAATTACTTGATTTAGTTTATTTTGTAAATATGAGGAGAGTGCTTTTCTAACCCTGCACTGCTGCAATGGAAGATATGACAGTTATGATAAGAGTCAGATTTAGGCAGCGGATGGCATAGAACTTCAACCACGTGTTTGTTTTGCAGAATGATATAAACTGTAATGTTTATGTGCATCCCTACTTTAAGCCTGGAGGGACCATGGTTTATATATAGTGCAGTGATAGGCCAGAACCTATTTCTGTATCTATTCTTCATCATGTTTAGGACGTCCCTTTACTGGGTAGAAAATGCATAATGTGCAGATATAACATTTGACTGCAGTGCTAGGAACTTTAAAGGAAATGCAGAAGTTAAAGGCATAAGAAGGAGTGTTGTACCAAAGACTCCACCATATCATTTACTTGTTCTTCCTATCAGTGCTGCTAAGTATACTTACATGCCTCTGGTGCACCTGAACTGAGAACATTATCTTGTTAATTATACTTGGATAAATACTTGAAGATATAAATGTCAGTCTTATAATTACCCAGAAATCTATTTTCTGATCATGACTGTACAAAAGCTTGTCTGCACAACATTTAAATTGCGAGCTATGCATATTTTAATTTTACACGGTTATCATTTAACATTCATTCAATACAGATAAGCATGAAAAACACTATGCATATATTATCTTTCCATGGATATTGTTACTTAACTTCATTCAACACAGATAAGCCCAGCATTTCTTACTGTTAAATATAAACATACAGTATACTTTGAAAATACAAACCACACAATTTGAAAATGAATGTGTTAATGCTTAGACCATTTTCAGAATAGTGATGTGTTTGTTTCAAACTTGCAGTGTTTTTTATATATGTGTGAACATGACATCGAAGCTGGGACAAGTGATTTTTCTATTAACCGCTTCGCTGATGGCCATTTAAACCCTTCAGGGGCTGGAAACGGATAACCAATGAACAGAACAAGGCATTTAAATTGTTAAATGCTGTAAAAATGCATCATAAATACAATTCCGTATCTTCCATATTTTTTAACTTATTTAAATGAAACAAAAACTGTTTTAAAACTCATTAAAGGCAGTATAAATCGTTAGTAACAATAAAGTAGAGACTACATTAATAAATCGTTGAAATTTCACTACTTTGTTTCACTGTAGCAAAAGCCATTATTTGCGCCGAACGCGCCTAATATTTGAATCATTTTGAATGTATAGCTATGCAAGCGACTTCTCTGGTTCAAGTTTAGATTATTTATGCTATACCAAGTGATAATCATACAAGTATATGTTGCGTTACACTGGAAAGAAAACTCTGTCAGCATCTGTTATTACAGTGTTTATCAACCAAGGTTTCTGGTAGCCTTATGCAGCTGTTTTCGCTCAGTATTTTAGTTATTTATACTCTCTTTGTATTCAGAGTGATTTCTTATAGCTATCAAGAGCTAAATGAATGGCACATTTGAAATTGTTAAATTTCAACGTTAACCATGGCTTATCGCCATAATGTAGCAAATAAATTAGCTTGGGTATGATTTGTACAGGCTTCTGATATTACTGTAGAAAATCTGGAAGATTTGTTTTGCGATTATGAAGTAGATGTTTAGGATATAGGTATTAGTGACGTGTATTGGTCTACAGATGGCATGTTAGCTACTCCATTGTTTGGGGAAATGGCGGGTCAAATATGGGTGATGCAGATCAGCTATTAGTAGCTATCCCTCTTTACGGAAAGCAGTTAAATGGTAAAGTATTTTTATACCACTGGATGTAACCATGCACAATTGTTTCATAATTTTCAGAGCTGTAAATTCATGCAAGACATTCATCTATCTGTACTTGCGTGTATAAAGAGCTCGCAACCTAATTTAGTACTATAATACTCAGAGGCCTCATTATACTGGGGGTAAGAATCAGCCCTCATACTTGAGAGAAAACACTTTCCTAAAAGGATACCACCCACAACCAAAAAGGTTGTAACCATTTCGAAAATGTTTAGTGTGTTGCGAAAAAGAAGTTCGCAAGGAAACCAATATTATTTGATGTGAGTCTACAGATGTGCCCTTGGGTGTTTATCCAGGTTTGGAGGTGTATAATTCAAAAAGAAACCTTTAAGGGTACGTTTACATCCCTTATAGAACTAATTTAAATTCATTGTAAAATAGGAAGATTAAAATAATTGGCGTTGAATGAGCATTAAATGCATATAACGGTTTGGGGCATTTTAACTTGGACATCATATGACGTCCATATCGGTGAAAGGGTTAACAAACATAGTGTTTCATTCAGAGGGCACAAAAACACCTCTCTAATCGAGAATATAGGGCATCAGTAGATTTTTCAAAAATAGCAATTGACCATGGAAGCTTGTGATATAGGTAGTGGGCACACATGTCACAAATTTGTATTGAAGCAGCTTCATCCAAACAAAAAGGTCGTGTACCTGTATTTCAGTCTCCAAGGAAAACCCCCATTGTTGGAAACGAGTTACTGTTTTGAATGATTATGAAAATATGTTTCCTAGTTTAACATCAAGGTAAACCAAAACCTTAGACTATATAGGGCTAGTGTTAAGGAATGATTAGTTTCCATCAATTAACTTAAATAATAAGAGTTTAATGATGAAGCCTGAGGCTCAAGTACTTACAATAGTAAGTCATCACGAGCAGTATATCTCGAATACAAGAGCCCCTAATGGTTTACCTGAAAAATATATGAGTCAGTTGGAGAATTTAATGTCATGATAGCACATTGGCTATGGTAGCTCAATGGGTAAGAGCAACTGGAGGGAAACCAGGAGATCTGTAGTTCAAATCCTGGTCATGGCATTGAATTTTTCAGTTTGTCTCTATCTATCAAGGTAAAATGTTTTAAGAATATTTAATGTGTTGTTTTATTATGGAAACAATGGGCAGAACCATGGTTGGCATGTAAAATGTCCTACGATGTACAGCGTTACCACCGTTACATACTTACCATGTGTGGCAACAGTCCCCTGCTTCAGAGTTCATATGCCATTAAGTTTTTACTTCCTCAAGTAACCAATGAGCAGCGAATGGGCAGCAACATGGACGACTTATACGTAAAGTCAACTCCTTCATGTAACTTGTTTATTGTATTTGCATTATATGGCCATGAGATATGTTTCTTATTTTTAGTGACAAAATGTTTATCTATAATTCAAATTATAAAGTGTCAAATATGGATATAAATCTGTATATAGCCCTTTAAATGGTACTCTTTGTTTTAATGTATGTTGTAGTACTAGGAAAAGTTTCAGCATATGTGATTGAAAGCATTACTCGCAGGGCTTTTAAGATTCTTATAAAATGACATTCCCATTTATTTTGTAACTTTTTATATACATTTATGGCACTGAACATTTTACACTTTCTAAATTTCATGTCATTGGAAACTCATTATTCTTTGCTGGATGAGAGGAACGTTTTGTGGGTTTCAACTTCAGAAAGTTGGCAAGTATGCTTTTTAGTGATGTTGCATAGAATTAAGCTTTTACTTTATTAATGAATTAGATAATTTCCGTATGCTGTTATTTTAACTTTATTCCTAGATTCCATCTTTCTTCTAAAATCAGTTCCATGAATGCAAATGGATATGTGCTCTAAACCAGCGCACAACAGATATTTTTTAAAAAGTATTATTACTTATTATATATTTACATGCAGTATAAAACTATGTTTAGAATGCAGCATATACTATGAATCACAAAGATATGCCTGCTGATTGGTGGTGTCCAGGAACATACACACATCTGGATGTTGCTGTGGCTCTCTCCTATGACTTAAGTAAATGTTGTGGGAGACCTATCTTTTCCTTCTCCCCATACTGCCATAGCACCTCTGAGGTCTGCTCTGTTTCTTGAGAACATGCTAAAATGTAATTGCAACAAAGTCCATAAAGAGAAACAGTTATTCCCAAGCGAAAGTTTCATGTGTTGATAGGTGTTGAGTTACACCACTTGTTGAAGACATGAAAACGCTTACCGCATTAGCGGCACTATTATGTCACTGTTTAAACCTTGGCTCTTGCTGTATCACTGTGCTATTTTTCTGAGAGAAGAAACACTTAAGATGTTACACTGATGCTGTATCAACAAGTCACTCTTGTATATAATTTTTGGCTTGCCATATAGTCTGAGTTGAGAGTATCTATATTTAAAATCAGGAGCATTTAACAGTGGTATGTTTGCCAGTCTAGGATAGTCTGTTGTCACCTTTTTACTTTCTCTGCTACTTACCAATAGTAGTAGAGGAAATACTGCAATCCACTAAAAAGTTTGACACTGAAATTTCAGAGAAACTACATTTTTTGAGGCTTGTTGAATAGAAATAAAGGTATTCTTAGAAAAAGTTCTCTGTGCATGTGTGTGTACATGCATGTGTGTGGCTTTTTGTTTGTTTCCTTTTTATTTGTAGTTTTTAATTTTACATTCTCAAATGTTTTGGATGATGAATAAAATGGCTGAAATTATGTTCAAATGAGCCCAAGGTCCACAAAGCTAGAGCTACCTGCTATTCATCTTTCAGGATAAGGAAAACCCCCTGAAAAAAACCTTTTCCAGATAACTAGATTAAAACTCAGATCTGTTGAATGTAAGGCAGATACACTACCATCTGTGCTACAGAGACAGGCTTGTGTGCATGTGTGCGTGCACATGCATAAAGATTTTCAAGAAAATTCTCCTACCCCAAATTACCATTTACTAGAAAATTCTTTCTTAATTTTCACTTTACTTCATTATTAAAATACCATACATTTAACATAGTTGCATGATAAAGCATACATATCTTGAATTTTCTGTAAATAGACGGTGAAGTTTTCTTCATTCTGAACAACTTTTGTATAATTTTAGGTGAGCTGTAAGAGATGGACTAAAGCTTTCAGCACATAAAATGTATGTAAAATACATTTTTTAGGCATTAAACATTTCTGATATATCTTTTATTGTTAATTTTAATTTTCACCCTTTTTTTTCTTTTCTTCAAATGTTAAGTCACTTTTCTTTTTTCTTGTGGTCATGCAGAGAATTTCAAAGTCATCACTCACTGATCCAGTTTTTTTCTTTCACTGAAGTAGAGACGGTATTGATTTCCATCCAACAATAAGATACAGAGATTTCACTGGATTTTTTTTTTTTTTTTTTTTTTTTTTTTGTAATTTACGTCCTTTAACTTTTTTAAGTCATATCGGACAATGAATGGAATGGGTGAAATGATGCTCAAATGGGCCCACGGTCCATGGAGCTTAGAGTTACCCGACATTCGTCTTTTAGGATAAGGGAAAACCCTGGCAAAAACCTTATCTGGGTAACACACCCTGACCGAGTTTCGAACTCGGGACCTCTTGAACGTGAGGCAGACATGCTACCATCTCTACCATCTATGCTACCGAGGCGGGTCACTGGAGTTACGATTTGAGGTCCTCAAAATGAAAAACATTCTTAGAAAAAGGGTGTGTGTGTGTGTGTGTGTGTGTGTGTGTGTGTGTGTGTGTGTGTGTGTGCGTGCGTGCGTGCGTGCGAGAGAGAGAGAGAGAGGGAGGGATAGAGAGAGAGGGAGAGAGAAGCATAACTAAGAAACGAAGAGTCAAATGTGGTATTTAAGTTCATCTACCAAGAATGCAACACAAAGATTTGCAAGACAACCCCCCCCCCCCCCCATTCCTAGATACCCTTTATAAAGTACTTTTTAAACAATTTTAATTTTCTCAAAAATGGCTCCAACAATTTTGATCAAAATATTAAAGATATTTTCATGCTAAATGGAATGTATATCTTAAATTTTCAGGAATGTCCTCAGAAGTCCAGATGAATTTTGCATAATTGGTAAACTATAAGAGATAGATGAAATCTTACGGTACTAAAAATGTGTGCATGCATGCCATGTGTAAAATGTTCAGGAGATAATGAAATCATTCTCCTTTGTGCTTTCCAGTATTTTGACATTAAGAGTTTCAAAAGCACAAGGGATCCATAATTTTTTAAATGTTCTATGGCCATTTCTGCTTCTTTGGAGCACAATAAACAATTTGGAGATGCCACCATTCCAATTTCTGAAAATATGTTTTATTCAAGCAATCATGTCCCATGGTCAATCGTAATGCAGCAACAGAGGACTTTCTTGGTAAATGGGGAACTATTGATGGATCATCCAACATTTTCTTCCATTTTGACTTGATTTCAAACTGTTATCTGTAGGTTATAATTTGAAGTTATGTTTCTTTAAACAATTCTTTTTAATTGGAGGAATTTTGTTTCACCTCTAAATTGATTTTAGATCCTTTCTTTGCTAAAATATCAGCCATTTAATTTCCAAAAACACTGCAGTGTGCAGGAATCTACTGTAAGTTTATATTTTGATGTACATAGGTTTTGTATTTGTTTAATGATATCATCTGTTTCTTTGATCATCATTTTGGGCCAAGTAGTAGAAACAGTAGCTTGGAGGTCAGCTTTAGAATCAGACAGAATAACTTCATTTTTGCACTTATATAACCATGGAAATCAATTTTGAAGTGAAGTTTATATAGCATCAGTTTCACTATCAAAATTGATTGTATATTTTCCCACTTTTTTATAAAATGAACTAAAAGGTACTGGAAATGTTAATCTTGTTAAAATACACTATTTATGTCAAATACATTTTTTATGGGGTGAAAACCATTCCTAATATATTCCTTATATGCTTGAATTTTCCAATACTAATTTTGGAAATGGGAAGTCATTCCTCTTTTTGTCCTGAAAAAGCAAGGAGAATGGAGTTTCAAGGCCATCAAGTAGCGACCAGCTCTTAAAAGATTTGAATATCGCTTAAGCCTATTATATTTTCCCATTCCCTTTGTACCTATAAAGAAGTATGCAGTAAGACAATTTCTATTAACACCTATCTTGATTAACATAACATAGATAAAACAATAAGCATTTATATTATGTACAAGAGTGTGTAGAGAAGTCCATGTGAATTTACACACCAGATTTTTAAAAATATAACTTGTTTTAGCCTACCTCATGTGAATGTGTAAATATGTAATGCAAATTTATCTTGAGTAATAAGTAATAGCTATAGAAATAAATTTAGTGTAAAAGAATGAGAAGAGAAAATCATGTGAATGCAACACATCACATATTTTCTTACAATTCTTCTGTCCTAGCATTGCAATCAGTGACTTAAGTAAATCTAGCACGCATGCATCTTAGACTAATCATCAATCAAAATTAGTTTCTGAAATTGTTTTGTGTTTTGTTCTTGTTTGTTATAGGACATACAAATTTACTGCATTTGGAAATATACTGCAGATTTGTGTGGAAGTAGTTGATGGAAATTCTGTTTTACTTGGACTCTTGGAAATTATGCAAGATGAAGAGGTTTGAATGAGACAGTGTAGACACTTAAGAGTTAACTTCAAACAGCAATAACAATAATGATAATAATAGTTGTATACTTTATTATTATTATTGACTCATAGAATTTTTAAAAATGCAAATCTTTTCCCATATTATGAATTCTAGTGTGGCCATTAAGGTTTTTAGTAATTTAATTTCTATTATTATGATTATCCAAAATTGGTATGATTGGTGAATTTGTTTAAATTTGATGTTTTTTAATGCTCTTTAAATCTAACATTTAAGTTTCTTTTGGTCATACCTATATAATACTAAGGCAGTCCAGGAAGACATTTTGAAATAAACAATTCACAAATTGAAAAAAAATCAAATTTTATTATCTACATTTGGAAGGTACACTTTAGCTATTTTGCTACACAATTGCCATTCATATTGAGGCATTTATCATACTGTGGCACAAGTTTTTCAATATCCTCTCTGTAGAAATCTTGCCGCCTGCAATTTCAACCACTACACCAGCATGCAGTTTGGCATCAGTACCAAAGCATTGTGTGCTGAACAAGTTCTTCATCGCTGGGAAGAAATGGTTAGTAGTAGCTCCTGGGCTGTATGGTGGATGATCAAACACCTCCCTTATAAAATCACCCAAGAGTGTGCGGGTACAATTGGCCATGTGTGGACGTGTGGACACAGTGATTAATATATTGTCACCCAATTATCGGAAGGCACGACTAACTGACAGCTGAGTGGGGGACAGGAGGCATTCAGGCCACGCCTACCCATTTATCTTGTGCCACTAACTGAGGGGATGGTTAGGAAAGTGTCACTGGTCGCTAGCTGCCTCTTTCCCCTCCCCCTGACGTCTGGAACAGTCGGGATATTTCATCTAACCCGAAACCTTCTAGATTGGTCAGTTGGTCTTATATAAGTGACGCGCCGGGCTGGAGGAGAGCTCAGTTCTTGGCGAGCAGCCATGAGGAGCGCTGTGCTAGCAAACGGACTGGAAGACTGTGTACGTGTATCAGAGGAGTTGTACGTAATTGTGAGTGTGTAGTGAACCTGTGACAGACAAACTGGTGAATTGTAATTGTGTGCGCTATGTAATTCTATGTAATTGGCAAGTGTTCCAACTGTAATTCGGTGGAAATAAAGAACATTTTGAGTTTGTGCAATTGGACTTTTAATTTCATGAACCCACAAAGTCACAATATACTAAAGCAAAGTTTAGAGTTAACATATATACAATAACATATCATATTTACAATATACCAGGTGAGTCACCTGCCCCTATTTATTTTTTAATGTATGCAACGTGCTAAGCAACATAAGTGACTTATGCCTTTCTTGAATGTCTTCTAAGGGATAATCTACGGAATAGTTTATGCAGAAGGGGTAGACAACTCAGTGCTTAAGTGTTGTATAGGACAGAACGCAATCACTATGTGTGTCGATTCCAAAAACATGATACCCAGGTACAGACAGCTTCAGTAATAATTTTAGATGAGTTTACAAGCTTCTATTCATTAGCAGACATTCACGCACACCCCTGAAGAAACAACATGCATCACTGGACAATAACATGGCAATACAAAATGGCAGATCTACACAGTGAGACCAATTGAATTTAGGTCTTCAGCCAACATGTGTTTTCGTTGTACAGCCATGTCAAAAAATGCTAAGAATTAGGTAGATTGTTTTCACTTATGTCACAAATTATGGCAGTTTTTAGTTCATACAGTAGTTATACTGGTGGATGCAGTTTTTGATTTGTGTTAAAACTATCAAAACGAGCTCAAAACACTATATGCAGCTGCAAAAACTGTGTAAAGATCCCAGGTGGAGCCTGAGATCTACATTCATATAGGAATCTCTGCTCACAAGTTAGCGTTGGCTCAATGGTATTATACAGGTTACCTCACCACTCTGTCACATCAAGGTGGGTTCAAAACCTTTATGTTCTACTCAAAAATTTTATTACCCTTTGTTTTTCCTCTTGGGCCCTATAATTTGATAATATGATACAAATAACATTTTTATAACATTATAGATGTGTACAAAATAAAATAATCGCTAAGTAGTTTAAATTTATAATTCATAGTAGATATTTTATTATGGTCAGTATTGTGCTTGACCCATTTAACCAAGTTTGAGACATTTCATAAATTAAAAATGACATATAAGACTTAAGCACGAAACAAAAAATCTTACATTAATGTCCTCGACATGCTACTAAAAAGATGAAAACCATCATGGTTTAGAACACCAGATACGGTAAAGAGTCAAACATGATCTGTAATTGAAAATAAAGATAAAGATAGCCCATAGTTTCCCTTTGAAGGGCAAGGGCCTCTCCTAACTGCTGGTAGAGCGAGCTTGGCACAACTTTTATGGTGAGCTACTCCTTGTAGATCCCTAATTATCGGATTGTAATTCTTGTGTCTTTGGCTCACAAGAGTACCAATAGCAACAATAAATAAATTAATAACTAAAATACAGACAATAAAGACAGGAGAAAAAAAAACTAAAACAATGTGACGTTTTGAACCTAGACTTTGCATCATCATATTCCACAAGCTAAACCTCTTGACCAGTTGCCACGTATTCCACCTTGCTCTTTCGGAAAACATTTGTTGTCACCTTGCTTGTATTATATGCGTGGAAAGATGTTTAAATAAGCTTTTCGCAGCTTCTTGGTCCTCATTCAGGGCGTAAATATTAATGTTTTGTGCATATAGTACTGAGTAGAAGGGCAGAGCAGCAATTTTGTGCTAAAAGGGTCAATGTTTTCACATTAGACTATAAACTGCGGGTTGCATAGATAAGAATAAATAGAGACAGCTGACTCACCTGGTATAATACATTACAATTCACATAACAAGTACTACTTATTTATGCAGTAATTAAATCCTTCAAGATATTCATCGAGTGATCAGAAGCAGCCTTCAAGACAGAATTCCTTTAATTTTTCCTGAATTTATTCACACTATCAATATTTTTTAAATGTATGGAGCTAATCACACAACATATGTGCTGCAGCCGTAGGTTTGGTTTTATATATTTGTAATCTGAGTCAATATGAAAGTTTGTGGTTTCTTTAGTGAAGTGCTTATGTATTTGGTTGTTTGTTGTTTGTTTGTTCCTCAAGGATCTGTCCTTGGACCAATACTTTTTTTGATCTACGTGAATGATCTTCCTATAACTACACACTCAAAAACAGTGACGTATGCCGATGACACCTCATTGATATTTGGTACTAAGGAAGTAAATGGAATGGAGAAAATAATAACTACAGAAACACAAATTATCTATAATTATCTTACAAACAATAGCTTGAAAGTAAATCTTCAAAAAACAAAAACAGTCATGTTCCAACACCGCAATAACAGGTATAGTAGTAATCCTATTAATATAAATATAAATGGTGAACAAATCGAGCAATTAGATAAGATAAAATTCTTAGGAGTGATTATTGATGAAAACCTAACATTCAGACACCATATTGACTATATATGTAAAAAGATAAGTACAAATCTATATTTATTAAGGAACCTAGCAAAATACCTAAATTCTGAATATCTGAAACTAACTTATTATGGAATAATACATTCACATCTACAATATGCAGTTGAGATATGGGGAAGCACTTGTATGACTAACATGAACAGATTGCTAGTTTTGCAGAAAAAATGTGTAAGATGTATATATAAGGTAAATAGAAGAGAATCATGTAGAAATGTTTTTGTAGAAAACAAAATCCTAACAGTAGTATCTCTATACGTTTTTAAAGTAATAATGTTTGTAATTAGCAAGGATGAAATGGGTAACTTAAATAAACATTGTCACAAACAGGAAACAAGGACACAAAATAATTACCACAGAATAACTTTAAATAAGAAGTCAACAGATAAAGATCCCTTAATAATGGGAAAATTATTATTTAATAAACTACCAAATTCACTAAAAACAAAAAAAAAAAGGTAAATTATTTAAAAATGAACTGAACAAGTTTCTAATACAAAAATGCTTGTATAGACTGGACGAATTGTAATTAAATGTATATAACTGTTTATTTTGATGTATCCGACAACATGTAAGTGTTATTATGGATGAAAATAAATTATTATTATTATTATTATTATTATTATTATTATTATTATTATTATTATCTACAGTTTGTCTGCTATATAACTGTAATATGACTTCAGATGTATTGAGAGTATAGAGTCAAGATCTTTTGGTTTTGAAAGATTGTCTACAAGAATCTCATTGTTTAAATCCCAGAATTAACCATTGTTTAAATCCCAGAATTAACCATGCTGCTCTTTTTTGTAGCAAGAACACTCTATTAGTATATTTTTTAGTACATCATCTCCATACTGTTATTGAATATGCTAAATGTGGATAAATTAAGCCACAGTATACCATTTTTAGTGTCCTAGCTTCCACCAGATTTTTTTAGATTTTTCATTGCAAATAAACCTAAGCTCAATCTGTTACAGATATGATTTATATGCTGGTCCCACATCAAATGTTTGTCCATGATTGCCCCTAGAAAGTTAGCACTATCAACTTATTTACTTGCCTGTTTTCATTTACCATCTTAATGTAGGTAGTAGATCTGTTCTGTAACATTTGAAATCAGATGTAATTTGTCTTATTTAGGTTTATGTGCAAATTATTGGTCTTAAATTAATGTATAACATGTGTTGCATTTTGTGTAGTATTTTCCAGAACCTGTAAACTTGTCCCCTGTATTTGCTATTGATGTATCACCAGCATACATAAATATTTTTGCATCAGAGATATTTGGTAGGTTGTTAATGTAGATTGTGAATAACAAAGGTCCAAGAAAGGTACCTTGGGGCACTCCACATGTCACTGTTTCCGTACTTGAGTAATGTTCCTCGGTATGTTGGCTCTTAACATAAGTGATTTTTATTTATCAAAATTGTTTATATAGATATGTCCTAATTAAATTATTTGGCATTCCTTGTATCCCATAGTGGTTCAGTTTATCTAGTAGAAGCTCATGCTCAACGCAGTCAATGCTTTCAAAAGGTCCAGGAATATACAACTGCTGTTTTCATAGTTATCCAGCTTACTTATCATGTAATCGACTATTTCTGTTATAGCATTGTTTGTTGACTGACTTTTCCTGAATCCATATTGATAGTTGACCAGAACCTCATGGCTTTCTAGGAATGCTATGATTTGAACAGCTATTATACTTTTCACCAACTTGGAGACTGATGAGATGAGTGTTATTGTCTGGTAGTTGCTTCTTTGATCCCTATTTCCTTTTTTTATTTATCAGTATGACAACAGACTTCTTCAGGCAGTCAGGAAATATGCCAGATGTAATAACAGAGTTGATTAAGTTCACTAAAGGTTCCATCATATATAGGGTGCATTTCTTCAATAAAGTATTGGAAATACCATCTAGTCCAGAAGAATTTTTGTTTTTCAATTTGTTTATAGATAATAGTAATTCTTCCTTTGTTAATTCCCTTAGATACATGGAGTTGCTGATTGATTTTGATTTGTGTTGATACCATGTATTGCTGTTTTTAATTAGTATTAATTGGAATTGTTGATAACACTCCAAGAGATTTTGGCTATTTTGTTATTAATGTATAGTAAACTTTTAAAATGGTTTGATTTAATTTCTTTTAAAGTATTTTTATATTCTTTCTTTTAACTAAGATAAGTCAACTTTAAAGAGAGTCGATTAAAGACACTAGACAACACTTGTCTTTAATCGACTCTCTTTAAAGTTAATTTATCATAACAACACTGTTTTCAACACTTCCAAGAAAGTAATTGTAAGATAAGTCACTTTACTTTTTCATCTTTTGTACTTTTATATAGGTCATAGTATCACATTAGTATTTCTTAGCTTGGGTGGCATCTTGGTTTACCCAAGATTTATTATTAAGACACCTCTTTTTCTTAGTGATTATGGGACAAGCAATATCTAGATCAGCCACAGCCAACTCGCTTGCTGCGGTGCGCATGTTGGGTTACAAGCACTGTGTTGCCTCAGTGTGTGCTTCACACAGTTTATCTCCCGTAGCAGTGGCGGTCTATTCTTCATTGTCAGTTTGATATGAAAGGACACTCATTAAAGCGAAGGGTACTCATGCCGACACATTATTTCAATCCTGAATGGGAAACTGAGTACTTCTTCATGGAATGTAGTGGTGGTACTATTTGTTTAATTTGCCAGAAAAAAAATTGCAGGTGCTGAAACGATTTAATCTTCAGCGACATTTTAATGAATTGCATGCTAATGATTATTTGGCCCAATAAAAAGAAGAACGCACTGCAGAGATACAAAAGCTCAGAGAAAAGATTACATCGCTGGAAGAGGAACAGGAAGAAGGAAATGGCAGAAATCTCAGTTTATCTAAGTTACAAAATAGCACTAGAAATTGCCAGATCTTCTAGTAGTTTTTCTGATAGTCCACTTATTAAACGTTGTATGCTTATAGCTGCAAGTAAATTCACCCCTGTCAGTGATCACCAGTTCGAGAGTGTCAGTCTGTCACCTCATACTATTTCACGCAGAATTCAAGATTTGGCGGACAACATTTACGCACAACTTATTGAAAGAGCAAGAGAATTTGTTGCATTCTGTATTGCCATTGATGAGAGCACTGACTTGTCAGGTATAACTCAATTATGTATTTTTATTCGTGGAGTAAATGAACATTTGGAAGTTGTGGAAGAAATGCTAGATCTGGTGCCAATAAAAGGCACAACAACAGGAATCACCTTGAAATGTGACACTGAGTTAGCTGACAGTTACAGAAACAGAGGAAGTTTGCTGGATTTCTACAGAAGATTTCCTAAATCAAGATTCCCTCGATTACACAGGCGTGCTGACATCTATGATTGCAGTGTTTGGTTCAACATATGTATGTGAATCCTTATTTTCAGCTATGAAACACATTAAAAACCCTCAGAGAGCTAACATCAGTGATCATAACTTGAAGTGTGCATTATAAGGGTCCAGAGTTGTGTTGCATTGTCTCCAAATGAGGCTCATATTGTGAAAACCAAAAAATGTCAGAAGGCAAGAGTGTCTACCGAAAATTGAATGTATCAAATTCTTAATTGAAGCATGTATATTCGTTTAATATGAAGTATTCTGTGTAATGTTATCACTATATAGTAAATATTATGTTGTTATTTGGTATTTTTTCAATTGTCTCAGGATCAAAATTGGATGATTTCCACAAAGTACTGTTTTGTTTGTATAATTAAAAATATTGTTTTTATATGCCATCATTTGGTTGTATAGAATTGAAGGCTATAATAATCTTACTAGTATTGGGTTGTTTTATGTATAATTTAATAACAAGTACTACAGAGATAATAAACCACGTATGATATAGTTTCTGGATTGTTCTTTCACTACTAACATGTCCTTAATTATAAATATTAAAAGCAGAAGCATTATTAACAGTGAAGTATTCTTCATTTTTGAGTTTGATTTATGAGTCACTATGTTTACACTCAAACTTCACATACTTGTTTAATTGAAACGTTTTCAAGATCATTCGATCTCATCCTCAGCTGTTTGGTGACTAAATGAACCTTCCTCTTCTTCCACTACTACGGAGCTCCGATCCCTCTGCCATCTGGTGTTAGGGGCACTAAGCTTTAATACTTCTTTTAATGCCGGAATTTCAAAATTTATAACTTTATCACGGTTTTTGGTTATGAATATTTTTTCCCAATTCTATGGGTATACTTAAAAATTTTAACAGTTTAATGTTGTGGCCAATGTTGTGGTTTTCTGTCCAAAACTGGTGTGACACTGTAGATTTTTCTGTTTGTTTCAACTTAATGTTCCTCTGGTGTTCTTTTTGCCTGGTTAACAAGTTTCTCTTAGTTTTTCCTATGTAACTTTTTTCACAGGTTTCACAATTTATCTGATGAATTCCCGATTTCAAAGTGCTGGGGCATTGAATTTTTTAGTGGTTTATTTAGCAGGTTCCTCAGACTGAATTTGTTTTGGGGTGTTAGTTTTAAGTTTAATCTCTTGAAGATACGTTCAAATTTTCTGAAAGCCCATGAATGGTGGGTGAATGTTCTGTATTGCCAATTTATGTTTTTAAGTGGTGTGAGAGTTTTACTTTTTGATACTATCTTCAGTTTTTCCTTTCTATCCATCATGTTCCTTACGATGGCTGGGTTGAATCCATTTAAAACTGCTATCTCTTTTATGTGTTGTTCTTTTACTCAGTGGGATGTTGTATAGCCAGTGAATTAGACTTCTAAAGGCAGCTAGTTGATGTGAAACTGGGTTGTATTCATTTTTCTTTATGTAATTATATATGTGTGTGGGCTTCCTGTATATTCCAAAATCTACACCATGACGATTTCTAGTTATCTTGAGCTCCAAAAAGGGTAGTGTGTTGTCTCTTTCTACTTCCATTGTAAACTGGATGTGATTATCTTGCAGGTTTAGTAATTTTAGAGAATCTTCTCTAAGTTCTTCCGGAATGATAGCAAAAACATCATCAACATATCTCCGCCAAAATTTATAAATCTGTGGGAAGGCCTTTACTATGTGTGTTTCACATACTAGTTTCTTTTGATGTTAAGGCACTTTTTACAAGCATTCCAGTAGAAAAAATACCTACACTCCTCAAAAAATGGCTAACCCAGACTACAACGGACCCCACAGAAATAGATGACATTATCAATCTTACAGATTCATGCATAAGGAATAATTACTTCATGTTTAACCAAAAATTCTACAGACAATCAAAAGGATTAGCTATGGGAAGCCCAATTTCGCCTATTTTAGCAGACCTATACATGAGCTATTTTGAAACACACAGTAAAGGCCTTCCCACAGATTTACAAATTTTTGCGGAGATATGTTGATGATGTTTTGGCTATCATTCCGGAAAAACTTAGAGAAGATTCTCTAAAATTACTAAACCTGCAAGATAATCACATCCAGTTTACAATGGAAGTAGAAAGAGACAACACACTACCCTTTTTGGAGCTCAAGATAACTAGAAATTGTCATGGTGTAGATTTTGGAATATACAGGAAGCCCACACACATAGATAATTACATAAAGAAAAATGAATACAACCCAGTTTCACATCAACTAGCTGCCTATAGAAGTCTAATTCACCGGCTATACAACATCCCACTGAGTAAGGAGGAATTTTTGAAAGACAACACATAAAGAATAGAAAGGAAAAACTGAAGATAATATCAAAAAGTAAAACTCTCACACCACTTAAAAACACAAATTGGCAATATAGAACATTCACCTACCATCCATGGCTTTCAGAAAATTTGAACGAATCTTCAAAAGACTAAACTTAAAACTAGCACCCCATAACAAATTCAGTCTGAGGAACCTGCTAAATAAACCACTAAAAAATTCAATGCCCCAACACTTTGAAATCGGGAATTTATCAGATAAATTGTGAAACCTGTGAAAAAAGCTACATAGGAAAAACTAAGAGAAACTTGTTAACCAGGCAAAGAGAACACCAGAGGAACATTAAGTTGAAACAAACAGAAAAATCTGCAGTGTCACACCATTTTTGGACAGAAAACCACAACATTGGCCACAACATTAAACTGTTAAAATCTTTAAGTATACCCATAGAATTGGATATTTGGGAAAAAATATAACCAAAAACCGTGATAAAGATATAAATTTTGAAATCCCGGCATTAAATGAAGTATTGAAACTTTAAGTGCCCCTGACACCAGATGGCAGAGGGATCGGAGCTCCGTAGTAGTGGAAGAAGAGGAAGGTTCATTTAGTCACCAAACAGCTGAGGATGAGATCGAATGATCTTGAAAACGTTTCAATTAAACAACAACAAGTAAGTGAAGTTTGAGTGTAAACATATTGACTCATAAATCAAACTCAAAAATGTCCTTAATTATTTAATGGTAATGTAAGTACAGATTATGGAATGCCACTGCGCGAAGTAGTAATAGGCATATCGCCCTAGCACTCGCCAGCAATGACCAGGCATGCTGTCATCGTGCAAACTCTATAGGCACACCGTGCATGTCAGTTGGCAGAGCCAACCAGACTTCCTTCTATGTTTCATAAATCAGTAGGGAGCATAGGCCACTTATACTTGCAGTATTTATGTTTCTGGATTTGAAATAATACACTATACCTTTGGTACATGCCAATCAATAATACTCTGTGCTTTTGGTACATACCAATCAATCTCTATACTCCGCATGTAATGATCCAGTAAGTGGCTTTTTAATATATTTGTCTTAAACACAGTGTCAGAGAGGTTTGTAATTATGTGATCAATGATAGTGGCTGTTGCATCTGTTGGTTCATTGTGAACTTAAGTTTAAACATACAGTAGAGTCTCGGTTATCCGACCTTCGGTAATCCGACATTCCATATTATCTGACTCTCACCAGTGCTTGGTCAGCAGGATGTGCATCCTCGAACCTTCAGTGAGTGTGCAGGTATAGCTTGGGTGCGGATGATATTGTTTTCATTTTCTGTGAGTGCAATATGTTAAATAAAAGAAGAAAGTGGTTGTTTCCATGGAAGACAAGTTGACGGCATTAATGACACTGGACAAGGGGTAACTCTTCAAAAGGTGGCATTGGGCGTGTTACAGTTGGGGACTGGTAAAAAAGAGAAATGGAAAAGTGGTGTGCTACCAGAGCAACAAGTGATGCACTAAAACACAGGAAAACAATGAAACAATGTGAATATGAAAAAGTTAGCGAAGTACTGTTTCTTTGGTTCACTCAAAAACAAGAAAAGGGTCTACCAATAACAGGCCACTCTGTATTTCCGGAAAGCGTTCAATGAAGGGGATCCTAATTTTACTGCTATCATGGGTGGTTTGATCGTTGGAAGAAACGGTACGGTATTAGGCACCTTAATACCTGTGGTAAAAAACTGTCTGCTAAATCTGATGATGTTTTGAAATTTAAGAAGGAATTCCAATAATTAATTCTTACTGAAGGATTAACTGATCAGATTTTTAATTGTGACGAAACTGGACTAAATTTCAAGAGCTGTCATCTATAACTCTTGCATACCAAGCAGAGGCGTCTGCCCCTTGCTATAAGAGTAGTAAGGAGGGTTTACTACTCTTGCCTGGAGTAATATTATGGGGGACTTCAAAGCTAAATTGCTAATGATTGGCAAATCTAAAAGACCTAGAGCATTTAAAAACATTTCTGTTAATGCTCTACCAGTGCATTACAGTAACCAGAATTCTGCCTGGATGTCTGCTGCGATCTTTAAAGATTGTTCTTTCCACAGTTTGTGCCATTTATAGAGAAGTTTCTAACTTTCAACAACATCCCAAGAAAAGCTCTTCTTCTACTAGACAATGCCCCATCTCACCCAAATTTAGAGAAACCTAGAAGTGGTGATATCAAGTTCTTGTTTCTCCCATCGAATGTGATGTAACTGTGCCAGTCAATGAACCAAGGTGTGCTGGAAACATTAAAAAGAAAATATTAGCGACAACTACTTTTGTCCCTGATAGAGGAAATGGACAATGGCAAGGACAGCTTAACAAAAGTTAAGATCTATCAACATGAAAGACATGGCATATTGGGTGGCTCAGGCTTGGGCAGAAATTGAAACGACTTTAGCAAAGTCTTGGACTATACTGTTAGGTGATGATGAAAATAAAGAAGAGGTAGTACAAGAAGACATGGGTGACATTGTTCCCTTACTGAACCACATTCCAGACTGTGAGGACGCTACGGCTCAAGAAGTGAGTAGCTGGTGTGCAGAAGATCAACAGTTTGAACTCACAGACACTGATATTGTTGATTTCTTGAATGGTAATGACAATGAAGATGAAGCAGAATGAGAAATTGAAAAACAAAACGAGAAGATGAGTCACACTGAAGGTTTAAGTGCTTTAGTGATGGCATTAAGATACGTGGAGCAACAGTTGAAGGCAAGTGCAACTGAGGTATTGATAATTCGTCGATGGTGAAATCTCACAGCAAGGAAATGTCATTCAGCAGGCAAGGAGACTTCAGACATTTGGAACTTCTTTTTGTTCAATATTACATGTAGAATAGGTTTGATTATTCAGTAAATACCGCAAAACCAACAATTGTTTGAACACAGTATATATACAATGTTTTACTCCATTTTCCAAATTATGTTGTATTATCCGACATTTTCGGTTATCCGACCTCGTCCAGGGTCAGTTTAGGTTGGATAATATCGATAATCTACTGTATTTGCTATGTCAAGCAAGTTTTATAACTGTTGCTACTTTCATCCTTATTTATGTCACCAAGTAATATTACATTCTGTTCCTCTAGTTTATCTAATGTTTTTATCATATCAAAAAATTCATTTGTGCTAGCTCTTGGTGACTGATAGGAGATAATTACAGCTTTTTCTCTGTTTGTAGTTATTTCTATACCTGCTATTTCACAAACTTTATTTATACTATTATTTTGTATCCAATTTTAGCTTTTGAGTTTGTTATCTTATTTGAAACAAAAAGTGCACTGTCGCCACCCTTATAGCCACATGCCTACAATAGTTAAGATATGTTTCTGTACCCATCTAACCAACACATCTAACCAACAACCAACACGACCTTAGATCATGTTCCAAGATAGCTAGATCATCAGGTTTATTTTCAAGCAAAAATACTGTAATCTCCTCATTCTTATTACCGAGATATTATACATTTTGGTGTATAATGCTAATTTTTTTGTTTCTATTTCTGCTGTTGATAAATTGCATAGGAGACCTCATACAAGACTGAACCTCTGTTTACCCAGTCCTAGTACAAGTTTCTCTGAAATGTTTCCATAGAAGTAGGTTTTTAACAGGGAAATATAACAGGCAGGGTATGTATACTAGTATTGTTAATTGAGTTTGCTAATTTGCTTACCAGTAATTCCTTTTGTTTCCAATTTAGGTACAGTCCATGAGTTGTATAATACTCCCTATCAAAATCATTAATCAAGCTTACATTCTTAAACTTGCTATAGATTTTCATTATTTTACTATTACATTTTTCACCTGCAATATTTGCACAAGAGGTCAGAGAAAGGGTATGTCTTATGGGAATGTTCACTATCACCACATTGGTATGGTTCAGTTTTGTTAGGTACTTTGTGATGGTTTTACGTACCTACACTACTATTATTTTTCATGATATAATTTGTCTCTCCGAGTATGATCACATAGTCTTTGGAGATTAGGTTTTTATATGAGTGTTCGTAATTTCTGACTACTTCTTCTGAGCCCCAGGCTTCACCACACTTTCTACTACTAAACCCTGTAGATTTTCTGCTAGTAGTCCACTCAGCTCCCTGCCAGACTGTCTGTGAAAATCTTGATGGTGTTTGTCTTCTGTCTTGGCTTTGTTTGTACTTTGTTTAGTGCCCTTTCCCTCTCTTTGAGTTATTGGTTTATTTACATCAATTACCTTGTTGAGGCATGCAAATATATTTTTTATCATTGTTTTATTTGGTAATAACATTTGTTTCACAGTTGACAGTGCCGGCTGGCGAGACCTTTCCCACTGTTCTTGAGTGAATTTAATATAATTTATTGCGGCCAATAGACTCTTACAAGAGCATCTGACACTGTCAATTATCTCTATACAATCAAAATACAAAATGATCAAAATACATAAGTTATTTACAAAATATAGAGTTGTTTACAAAAGTATAAGTTATTTAAAAAGATCAAAATGCCTAAATTACGTACAAACCTTATTGTATACATAGGTATACAACTCATACTACATACATATATATTACAGTTCATTTATACTATACAAACATTTTTCAATTAGGTATGATTTTAAGACCAGTTTAAATTTTGAGTCAGAAGTATTCTTAATTACAGATGGCAATTTATTGTATAATATGGCACCTATTTTAAATGGATCTTTATTAGTTTGACTTTTATTCGTGCTCACCCTATGGTAATCAGTTGCTCTCCTCGTATCATATGTATGGCAATCTTTATTGAGGATGTTATGTTGCTTTTGGTCTTTTACAAGTATAATGGTTTTGAATACATAGAGTGATACTACTGTTAGGATGTTTTGTGATTTGAATGTATCCCGACATGTTTGTTGAAAACGAAGGTTGTACATGGTTCGTATGCATTTCTTTTGTACTTTTAATAGCCTGTCCATATTGGTTTTACTTGTTCCTCCCCAAATTTCAATACCATATGTTAAGTGTGGGAAGATAATGCCATAATATGCAGTTTTAAGAGTATTGATATTCCCATATTTTGCTAGTTGCCATAATAGGTAGAGTCCCGAGTTCATTTTATTACAAACCATGTCTACGTTTGTACTGTAGGTTAGAGTATCTTCTATATGAACGCCCAAAAATTTAAAGTTTCTTACCCGTTCCAAAGGTATATTGTTAATGTTTATATTTAGATCATCGCTTTGAAATGTCATAAATTTTGTTTTTCCTATATTTAACTTTAGTCCATTGTTTAGAAAGTACCAAGATATTTCGCCAATTGCATTTGTTGTTTTTTCTTCTAAGCTTTCTTCTCCTTCACTCCAACATATTATAGATGTATCATCTGCATATGAGATGACCTTGCTGTTTACTGGTTCAGGTAAGTCATTAATATAAATCAAAAAAAGTATAGGTCCTAGTACTGATCCCTGTGGTACACCAGATTTCACTAAGTTATATTCTGATTTAATGTGGCTTATAACATTCCCTTTTTTCCAAGTTATTTCTGTACATTGCAAACGATTTTTAAGATATGATGTTAATAGTTTATTAATTTGTCCTCTGAAGCCATAGTACTCTAATTTTGAGATGAGATGATCATGGGATACAGAGTCAAAAGCTTTGGAGAGGTCTAAGTAAATTCCAGCTGTGTTTTTGTGTTTATCTTTTAGTTCCAACAATTTGTGAATATATTCCGCTATAGCTGTGATGGTCGATAATTTATTTCTGTATCCATGCTGAAAATGATTAAGAATTTTATTAGCAATTAAGAAACTATTTATTCTAGCTATTAAGACTTTCTCATACGTTTTGCTGAATACTGAAGTTAGAGTTATTGGTCTGAAATTGTTAACATCTGCATATGAACCTTTCTTATGAATTGGTCGTACCACGCTAATCTTTAATACCTCTGGAAATATGCCCTCGTTCATTGAGTAATTTATTAAGTACACCAGTATAGTCAGCAATTCTTGTTTACAATGTTTTAGTATTATAGGTGATACGCCATCCCACCCAGAGGACTGTTGGTTTTTAAAGCTACTAATTACTTTGTCTATTTCTTCAGCATCCGTCTCATGCAAGTACATGCTGTTTATAATAGTTTTGTCTTTACTACCTATGTCAACTGTAGTATTGTCACCAATGTTTAGAAAGAAGCTGTTAAATAATTTACAGATTTCAGAGGGGTCATGTACTACTTGTCCATCCTTGTTCAGACTTAAATTTGAATGTTTTCCTATTTGGGATTTGAGTCGCTTGTTTATAATATCCCATACTGTTTTTGTGGTATTATCAGAATTAATTATTTTTTCCCCTATTTGTTTTGCCTTTAATTTAATCAGCGCTTTCCTGTATTGTTTTTTATATTTATTATAGGCATCTGAGTAAGAATTTAATTTAGTCATTTGAAAAAATTCATACATTGCTTTCATTTTATTTTTTAAATGTGTAAGTTCGGGTGGCAGAGTTAATTTGTTAATTACTTCATGTTTAAGTGCTCTTTTGGACTGAGGGCAACTTTCATTGAAGTGGAGAGTAAATGCATTTATGAAAGCCTTCCATTTTTCATGTGTATCACTAGCATTGTACACCTCTGTCCATTCCTCTTTTGCCAGAATATCCTTTAGTTTTTCTAGGTTATGTTTTCTCGTATCTCTAACATACCTATATACACTTTCCTTAATTTGGCTGAAACAATTGTAGATATCAATAATTTGACCCCTATGGTCCGACACATGAAATTCATTATTTATTGTACAAAATCTACTGTTATTCAGGTTCATTATAATGTGGTCTATTGTACTGATTGAGTGCTCTGTTATTCTAGTGGGGCCCTGAGAAACAATTTTTAAGTTGAAGCTATTGAGGATATCCTTAAGATTTACATTATCTACATCTATATTAAAGTCACCGAGGATTATTATATTTTGGTTAAATGTAATTTTGCAGAGCATTTTTTCTAGATGGATTAGAAAATCATGTACACTTGAGTTAGGGGATCTATAAATGCCAATAATGAGTACTTGCCCTAATTCTGTACTGAGTTTTACAGCAGCTACTTCAAAAATCATCTCTTCACTCCCATTTTCTACCCACTCTACCCTATTTACAATAATATCCTTCCTTGCAAACAGCAAGACTCCTCCACTTCTGTGATTTATACGGCAATATTGGGAAACTAAATCGTAATTTACAAATTTTACAAAATGTACTTGCTCCTTCCTTAAGCCATGTTCTGTAAGTATGATAACCTGTGGGTTTATGTCATCTAAAACCGTTTCTAATACTTCAGCTTTGTTGAAAACATACTGTGTATTTTGGTGATATACTCTAAGGGTAGAGTTACTGTGTGGACTGATTTTATTGGCATAGGATGAACACGAATTTACATTTTGTCATTGCATACTATCTACTCTCCCATCTGAGTTAAGTACAAGAGGTTTTTTACCCACAATGGTATTAATTTTTTCTGAGAGGAGTGAACTTAAGTAGCTCTTTCCCTTATTATTTAAATGTAAGCCATGTCTAGTATGATACGTTTTAGGTTGCTTATGTCCACTACATCTACATTTGGAAACACTGAACACACCAATTTCACCTTTTTGTTTGTTTTCCGAATTTCCTTGTTAACACAAGAATTGTAGTTTAGATCATACCTGTTTGGAATGTTCACTACTATTACTTGGGTTTCGTTGATTTCCTCTGTTTGCAGCACTTGATTTAGCGCGTCTATAGCCCTGTTTGCTTCATTTTTATAAACGTCATTTGCACCAGCCACCACAATTTTCACTGCGTTTTTTTCACTTTTCTCACCCATGTTTGATGTAGCATCCATGAAATTTGCGTTAGGTTTCACATAACCTATAACTTCACTATCACTAACATTCGCGTATTTTCTGCGCGAGTCCTCTTGCATGACTGTCTCCGTAGATTGTGACTTTCTTGCTCTTTTTTTTAGTCAATTTACTTTTTGTGGTAGATTTTTTTCGAACTTCTTCCATTACTGTTTGTACACCCTCTTCTTCATTTGTTGCCAAGGTGGCGAATTTGTTCTCCGTTACGAGCACGTGCTGTGTATCGCCGTTCTTCGATTTTCTGGCCTTGATATTTTGCTTCCATCCTTCTTCTGATTGTATCTGGCTTTTTAGTTGCACATTATCTGCCGTTAGTCTCATTATTTCTGATCGTGCTTCACCTAGTTCTTTGTTCAATATCTCTATTACCATGTGCAGGGATTTGATGCATTCGCTCTTGCACCGCGTTGTCAATGTACAGGTCTCATCTGTAACTGCAGATTTCACAAGATTCTTCTGTTGCTCCCTTTTCCCTTCATTTGTAGCGCTTGTTTTACATTTGTTTAGGCTTTTTCTGTTGATATTTTGCGTATTTTTGTTATATCCGTTGGAATTTTGCGCATTATTTGAGGCATTACTACGAATCGTCATACTACTGGCTGCCATCTTGAAGAATTGTTAGTTCCAATGTGACTCCCAGGTATTTGAAGTTATTTATTTGAAGTTGAAATAGCCGCAACTAGAATGAAATCCTATACATACCAGAAGATATTGTCCTTAACTTTCCCAGCAGACAGGTTTCTTTCTGAAATCTCTGAAGAAGGTTTTGTATGATGGTTCTTCTCTTAAGTTTGTAGTTCAGTTGATAAACGTGGAACAGGGCCTGTTAACTCAGATAGGAAACCAGGAGGATTTCTGTTTGCTTGGCTTCTGCTTCGTTAAATTCTTGTTCTCTTCTCATAAATATTTGATTTCAGATTTTGCTTCTTTTAAATCAGTGGTCAGCATTTTTATAATTAAATGCAGCAAAGCGATCCTTTTGCTCTCTCCATTTCTACCTGTAGCGTCAGTATACACCATTGTACTCAGCTTCTGGCAGCAACATATTTAAGTGTGACTTTCATCACTTTTTACCTTGTTTCTGATGTCTTTATTTGTGTGCTTAAATAAAGTATTATTTTTCCTTATAATTGTATTCATACACTTGGTATCCTCTCTCTTACTAATATTACCTGCATGATCACGGAGCTTAACTTTGTAGTCACACATAATCAATCACTGCCGCCATCTTATCAGTCTTAATGTCTAACTTCTTTCAAAGTCATATCTTGTGCACTTATGAATAGTTTACAGCACATTTCAATTAATCATATATCTGTATAATATGTATTAAATATGCTGAGGAAATGTGCAGCCAACTAATTTCTGAAACAAGATTGCAGTGAAGGCAACTTGAGGCTTTTCATGCTAAATGTGAATAATAATGTCTTCAGCTAAACATTAGAGCTTTAATATTCTTGTTACAGAACAATAATTATGTCTTTAATAAATAATTACAACTTTAATAACCAGATGAAAGTGAGATCACTCAAAATTCTGTTGAGATTATGCAAGTTGGAATTCCAGAGGTCTTTACTGTAATGGCTACAGTAAAAGTAACTTCACACTAAATTAATGCATTCTATAAGTACAGGAAAACAGGAAAGGATACTACAAGGTTATGTATAATGCAATTTCTTTGTACAAAGAAAATTAGTAATAATATGTAAAAATTTTAGAAAAGTGTAGTAAAAAAACAAACAAAAAAAAAAAAATAATAAAGCACCCCTTGCAAGGTGACTCCTTTGTCGTCAGCCTCGTTAATGAAGATTTGGGAATGTTGAAGTCTGTGGCTACTCTCGGAGTTATCCTAAAGCTCATGAATATAGGATCTGTAACAAGGATCTCTTGATACAGGGTGTTGTGGGAGGATCAATTTGGGTACTTGGAAAGAAACACAGTTTTATTCTCTTATGCCGATCAGTTATATTTCAATTACTACTGAAATGCATTTTGGCTAGACGAACTCTGAATGGGTGGCTTCGCGCTGGCGTGGTTGTTTCCTGCGTATTGTCACACGACTTTTTAGCTTGGCCCTCACACACCAACTCTTTGATGGATGCGGTTTCTTCCGTGTGTTATCACATGACTTTTCAGTTTGGCCCACAGCAGCCAACTACTCTTGGATAGACATTTGTTCCCCGAGTAAGTCATACAACTCTTTTTTTCTCCCCTACAGCTTATTATTTTTAATTAGTTGGTTGATAGAATGCATATGGCGTCTCTTTTATGGAAACAACCTCTCTCCCATCTTTCTAGACCTCCCATGATTTCTCCTGTCAAAACTAAGCCTGAAAATAAACACCGGTTGCCACCCTTAAAATTGATGGCTGCATCGGTCCTACTGAGGGGAGAGAAACGACCTTTTCAGAGTCTGACACCAAATTGACAAAAAAAAAAAAAAACACACACACACACACACACACACAGAGAGACAGAGACAGACAGACAGACAGACCTTTAACATTTAATTAATCAACTCGAGGAAGAGAGTGCTGTTTCACCCTAAAGAGATGTATACATACATTTTAAATGAAGATTCCAACAATTATGTAGTAAAAATCGCATTAAATTGTTAAAAAGAGAACAATGTAGCTTTGTTAATGGTTATATTTAATAAAGAATTCGAAATGTTCTGTAGTACATTATTTTCAGCACAATTTTATATAAAGGATATTCAGAGAAAGACCTGAAATTTGTGATTGATTCATGGGACATTAATGTAATATATTACAAATTAGAACATGGAGGCACTGTCAGCAACTGGTGGCATAAATTTAATAAATGAGACTATTTTATATGCTAAATGAAAAATATACTGGTTACTCTGGAAGCACAAATCTCCTTGGCCTATATCTAGATAAAAACTTGAAGTGGAATATTCACATTAACGGAATTTCCAAAAAGGTTAGCAAATTGTGTTTTCCCCTCTTTATACTATCTAAGGTTATGAATAAAAAAAGCACTTTTATCCCTGTACTTCCACTGTATCATTTCTTATGGTATATTACTATGGGGAAACTGTGAAAATGTAATTACCATATTTAGAGATATTTGTATGCTGCATAACATGAACCTTAAATTGTCTATGAAGGAGATGCCATAACGACAGCTTGCTGCTCAGCCTGCTAAAACATCTTAATGTTACAGGTTGAGTGAAACGCTCAGAGCTGATGGACAGCAAAAGAAGAATTAGAATCTCTTTAATTATAAGAGAGCTGTCAAACATTTTATGGCTGAAGTTGTTAAAGTTATTGATCCTTATTCTATTTTTGCAGATGAAAGTTTTTGATGTCTGAGGTTAATATAAGGTGTGTTCAAAAAGAAACTTGCCCGAGACAAAATTACAGAAACCAGTACCTGTATGTTAGAAGTATTTGCCCTGGCTGTTGAGACAGTTGTCCCACTGTGACACAGGGCAGTGAATGGCTGTTGCATAAAAGTCCCGGGGCTGCGATGTGAGTCAGTTCTACATGTACAGCTGGACGTCCTCATCCAAGGTGAATCCTTTGCCCCTCAGAGTCTTTTTAAGGAAACCAAAAATGGCGTAATCACAGGGAGAGGGGTCTGGACTGTGTGCAGGGTGCCCCGAACCTCCCATTTGAATTTCTGCTGGAGTGCTGTGTCTGTGTTGGCTGTATGAGACTTTGGATTGTCGTGGAGCAGAATGACCCAATGGGTGAGATTGCCTGGTCGTTTTGATTTGATCGCTTGGCGAAAGTTTGTTCGAGGATTGTGAGTAACGCTGGGCATTCACTGTTGTCCCGTGCTGCAGGAAGTGTATCAGAAGGGAGCCATCTTGGTCAAAGAAGTACGTCGCATAACCTTTCCTGCACTTGTGTGGATGGCCTTGGCTTTTTTTGGTGGTGGTGACCCTGGATGCTTTCACTGGAGACTGTCATTCTGATTCAGGCTCGAAGTGATGACACCATGACTTATCTCCAGCCACCACTCATGCCAGGAACTCATTCCCTTCCCTAGCATAGTGCTACAGATAACCAAGACAGTGGGTCATTCGACATACTTCCTGGTGTGGTTGAAGACTGGGGCACTCATTGGGCACACACTTTGAGCAAGAGCAGTTGTTCCTTCATGATGGTGTGAACACTTCCGACGCTTAATCCGATCTCGGCAGCTATGGCTTTCACCATCACTCTGCGGTCCTGGGTAATGAGTGCATCAACCAGCTGGACGATGTCATCGGTAATGCAGTATAGTGCTCCAGACCATGCATCATCGCTTAACGACACTCATCCTTCCCTGAAGCGATTGTGCCACGTCTTGACCCTTCCAAGGAACATGCAGTGTTTGCCATACACTTGTGCCATTCGTCGATGAATGTTCGTTTACTCTACTACTTCCGCTGTCAGAAAACGAACAACACCTCTTTGCTCTTCTCTTGAAGTCTCCATTTCACTGTTTGCAACGTGTCTGGCAGCATTGGACAATTGATGCATGCTGCTGCTAGCTTTGTATAATCACATGACGTGCCCTCTAGCAACAGGCTGTGAACTTTTACGCTCTGGTCAGAACAACACTTTGTTACACACGCCACTATGTTACCATCCTGTCACTGGTTTGCACATACCAGACTCTGGTTCATTTCTTTTTGAACACACCTTATATTTGTACCAATGGGGCTTTCTAGAGATGCTGTTGGCATCGGCAACATGGGTATTTGTGAGTTTTGCTGCTAGACAGCAGATACTTCACATATTTACTTCCATAATTTAAACTTGCCTGCATATGAAATTTCCAGAAATTTAATCAGACTATGAGTTATAGTGCTGCCTTTAATTAAAAGTTAAATTTCTTATTTTCTCTGAATGATGATGTGGTTGTGACACATCCTATTGATTTGTTTTGTGCATGCATATGCATACACGTTGAGTATGATATAAGAATGTTTGATCATTTTGCTTTATAAGTAAAAGATTTTAATCATTTATCTCAACACTTCACATATGTACAATATAATCTGCAATGCATTTAATATTTTTATGTGTGTCATTAGTTTTTCGGCTTGTGATTAGATACCAATGTGCAGCACAAAGGCAGAGGGGCAAAACTACTGTGATGCAGCTGTAATAATTGCGTTCAGCATAGCCTGGAGCAATCAGTATCCATGACATGCCTGCAATGTTATTTTATCTAATGTGGGGGACAAAATGTGTGCTATTTGCTCTTACATAATTTGACAATAAAGAAAAATAGCAAATTACAAATTGACTGCTTATATTTCCATGAAAGAAAGAAAGAAAAGAAGACAAATTAATTGAGACAAGATAGACTTTTTAAGTTAATTGATGCAAATTAATCATTTCTTCACACTAGCCATATACAGGCTAAGGTATTAGATTGATAGAGTCGACATGAAAAATTCAAATTCAGTAGATCTGTGGTTCAAATCCCAGCCGTGGCATTGAATTTTTGTGTCAACTCTATCAATACAAGATAGATTATTTGAGTGATGTTTTCCTTCACATTAAGGTATCTTGATGACTTCAGCACAATAACAATGAAACATGAGCTAAATAAAGCATCTATCAAAAGCCTTAGCATATATACGGCTAGTGTGAAGAAATGATTAATTTCCATCAATTAACTAAAATAAGAGTTAAATGATGAAGCCTAGGACTCAAGTACTTACAATAGTAAGTCGCCACGAACAGTGTATCTCGGATGCGAGAGCCCCTGGTGGTTTACCAAGGAAATATACAAGTCAAATGGAGAATTTAATGTCAGGACAGTATGTTGGCCATGGTAGCTCAATGGTTTGGAGCAACTGGATGGAAACCAGGAGATCCGTAGTTCAAATCCCGGCCATGGCATTGAATTTTTCATGTTGACTCTGTTTAAAACACTTTTTTGATTGATGATGCAAACAAGGGTTCATGAAATTTATTTCAACTTCGACTAATAAGAAAAATCGACATCATTTTTAAGTGATAAGTGAAGTTTTTTGTTACAAATAGTTATATTTGTATAATACTTATTGCTTCACTGTAACTAGCTTCATTTTCTAAGTAATGAAAAGATTTGTTTTACACAATTTTATTTTTATATCTATGCAGGATGATTATTACACATTTAGCAACAGAGAATAAGAATTATCCTCAATACATGTTCCTAAATATGTGTGTGTGTGTGTGTGTGCGTGCGTGCGCGCGTGTGCGCGTGTGTGTGCGCGTGCGTGTGCGTGTTTATTTATTTTCAGTGTCTAGATATGTTGATCCTCAGTTGACTTTGACCAGTCATGTTTTTGCATTACACTTGCAATGTATCAATTAATTACATGGTAAAAGTAATGATAAAAAGCATTGCTTTTATAGGCAAATGCAGTATGTTGTTATAATGAAAGATTATGTAATATTGTAATTATTATACGTTCTTCTCTTCTTCAGCTAATGTGGTGTTCTGGTTATTATTCATTTTTGCTGAGCATGCTCATTTTTTTGTTATTATTTAACACCTAAGCTCAATTTATGAAGCTATAGATTTTAAAAACAAATAATTTTAAGCACATAATACTGTGCAGATGTGCATAAAATAAAATGTGTTGTGTCTGTATATAAATGTTCTACAATACAACTGTTAAGATAAAACATAGGATATATGTCTGCTGAAATAAGACAAGTATTATGCTCATTGTATTATTCTTGAGGCCAAAGTCTGAAAGCTCACATATAGTGAAATGACTGGATAAAATAAATTTTTTAGAGTGTCATTAAAATGGGATAAATTTTAATTAATTGGAAATATGTCATCAACTTAATTGTAAGGCTACTGCTGACTTATATAGCAAACCTGCTTTTCCCTGTACTAAAAACAGTTTGCAGCATTTTCATTTCTCTGAAAGTATAAAACTTAAGGTCCTCAGTCTTTGCTGTGATTTGGGGAATAATGATACAGCATGCTACTGGTAATTGGAACCTTGTAGGTGTTAACAAAATAAGAATTATGTTTGGCTTTTTTGTTGAAGCTGTGACATAAAGGAAAGCTTTAAAACATAATTCATACTTTTTACCTCTTTCTAAGTAATAAAAAGATTATCTTGCAGGTAACATTTACCAGACTTTACACAAATACAAATATTTGTTACTTATCTTAAGAAATTAGTTCCGGTTACCATGTTTTTCTTATATTTTTTTTAGTATTACCAACATCTGAAAATAAAACAAACCTAAAAACAGAATCAACTGCTGGTATTTCAAAATTCATTACGCGATGTTTATTTTTTAAAATAAATATCTTTTTCCAAACTATGTATCCGATAGATTTAATAGTTTGGGAAAATATATTTATTTTAAAAAATAAACATTGCGTAATGAATTTTGAAATACCAGCAGTTGATTCTGTTTTTAGGTTTGTTTCGTTTTCAGATGTTGGTAATACTAAAAAAAATATAGGAAAAACGTGGTAACCGGAATCCTTGACAATGGAGTTGACTGATGATAAAAACAATCTTTTTTTGAAATCGATTTCCATTAGAAAGAAGTATTAACACCAATTTCTTAAGATAAGTGAAGCCTTTGTAACAAATATTTGTATTTGTGTAATATTTGTTGCTTCTCTGTAGCTAGCTTCATTTTCTACGTAATTTACCAGACTTCCTCTATCCATTAGAAATTTACAATTCTCTATGATACATGCATATAAAAATAATTATAGTACCCTCTTGATGTTAATTATATTCGTTTAAAAATAGTTTCAACTTAGAAAGTACCGATTTGGTTATGTGTACAATGCAAAAGCAAAACTTAGGCTTTATAACACATATTTTTTTATTAATGAGTTTAAACGGGAGCAGGGAGTGAGTCACATCTATAAGCATGAATGATTAGAATACATTACAGTTTACAGTTTAAACTTCAAATTTAGTAAAAATAAAGAAATATAGATTGGTTTGATGACAAGTGTAAACAGGTGTTGGAAATGAAAAATATGGCATATAGAATGCACCAGAGAAGTCATACTAGAGGACCAGTGGAATTATATCAGTAGGCAAGACAAACAGAGAAAAGATTACATAAGAGGAAGAAAAGAGAATTCAGTAGGAATGAGCTTAAGGAGATAGAAAATATGAGTGCAAGTGAATCCAAGGCTTTCTATGGAAAATTGAACTAAAGTAGAAAGGACTTCCAGCCAAAGACCGCTTTATGTAGGAATAAGCATGGTATAATTATAGGTGACAGTTTTGAAATACTTGAAAACTAAATGAACTGAATAAGAATGAAACACGAACACAGAATAAAATTAGAATAGCTGAAGTGGACAATAGGAAAAATGATTCAGAAGAGAAAGTGCCGGAACCGGATATGTTGGATGTACAGATAGCAATAGATAAACTTAAGAATAATAAGGCACCTAGTGGAGATCTTACACAGACTGAACTAGTTAAAAATACCTGGAAAGAGTTTATGAAACATTTACAAGATCAGTCAATAAGTAATGTGTCTTATTTTTTTCTCTTTTAATTTATAAGAAAATCAAACTTTATCACGCAGTATGAAAGCCAAAACATTGAGGATTAAATTGTCACTTTTCAATGTAATCCCTGTCCTTTTGCACAGTTTTGGTCCACCTTTTAACAAGGGCATGCATTCCACTGTACTAAATTGCATGGTATTGCTTCCGAAGCCATTGACGCACAGATGTTTTCACTGCCTCTTGATCTTCAAAGTGAATCCCTTGGTGAGCTTCCTTTAGCGGTCCAAAGAGGTGGTAGTCTGATGGGGCTAGGTCAGGGGTGTATGGGGGATGAGGCAAGAGTTCCTATCCAATTTTCACAATTGCTTCAGCGGTGTAATCACTGGTGTGTGGTTTTGCATTGTCATGCAAAAGAACATCTGCCATGCTTTTTGTGAATAATCGTTATCACACTGTCTCTACTGAGGGACAAAATGCAACACAGTTCATATGCTGTTACCCGGCGATCAGCACGAATGATCTCATACACTCGCTCAATGTTGTGTGATGTCACTGCAGTTATCGATCTACCGCTCCACTTTTTATCAGCCAACCCTTCTACTTCATTACTGCTATGAACCAATCTTCTAACAGTGCTGACATCCATTGTTACATCAACGTACACATTTTTCAGCCTTTCATAAATGCAAATGAGCATTTCACCTTCTGCAGGCAAGAATTCAATTATGGAACACTGATATGTACAACAGTGTTGCCACCTGTTGACTTAGGAACTTGCTACTCCAGTGGATTGGAGAAGAAGGTTTGAGGAATTGCGCCAATTTCAAATTCTACACATCGCTTATTAAGTTCAGGAGAAAAAAAATAGGAGGCATTACTTATTGACTGACCCACGTACATCAGCTGACAATTAACATGAGGATGGAAGTAATACATGAAGAATGGGAAATTGCGCCCGATACACAAAAAGGGTGACACAATAATATGTTCAAACTATAGAGGAATTAAGCTGCTATCTGTTGTGTAAAAAATATTCTATTTGCCAAATTGAGTCCATATGTTGAAAGGATCAATGTGGTTTCAGACAAGGAAGATCCACAACCGACCAGATCTTAGTGGTGTGCCAAATATTTGAGAAATGTATAGAATTTGGAATTGACCTACATTTCCTATTAACTGATTTTCAGGCCGCTTATGACAGCATAAATAGGAAAAAGTTATATATAGACATGGAGAAACTATGAATTCCAGAAAAACTGATTAACCTAGTAAAAGCAACGATGGCTAAAACACAAGGCTAAATAAAAATACAAAATATGTTATTAGATCCAATAACATTTGCGGATGGAACAAGACAATGTGATGCCTTATCATGCTTGCTATTTAATATTCTGTTAGAGAATGTAGTTAGAGAGTCTGGAATTAACATTAGGAGAACAGTTTTCTATAAGTCAATACAGAACATGGTATATGCAGATGATATAATAATTATTGGATGAACACAAGAGCTATGAAAGAAGCCTTCATAGACCTGGAAAAGCCAGCAAGGAAAGTAAACTTAAAAATGAATGAAAAGAAAACAAAATATATGCCAGTTACAAGAAAACAAACTAAAAGATGTAATGTTATAGAAATTGGACTGTATAAATTTGAGATGGTTGGGAGTATCATCTATCTTGGCACAGAGATCAGTGATTAGAATAACACTAGTTTTGAAAGTAGAAGAAGAATATTCATAACTAATAAAAGTCTCTGTGGAATAAGAAGGCATCTTCTAATATCTCTAAATACTAAAATGTTAATGTATAAAGTTCTGTTAAGACTAGTCCTGAAGCATGCATCGGAAACATGGCCGTTGACAAAAATAAAAGAAGGGCCCTTAGTATATTTGAGAGGAAGATATTGCACCTCGTATTTGGCTCTATAGAGGAACAGAGTACATGGAGAAAGAGATAAAATTTTGAATTGTATAGATTGTTTAATGAGCCAAATATTGTGACAACTATTAAGATCAAGGAAGTGCAGTGAGTCAGGCATCATCTCTTTGTGGAAGACTGGACAGTCAAGACAATTTTTACTGAAACTCCAGAAGGGACAGGGAAAGTAGGTAGACTGAAGCTGAAATGGGAGGGGGATGTGAGAAGGAATATAAAAATTCTGGGAATAAGGAATTGTAGAAATAGGACTTTGGTGAGGGAAGAACGGTGAAAGCTTCTACAGAAGGCTAGGGCGCACACAGGGCTGGCATGCCAGTGATGATGATGATGATGATGTTGATGATGATGAAAGAAATATAGAATATTTTGGGAATGGCTAATGAAAAAAAAAAAAAATGACACGAATTTTGTACCTCGAACAATTCTGCATTTTTTTTTTCCTAGCAACTTTTTGTCTGTAGCTTGTGGTATTCAATCATATAAATTTTGGCAAGAAAGAAGAGGACTTCCTAAGCTATACCTAGAAAATTCAAACTGCAACTATTAGTATTCCATTCTAATCCATATTGTTTCATTTTTAAGAAAATAAAAAATTAATAAAACTTTTTCGGTGTATTTATCTAGCTTTGTTTTTAAGAAGTGTTTTTTTCCCACCTGCCTCCACTCTGTCTCTGTCATGCATGTCTAAAAGTTGCTTTAGGCTAAATTGTGCTTAAAAGTTTTGCTTGCTAGATTTATACAAGTTTGAACACTTTCAGCAAAAGTTGCTTTGCCATATTAGTCTGCATGGCCTTAGTAATCAAGCAACAAATGTACAGACTAAACTTTTGGTATTTATAATATATTGTGTACATGGTTTACATTACAATAATGCCACTGTTATAATGTGTTCATAATAAAACAAAGAAAAATTTGCCTTACTACCTTGTGTAATTCTTTGAAAAATGACCAAATGGAAGACTTATGTTTCCATGCAATTGTCAGTCACACAATAAATGTTGGACCCCATTCTATGAGGTGCCTCCAGAAAGTAAGTCCCGATGACCAATAAAGAGAACAAAAACATCATTAAGTAAGAAATATTTATTGGAATAATTACATAGACACACGGGCTACTTTTCAACATAGTCACCACCATTGTTGAGGCATTTATTGTAATGGTGTATCATTAATAATTTGTATGCCCAAGACATAAGATTCTGCCACCAGTGTATGCGGCCACAAAGTCACTTCATTCTGTACCTCAGCATCACTGTGAAAACGTTTTCCTGCAAGAAAATGCTTCATGAGACGGAAGAGATGAAAGTTACTTGGAGCAAGGTTGGGGCTGCAGGCTGGATGTTCAAAGACCTCCCATCCAAACTTATTCAACACATTTAAAGTGGTATTGGCTGTATGGAGTCTTGCATTGTCATGCACAAGCGTAATGCCTCTTGTCAATATTCCATGTCTCTTGTTCAGGATTGCCCGCCTGAGTTTATGCAACATTTTGCAATATTGATCAGCATTTACGGTCTCCCCTTGCGGTAAAAATTTGCACAAGAGAACACCACGTTGATCCCAGAAGACAGTGCACATGATTTTTTGACAGAGATTGTCTGCTTGAATTTGGTCTTCACAGGTGAACCACTGTACCACTAATGCATTGATTGTTGTTTTGTTTCTGGTGTGGCATGTGCACACCTACTGTCACATATAATGTCCTGTCCATACACGTGACACAATTAACAATGGATCTGTGCTGGAGATTGCTTTTGAGCATGCAAAAATTGGATGACTGCACGAAATTTGCATACATGCAAAAATTGGATGACTGCATGAACCTCGCATTTGGCAGGAGACAATATTGGAGCACCCATTTTCTCCTCGCACGAAGCAGTACCTCTGCCATCACAAAACTGAAACTTTACTACAATGTTACCATATACTTCCTCTCTTCTCCTGCACATGTGCATTCCTATCCAACTGGTGGCACTATCTCTGGACACAAGCAGGACTTACTTTCTGGATGCACCTTGTAATCTCATAACCAAAGCCCCACTTAATTAGTACAATATTCAGTAAAGAGCACAAAGTATCGGGTTGTCTCATAAATTCGATTCTTGTTACGTGTTTACGACTAAGAACTCCTGAGAACACTGCATGCCCCCATTACTTTTACGTCAAAGAAGTTGCCTAACAATATGGGGTTTATTAAATTTTAGATGAGTCGTATTTTTTACACATCTGCTTCACTTTTGTACCTATTTTGAGGACATGTTTCGCAAATCTTCGTTTGCATCTACGGCTCTTGTGCGACTGAAGCTAGATCCAGCGGTGTGGGTAATTCTGGGGTTGTTGCTGCCATCTGTTGATTTAGTGATGAACTGAAATGTGGGATTCTCTTCTAGCGGGATTTCAAAGTTCATTAGTTGGTTTTTATGCTTTTCTATGTATATCCTCTCCCATATGACGAGTTCACTATGTTTTTGTACGTATTTTAGTAATTCTGTGCTATCTTCAATTTCATGATTTTCAGACCAGAAATGAGCTGCTATTGCGGACTTATCAATATTTTTGTATCTTAAGTGCCTGAAGTGTTCTTTCTTTCTAGTGCCTATGTTTCTTTTTGTCCTCCCTATGTAAATTTTTTCACAGTCTTTAAACTTAATCTTGTAAATGCCTGACTTTTCCTCTGGTTTTATCTTATCAGTATTATTACTGTGAAGTAGGTTTTTAATGTTGTAATTGTTTTTTGGTGCCAATGTTATATTGTATTTCTTGAATATTTTTTGGAACTTTTTTGTGGCCCAGGGGTGGTAAGTAAATTTAGCAAATCTAATTTCTTGTTTTATTGGTGTGAGAGCTGTGATCTGTTTTAATCTCTTTTGAAGTTTGAATAATTTTAGTTTTTTATCTACAAGGTTTTTTCCATATCCATTTTTAATTGCAGTTTTTAAGATTTGATGGTATTCGTTTTGATAATCTTGCTGGCTGAGAGGTAGATTTACTAATCTGTGTGTCAGACTGTTGATGGTTGCATGTTTGTGTGGAATTGGGTTGAAACTATTTGCTTTGATGTAATTATCTGTGTGTGTTGCTTTTCTATGAATGGACTGTACTCTACCTTTTTTAGACCTTAAAATCAAAAAAGCAATGAAAAACTAGAATTTGGCATTCATAGAAAAGCAACACACACAGATAATTACATCAAAGCAAATAGTTTCAACCCAATTCCACACAAACATGCAACCATCAACAGTCTGACACACAGATTAGTAAATCTACCTCTCAGCCAGCAAGAATATCAAAACGAATACCATCAAATCTTAAAAACTGCAATTAAAAATGGATATGGAAAAAACCTTGTAGATAAAAAACTAAAATTATTCAAACTTCAAAAGAGATTAAAACAGATCACAGCTCTCACACCAATAAAACAAGAAATTAGATTTGCTAAATTTACTTACCACCCCTGGGCCACAAAAAAGTTCCAAAAAATATTCAAGAAATACAATATAACATTGGCACCAAAAAACAATTACAACATTAAAAACCTACTTCACAGTAATAATACTGATAAGATAAAACCAGAGGAAAAGTCAGGCATTTACAAGATTAAGTTTAAAGACTGTGAAAAAATTTACATAGGGAGGACAAAAAGAAACATAGGCACTAGAAAGAAAGAACACTTCAGGCACTTAAGATACAAAAATATTGATAAGTCCGCAATAGCAGCTCATTTCTGGTCTGAAAATCATGAAATTGAAGATAGCACAGAATTACTAAAATACGTACAAAAACATAGTGAACTCGTCATATGGGAGAGGATATACATAGAAAAACATAAAAACCAACTAATGAACTTTGAAATCCCGCTAGAAGAGAATCCCACATTTCAGTTCATCACTAAATTAACAGATGGCAGCAACAACCCCAGAATTACCCACACCGCTGAATCTAGCTTCAGTCGCACAAGAGCTGTAGATGCAAACGAAGATTTGCGAAACATGTCCTCAAAATAGGTACGAAAGTGAAGCAGATGTGTAAAAAATACGACTCATCTAAAATTTAATAATTTTTCGCTTCACTGTGGTGTTCCAATACAGTTAAATCTCGAAATATGGGGTTTGTTTACAAATACAATAATTGAAAAGAATGCTATGAACACAAATCACAGCGACCTCACGGCCAAAGGTAAATAGGTCAACTTATGTAAGAATTGGTAACCAAACTTCAATACGAGTTTGTGGATGCAACAGTGTGGAGTTGTAACTTGTGAATGTTAATATGGAAGGCAAGAAGGAACATTTTCGACATTTAATGCTGTTTTATTACTGTAAAGGTAAAACCGTCTCACAAACTCAACGGAAAATTTGTGCTGTTTACGGAGAAGATGCAGTGACGAATCGGGCATGTCAAAAATGGTTTATTCGATTTCGAGCTGGAACTTCTCTGTGAAAGACAAACCTCGTTCTGGACGACCTGTGGTTACGGATGAGGAAAGGATAAAGGACATGATTACGAACAACCCCAGAATAACAACTCGGGAGGTAGGTCAAGAGCTGCAACTGTAGCCAGGCACCTAAAGAAACTTGGTTAAGTAAATCTTCGGGATGTATGGGTTCCGCACGAACTGAGTGAACAAAATTTAGTTCAGCGCGTTTCCATCTGTGACGCATTGATAAGACACAATGAAACTGCCCCTTTTCTGAAACAGCTGGTTACAGGAGGCGAAAAGTGGATTCTGTACAACAACATCCGAAAGAGAAGTCATGGCATAAGAAAGGGGAACCACCACTCTCAATTCCTAAACCAGGGCTTCATCCTGAGAAGATTATGCTGTGCATTTGGTGGGACTGGAAAGGAATTATTTATTACGAATTTCTTGCTCCTAGGGAGACCATCAATTCAGAGAAATACTGTTCTCAGTTGGATCGTCTGAAGGTTACCCTAGGAGAGAAAAGGCCAGAATTAGCATCTAATGGTGGAGTCATCTTTCATCAAGACAATGCCAAACCACACACTTCTATGGTAACTCGTCAGAAATTACGGGATTTTGACTGGGATGTGTTACCTCACCCGCCTTATTCTCCAGACATTGCGACATCCGACTATCATTTATTCCGATCCCTGCAAAACTTCCTTATTGGCAAATGCCTTACTTCCTTGGAGGATTGCAGACTCACCGTAGAAGAGTTCGTCAATCAGAAAACTGCAAGATTTTGGAAAAATGGAATTGATAAGCTTCTTGAAAAATGAAGATGTTTCTCAATAGATGGGCCTAAAGCGAAAATAAGTGAGATGGTGCAGGCGGTAGCATGTGTGAGTTACGTTTAGGAGGTTGTGGGTTTGATTCCTGCAGGGAGTCTTTCTGACGTATGATTTTTTTGGAGGGCTCTTCTCTGGATCACAGGGCTGGGAAGGTTAATTACATACTGCAATTTACCTTGCTTCTCATTTCACGTGACCTTTCACTCACTTAGCTGTTGCAGATATTGGTGGGAGACTTGGTGTTGCATGTCAGGGAAAAAAGATACTCTCTGCAAACTCTGTCCTCAAAACTAAGAGTGGTTTCCTAAGTCCTGAACCCCTGTACCCAGTAGGATATGCAAACATGCCAGTGGGACGGGAGCTGGTTGTACCAGCTGCCACCCAGGACTGACCTGAGTTATGAGCGAAGGGAATTCCATACTGAACCTACAGACAGGTTATTGTATGTCAGACTATGGAAGCACTCTCTGGCTGTGCCTGAACCTGAGCCAGGAGCACAAGCCAGCTTGAGAGTCTCTAACGTAAACTGGAGATTCCTCATCTTGGTGCCAGGGTTTGCCACACAGCCACCATCTACATGGGGTTCAACACTGGCCCATCCCAGCATATGACTTTAATGCAACCCATATACTGAGAACAGCATGTATAATATGCAAAGTCCCCATGTGGCAGCACTCTAGTCTTTCTACCCAGATAAGAGCAGTTTGAAATGAAAGTGAAATGAAATGGAGGGACGAGAAGTTGTGGAAATTATTCAACCCAGCATCCACCTAGTGACCAAGAAAAACCACAAAAAAGATGTGGTCAGATTGGTTGGCCACCAGGATCAAACTTGAGACGTCCCAAATGTGAGTCGCACATGTTGCCAGGGCACTCACCATGCTAAGTTGCCATGTGGGAGTTCCTATCTGGAAAAACACAATGATCCTGCCTTCTACTCTGTAGTGCCTTGAGATATGGCCTCCTGTTACCTCATCCCTTCCTCCCTGACTTCGCATCTAATCATATCTTAATGAAATTGTTACTGAAATTATAGACAGTAGCTGGTTAAGTTACCCATTAATGGTTACAAAGGTAATGAATATAGAGTAAGTAATTTCTCAGTAACAGTTACCAAAATAACAAAGACAGTAATTAGTTAACCTGTTTAAGTTACAAAGTCTGGGTAACAATCATTCACTGCACGCATTGATATTACTTATTGGAAACTAGTTATCTCAACTACAACAGTATTAAACTCCTCCACAAGAGATTGAGTGAATTTTGAATTTAGTATATTATTTGCAATGAAAAATGGTTACTAATTAAACATTTTGTTATACATATGTAACCAACTGAGATTATCTGCATATTCTGTGATGTCAGAAAATAATGCGTATTTGAACATTAATATTTTTCTTCTCTAGCAACATCACCTTTCAAAATGTTATTGCCATGTTTTGTCTAATATCCTACAAGAATATTTTAAGTTGTTATATGCTTAACTTCAATTATGTTTATGTTGGCAACAAGAATGTATTTTCCTTTACTGTATATGCATCACATGTTTATATTTAGGCTCACATACATCTCAGATCATTCACCTGCACAAACTGTAGAAGCAAGTGCTAATCACAAATCACAGTAATCAAAGTATTGACACAGCTAAAGTAACTTATTCTTAGTTTGCTTCATATAGCAAAGTAATACTTCATTGACGGTAATTTTGAAACATAGTTAACACTATGATAACTATTAATGTATTCTAACTACAAATGTAACAATCATTAAAACAACTTTGATGATGCTACATGTAAGCATTAAGTTACTGTAACTGCAGTGGTCAACTTTAATGTTTATTTGCAGCCAATGGAGCAACTATCTCTGTTGTGTAAAGTGACTTCAATGTAAACGCAATAATAGTGCCAGCAAAGCAGCACTGTTGCTAAATATCCCAGGTAATGTTTGATCATAAGATATATGTTGCAAGTGCTAAGTTGCCAGAAAGTAAATTCTCTAAAATCCAAGGGAAAAATCCAAGATTCTGTAACATAATGCAAAAGTAGCATACTTTAAACAGTTGGTTTGGAATGTGGCCATTTCTCAGGAGATTTCAAAGTAGTAAAGTGCTTGATTAAGGCTTCACGGGTGATCAGCCGCGTCAAATTTAAGAAGATCGAGTGTAAAATGGCCAAAAGTTCGATCTTCTTAAATTTGACGTGGCTGATCACCCGTAAAGCCTTAATAACGCTCGCCATAAAAGCTTCAAGTCTTACATTAATAAAGTGCTTGCTCCATTTTTGTATTTCCATCTGAATTAGTTTTTAAGTAATGTATTATTTTATCAAGCATAGTAAAATGGCAATTTCCACTGATATTAATAATCTGATTTTGCTTGAACTTCAGGAACCGACAAATCTAAGTATAAATTTGTGGGCTTATGTGTGTGAATCCAGATATATATTTTAGCAACCATATATTGATCAGACTGAATGAAATGCATGTTAAGAACATTACATGTAACTGAAGTTGTGGCTGATACCATGGACAGTTTGCAAGTAATTTTGAGATTGAAATTTAAAAAAAAAATAATAATTGAATTTTAAAAATTTAGATTTGGTCATTGTATTTTTTCAAAGTATTCGCTATTGCTTTTTAGAGTAAGTGCAGATACATACATTCTTTGTAAGCAATTGGGCAGTCTCAGGTAATTCAAATTGTCAACCATATAATTTTTATTTTATTTTGGAGAATAGAAAAAAGTCACATGGAGCCAGGATGCAACAAGTAGAAATGGAGTTGTCACTTGTATGGTCTTGGCAGAGGTATTGTTATAGTAACAGTCTTTGGCCCTCAAATAGAGCATCACAATATGGCCACTAGCTGAGAAGACCAAACAGATCATCTTGCCGATGATCGCCTCACTTTTTTTTGGGAGATCCTCTCTTGGAAAGAGCCAGACTAGAAAGGACTCTTCCTTGGTTTCCAGATCATAATATATCCAACTTTTGTCTCTTGATACAATGTTAAATATGTTTTGGATCTCACTCTGTCAAAAATTTGTGTCATTTCCTGGTACCATTGGATGCATCTTTTTTCCACATTTGTGAGGTGAAGGATCCAGCAGCTGCAGAACTTGCTGATTCCAAGTTTTCTGTAACAATTGCCCTCACTGCTGCCAATCCAGTATTCAAGGCTTCTTGAATCTAATAATATGTGCAACAACTGTCTTACCACAACTTGCACACTCTTCATCTTTGAGGGAATCCCATCGTCTTCTAAGTTCTGCAAACCATCAATAAATGGTGGACTGCAAAATTCAATCTTTCAGAGTATTTTCTATTCCCTAAAATGCGTTTAAAGCTGTAGAAAATCATAGTATGGAAAAATCATTTGAGATTCGTTTAAGTGACTACTGCAGCAACACCTGCATGTGCATGTACACTGGTATGCTATACTGCACATTGTTGGAGCATTCCTAGACTTGCATGAACTTCAATCTAAATCAAGGAAGAACTACTTCGGCTTACCACCACCCATTGATGCTTATTCTAAAAACTTAGAAAGTGACCCTTAGAGCTGAGATTTTGATAAAAACAAAATATTCTGGACTATGGCAAGTAATAAAGTTTTGTGCAAAACTGTCTTGCAGAAATACTGCACTGAAGATGGCTTTTCTGTAAAATAAGTTTTGGTAGAGATTATACATGAAGAGTCAGTAATTGTACAAAGGAATGACTTCATTTTGTATTATGGTGGTGTGTGATGGGTACCAGTTAATCAGAGAATATTACTGCTGGCGAGAAGTGTTCATAAGAAATATCAACATTAAAATTGTTATGATTAAAAGCATTGTTTAAAGTGAAGCTAATTTCATATTAAAAGACTTAGTCATATTTTATTAAAACTTAAAACGTCACTCAAATAAACTATTAAAAATGAGAACATTTTCAGGACTGTCTCAATCCCATCCTCAGTTGCCAATCAGCTACTTTGGGACTTGGATTGTCCTAAAAATGTTCCCATTTTTAATAGCTGATGTTAGTGAAGTTTTGCCCGCCTCAGTAGTGTGGTGGTAGCATGTTTGCCTCATGTTCAAGAGGTCCCGAGTTCGAATCTCAGTCAGGGTGAGTTACCTGGATAAGTTTTTTCCGGGGTTTTCCCTTATCCTGAAAGACAATTGTCGGATAACTCTAAGCTCTATGGACCCTGGGCTCATTTGAGCATCATTTCACCCATTCTATTCATTGTCCGATATGACTTAACTTTGGAGGACGCAAATTACAACAACAAAAAGTGAAGTTTTAATAAAATATGACTCAGTAAGTCTTTTCTTTTTATATCAAGATTACTTGAAGAAATGAGCAGATGGCCAGAGAAGAGGCCAGGAAAAATGCTGAGAAATGAAATAACATTAAATGAGATGATGAAAAAATGTAAAAAGTATACAGTCAATAGTTTCTGAAGCCAGAAAGGGGAAAAAAAGCTTCTTGAAATAAGAAGAGGCAATAGGTAATTTTGGTATATATTAACTTTTTGAACTTATTACCAATAATAGTATTTATTAGTGAATTTAAAAGGTACCAGTAATTTTATTGCTCATGTATAAATAGCATCTTAAATTTGTGGCAGAATTAATCAGTATCAGTTGAAGTATTGACACCGGCCGTGAAAGCCTTAGAACCTTGATTAATCAGTATCATTTATTTATTTTGGTATTTTTACAATTAAAGTATGCATTCAAATTATTTTGACGTTTGTAAATTAATTACCTTTTTCCTAGTATTTTTTTTCAAAAATATATTTCAAAATATGTTTTGCACAACTGCTCCTGGGTATCTCCTATCACATTCATTACATATTAGTTAATATACTGTCAAAAATTGAGATTTTAAGGTTAAACCTCCTATTTCAAGCCAAAGTGTAACTAAATATTCCATCAGCAATTATTTCCGCAAAGAAATGGAATGCTGTCATGTTGTACAATGGCTTGTTGTTTCATTAAACTGGAAGTTAAATTTTATTAATAGTAATAGTAATTTATTTCCTTTTACATCAACAAATGGAAATACAAAATCAAGATTACAATTATAAAATCCATACTGAAAGATGCCATATATTCCTAAATCCTGAAAATCCTATCATGTTATCATGTTGCCCACCATTGAATAGTAATTCAGCCCCCATACACCTAACCCTAGGTTTTTGTGTAATGGAGGCCCTCTGCTCCTTTTTACACTTTCTGCCATTTCACCTATCTCACTCTACATTTTTCTCTTAATTGTTCTTAGCCATCTCTCTTTAACTTTCCCTAAATAATTCCCTATATTTCTCCTATTCTTTTCTCCTTTTACTGACAACATTTTTCTAATTACTTCTTCACCCCCCCCAAACTGTCCCATTTACGTAGCCAAGCCTGCTCTCTCCATATCTTTGTTTGACTACAATTTAATATACAATGGAAATCTGCATTCTCTTCTCCACACAATGGACATTTATCTAGCTCCCTCTCTTGACCTATACCTTTCAAGTTTCTCACTCCTGTTCTCGCCCAAGCAAAACCTTCTCGCCCTAACTTACTACATATATCTATATATCCTTCCCTCCCCCAGGTTATTTTTATTTCTCTATATAATCTTAGTGAGCTTTTGTCACTTATATTGGCAAAAATATCTTGTCTGTCAATATCTTCTAATCTTAGCTTAACCTCTTTCCAGAAGCCTCTATACCCATACTCTGCATTTATCCAAGAATGACCCATACCTATCTGCTTCAACAAGTCATACATTTTATGTGCCCAAGACCCATCCCAGTTACTTCTCTTTTGAATATGAAAACATTCTTTAATTATATTGCCATCTTCCAAGTTAGTGATTCTGTATAGATATTTCATTGCCCTTGACAAGATTTTAATTTTAGTAGAATGCCTGCCTAGTTCTAATTGTGCTGTCCCATTAGGTGATGCTATTGGTAATCCCAATATGTATTTACAAAAGGATCTATGCACTCTATCAGTCTCTCTCCAAGCCTCATCTATTCCCCAAACCTCTGATCCATGTAACATTAAATTTTATTACTTAATCTATCATTTAGTAATAAACATTGTTTAAAATTGTTGTCAGACTGCTAATAGAGGTGGAGAAGACTTAAACACTAGAAGAAGGGGAAAAAATTAAAAAAATAAAAGCATGTTTTGATGTATGGTGGCGGTGGTGGTTAAAATAATTTATGTTGATTTGGTGAGTTTGTTTTCTGTATGACATATTCAGTGTCCTAAAGTGCTTCTCCATAATAGGCCCAAACAAACAAGTGCACAACTGTGGTCAGGAACCGTCAAGAAGAAATCAGGAAGTTAGAGTAACAATATTCGCTGGGAATCCTGATGTAACACAACAGTAGAGCACCAGGAGACAAATACTTCTGGTGATAGAATCTGATTCTATACATTGCATCCTCAAAGCATATCCTTGGTACCTGTGTAGTTATGAACAAAGGCAGTTATGCATAGGAAAACATTAGTCATAGTCATAAGGTTTATTCCCAGTAATCTGTTTCAGAATGTTTGAGTATGAAATTGCTTGCTATTGGAGCTATAAATTGATCCCATTTTCAGGTTCTAAGCAAAATCCAATTAATAAGGTAATATATGTACTTCTGCTGTGCATTAATATTTAAGGCTCTTCTCCTTTAAAGCTCTTTGTTCTAATATGTGACGTGGCAATTTTTTTTAAAGTGTAAACCCTTCCCCTTCCTTGCAACTCTATCCTTTGCTGTTAAAAAAAGTGTTAGTAATGCTGTCAATTGTCAGGATAAGAGCATCACTGGTTGCCAAAATTTTGTTTCACAGAATTTATTTTACATGCCAGTAAGTCTACTGACAGGGACTGTCACTTTTAAGCACTTTTTAAAAACCGCTGTGCTGGGTTTGAATCTGTGACTTGAGACTATACGAAGTTACATAACCAATTGAGTTGCTCAGACCGTTTGCGGTGGTGGCTATAAGTAAAATAAATTATGTGCAAGTAAATGAAATTTCATTCAGTCTTAAAATATCAGCAGTACTGACCTCTTGTATAGCCATACCTATTGATAATGCACTTTAGTCATGATTCTTGATGTTTTACAGAAATTTTATTTAATATTTTAATTCAAAACATTTTCAACATTCAGTGCAAATGACAATAACTTAAATACGACTATTTGCAACAAAAACTTCTTATCTTAAGAAAATGATGTACATTTTTCTTATTAATTGATGAATTATTAATTATTCCAGCAATTATTAAGAAAAATGTACATAATTTTCTTAAGATAAGTGAAGTTTTTGTTGCAAATAGTTGTATTTGTGTAATATTTATTGCTTCACTGTATCTAGCTTAATTTTTTATGTAACAATAACTTAATTTTACAACTTAATACTTAGCTTTTTGTGTGGCATCATCTACATATGATTGGATGACCAACTGCCAAATTTAAGCATGACTGACACCTTAATGCAATAGTAACAATAATCTATTAATTTTGCCTTTAAGTGAAAGAGTGAGTGTTGAAGTAAAGGTCACACTTATCACTCTTGCTATTTTGATCAATATAAAATAAATTTATTCAGTATTCATTTAATAAGTAACAAAATCAAGATTATGCATTTATGATATAAAAACTTCATGGTGTCATGTTCGCAAATGTTTACACAGTTTTTACTTTCTCTACCATCTATGTAGTTAAAGCAAGTAAGAAAAACATTACATTCCATCCAAAAGTTTATTACTGAGGTAACGTTTTCAGAAAAATACCTTCACACCAAATTACCCCCTTTTCATGGAAAAAGTAGTGTGAACTTTTTGCTCCAAAATAACTCAGACAATTTAAATTAAAATACCATATTCTTAAAATATTTCCATGATATAGTTTAACAAAATGTGTATCTTACTTTTTGTGAATGGCCTATGAAGTCCACTTATTCAGAATTAATTTTTAAGCATAAAAAATAGACAAGCTTGTGCACCAAAAATTCAGATATCTTTAAAATAAATCTATGCTTAATATCAAATAACTTATTTGTGGCATCAGGATTTTCAGTACTTCATGATCCGCAATTATTGCCCTTCAGTTGTTTTTGTGAGATCATGGAAAGAGAATGGATTTTCAAAGCTAGCAATATAACAATCTACATGCTTAGGCTTTCACGGCCGGTGTTAATCCAATAGAATGTATTTCCCAGGTTTGTGGACCATGGTCCAGAGGATGAAAATTCTCCTGTTTTGCTCACATCTCCGACGAGCATCTTCAGAGGATTCTAGCGGCCCACAAGCCCGGGAAATACATTCTATTGAATATAACAATCTGCTTTTTAAAGGCTATCTCCTCTTGTAACTACCTACAGTGATATGAAAATATTTGGGCAATACAGCTAACATGAAGTAGATACAAAAATAAGGTTTTACAAGAACATTTTGTAGAAGGTTTATAAAAATAAATGTTAGTGGCAAGAGAAAGACATGTAAATGTAATATTGGGCAGTGAAATTGAATAACAATCAGACTTGGTCAGATTTTTGGGGGGCGGTGGGGTTTCGAGTTTGGCTAGTATATTTCGAAAGCAGTTTAATAAACATTGATTTCTTCTTAAAGTAAATAACCCTGTGAATGTATGAATATCTTGGTAATAAATATAACAAAGTATTGGTTGCACAGATTCAAAACCATCTGCTGACTTTTGAGTTATTGCAAAGCCAAGCTGTAATATCAAATTTGAGGTAGCTGTATGAGTTTTTAAAAGTTTGCATGGTTGCATAAACAAGCAGCACTAAGGAACAAGTTTTAAATAATAATGTTTTAATTCTAAGAAAAGTACCAAACTGTAAAAAAGTAAACAAGCAGTAATATTTATTCATTCTTCAGAAGATTCTGAACCCACATTGATATTTAGCACTACTTTTGGTCCTACATGTATATTAGAAGCTGTTCCTGATATATTAACAGTAGTGGTAGTAGTCACTGAATTAGTGTTTCCATTACAATTCTCTTGAGATGAAAAATGTTCTGGCACTTCCAAATTCTTAATTGACAAAGATGATAAAGTACTTTTTATCAAACTGAGTATTTCCTGCATTTTGACAAGTTCATTCATATTAAGTCCATTTGTTTTAGCACCTTTTAGGATGGCATGAAAATGTTTATGGAAAAGTTCTTTTCTTATTTTCACACATTTTGACTCTCTTAGAACACACATTTTACGCACTTGATCATTGAAAGTTGCATTTACACAGTTGTTGAAGTTCAAAGGAAGAGTCAAATCAAGGCCAACAATACCTGACATTGCTAAACCAGATTTGCAGTTTTCATCAGGATACACTGGTATATATGTTTCCCTATCTTTTTGCAAATGTTCCAGCTGCTGGTACACTGCACCATTTTGAACCCTTAAGAACATACTAATTTATAGTTCTCTGTAATAAAAAACAACACTTTAGTGCTTCTGTCCATCATAGCTTCATACTTTTCAAACACATCTGCACCAGCACCTGTTATCAGCATCATATAACATGCAGCCTTTTAAGTCAAATTTTTGACAAAATTTTGACCTGAATTCCAAAGCCCGCTGATAGTCTGCTTCACATGTAATTACACAAAAGTCATAATAATTAACTGGACAGATAGTGTTTACTAAAATATGCAAATAATTTTTTATCACTGCAATGTCATTCTCAGGAATAGTTTTACATAAACAATCAGTATCATTGCACACAAATTCAAGTTGAGATTCTGTGTTTTGCACTTCATACTGCACACAGCCAGTTTCACAATTTGACTGATCTATAGGACTATCCATTGCAACTGGAAGTGTTTTAGATTCCATTGGTAATGAACTTAATTTATTACACTGCTTTATTTCTTGATCTTCCTTGGAGCTGCAGCCTTCTTCTGTTTTAGTTGAGCAGGTGATTATCTTGTATAGATACGTAACACTGCGCTTCATTATTGGATTAGAACACTGGCAGAAACCAGTATTTTTAATTTTGACATCATAGACTGATATTTTATTTCAAATTCAGTTGCTTAAGTTTACTGTAACTGATGAGGGTAAGAGTATGACAGTTGGATTTTAATGGTATATAAGATCGCCATGGAAGAAAGATGAATACTGCTTTAAATTTATTTGCATTTGAAAACCCAAGAAACACTGTAGACTTATTCCATACCTTGTCGAGCGCTTTTTTGTTCGGTGAACAGAACATTAGTGCTCCATTTCTTGGAATTTATGAATACGCGGAAGGCAGTGACGTAAATTGTAGCAAAACTAGAAGTAATAGCGCAGCAGCCACTACTGAATATGGCTCGATAATTCAACAATGAACTCAGTTTAAGGTTAAGGTTAGGGTAGCAAAGTGTAAACTTGGAAGAAGCGTAGGGACAGTGAAGCACAAATTAGTACAAAAGTGAATCGAGAAGATATTGACACATTGCTTCACTCACACTGTTTATTCAATATCTTCTCGATTCACTTTTGTACTTAGGGTAGCAACTTTATCAAATGGGAATGTTTATGGTGAAGACAGTTTGTGTTTGACATTGGAGTCACGAAAGGGACGATAGAGTGCGCTATACACAAAGACAAAGTCACAACACAGTTAACAAGGTCGTAAATAGCATAAATTTTTTGCTGGAGCTTCAAAGTTGAAAACAAAACAGTTTGTAACAAGTGTTACATACCAGCTTATAAAAGATGGTAGTTAAAGTTTATGAAATAGTCCACAGATTTTTTTCAGACCTATATTACTAAATTAAGTTAGGAATATGAGCTATCGCTTTCTTTTGTATGTTGGTTACTAAGAGTCCCTCAAAATAACATTCGTAAAAATTTGAGTCCATTAGGAAAAGTTTGTCTCTAACAGCACAGAACATCTACAGAATGCTGTGCAAAAGCATTAACTGAAGCAGTAGCTCCAAAGCAACATCAAGATCAGTGGGCAAGGTAATTATACTATGAATGATCCTGAAGTATTTATGTTGGTTTATTATTTATTTATTATCTCTCTATGCTAAGGATATATTGCTTGTTTCAGAATTGAAGAGCTTCGTTTGTTTAGGTGTCGTTAGCGCTACAAGAAGGGGCGGAGTAAAGGAATGACTCCACTGGTTTGCCTCTGCCCACCGTGGCCAACCCACTTCAATTTGACCTTCAACCAGTAAAGGCATTTAAATAAACATTCAGCTTAAGGCATATATTATGCCTGAATAGGTGAAGGTGTCTGCATGGACTTTACCAGCGATACTAATCAAACGCACGTATTCTTTCACTTAATTTAGCAACACTGAGGACCTCACACCACGCGAGGTGTAACTTGATTGATCGATTCATTGTAAAATATCAAACATGCATTTCAGAGGTGGTGCGCTGTCTGCTACATGTTAATCATATAGATTACAAAAAAGAAGAAAAAAATTGATAATTCAGACCAATAACAAAAATATCTCGAAAATGGTTATCTCTACGAAAAATTAGTGTATGATAAGCTTTATATTTTTTATGCAGTAACATTTTCTGTATCATACTTTTACCAGTTACACAAGAGTCAAGTGTAAAGGGCAGTTTGGGATGGGGAAGTTTCTTAAAATTCTTTGTATTCCCTTGGAAGGATGCTGTATCTACCAAGTTTGGTATCCAACCGACTTTCTTATGCTGTTCACATGCACACACACACAGAGAGAGAGAGAGAGAGAGAGAGAGAGAGAGAGAGAGAGAGAGAGAGAGAGAGAGAGAGAGAGAGAGAGAGAGGTGGGGAGCTTACCTGATGATTTGAACTTTCTTTTTAAAGTTAATTTAAAAGGAAGAAACTTCATATGGACGCCGGCCTTGAAAGCCTCAGCACATACCTTTTTGTGATATTTCTTTTTGGTTACAGGGGACCTCGAAATGAATTCATGGTATCAAATATTTTAGTAAAATGCAATTCCCTTTCTATCTGCGTGGTAGAAAAGGTAAGTAAATGAAATGTGTAGTGTTTAACGCCCGCTTTTACTACATACGGCACCGCAGGCGATGATACTGATGATACATGAGATGAAGATGGAGCACCGGTGGAATGAGATGGCGGGGGAAACCGGAGATCCTGGAGAAAACCTGCCCCAGCGCCGTGTTGTCCACCACAAATCTCACTTTGCAGTCGCCTGGGATCGAACCCGGGCCACCTTGTTGAGAGCCAAGTGGTCTAACCACTGAGCCACGGCGCGGCCTAGAAAAGGTAAGAATATTCTAAAATAAAATATACATAGAATCCCATCAGAAATGAAACAGGTATAGGTACCTGTCTTTGGAAAACCAAAAGAAACATAAAAAGACTAAAAGAACAATTTATAAATAGCATGTACAAATAAATCGTCTTAACTTCTGCGAAGAAAACAATAATATAGCTAGAACAAAACATCAAACTGTTAAAATCACAAAACAATGTTAATGAAGTGAGCTTATGGGAGGAAAGAAACGTATATCAAAAGTTTCAAACATCAAATTATTACCTTCGAAACATGTGTTAAGTAAATAGTGGCAGTAGTTTAGAGTCAAGGCGCAAGAAGTAGAAATTGAAGATTGCTCAACTAAATTTCACATGACATTTATACGCCTATCGTGTACTAATTCTGGTGCACGAAACATAATTTTTATCTTTAATAATACACTTAGCCATGCTGAGTATCTAAATTTATACATAGAGTTCTGATTAAAATTGCCGCACAGGTTATACCATTATTGGCTATAATCACAGCTATAATTGATTTAAAAAAAAGCTGTTACTGTAAGATGTTCTTGGTTGCTGCTAAATCCGAACATTTCTTAAACTGTAGATTAGGTTTATTTAAATTTGAGCAAGGATATCGGGAGGGGTAAAAGTCAATGCTTTGTTTAATATTTACGCAAATTTGAGTAGTACCAGAAAATTCTCTTTCTGACAATTCGCACGCGAGTGTTGGTAGTTCTGTGCTGAGCACACCACCACCACCACCATCACCGCCGCCGCCGCCACCACTACAGGGGGATTTTAGGGCTTATTTCGCCCTATGGCTGCTTCAGGGGTGTACCCTCTTCAGCCTTGACTTTTTTGGAGTCGAGGGGGGATGGCTCTTTTTTTTTTTTTGCTTGATTAGGTTACGTATGCATGTGTTTACAATTTGTCGTTACTTGCTAATTGTAATACTGTTAGTATATGTCATATTTTTACATTAGTAACTTAATATCATATATATATGTATTAAATTTTTATTTATTAATTTTTTTTGTGTAATATTTTCTTTTTTAGTTTCGTTTTGTTCTTAGTAGTAGGTTTTTTTTTTAATAATCCTCTTTTTTATTATAATATATATTTTTTATGTTTTTTTAATACAATCTTTGGGTATGTGTACAGTTACGGTATGTATACAATCGTCATATTTCTGGCTAGAAGTATTTGGAGGTGCTCACGTATCTCGTCTTCCTAGGCTTCCTTAATCCTGGCGTGGTGCTGTATCAGGGTGACGATTGGTGGGGCGGTGGTTTCCGTCTTCTTGTAGTTCTCTGCTGCTGCAATCAGCTGTCTCCTGTACGGTCTGTCGGATGCGTTCGCGATGTACTTGTTGTACATTCTGTCTTGTATGTGCTGTTCCAGTGGGGTTGCCTTACAGATGTCGTACACTTCTTCGTTTCTGTGCCAGGGTACGAGTTTGTTCGCTATCCTTAAGCACTTCCTCTCCATCTGTAGAAGCCTGGTTTTGGTATATGTAGTTGTTATTGAGAAGGTGATGATAGCAGCGTAGGTGAAGTATGGTCTTACTATTGTTTTATACAGTTGGTTGAGGATCGGTGCTGAGAGTCCTGTTTTGCCTATCTTCGATAAGTAGTGTAAGGTGGAGATTGCTGTTTTTGCTTCCTTCATCTTTTCCTGGAAATGTGGTTTTGTACTCAGTTTTTTGTGAAGCTTTATTCCAAGGTACTTTACGGTGGTCTGTATAGGTATTTTGTGTCCTTGGTAGGCTATCGTCGATTCCTGGTAGTTACGCTTGGTTTTCCTGCGGAAAATGATGGCTTGAATTTTGCTCGCATTTACTGTGAGGCGCCATTTGGATGCCCATCTGTGAAAGGCTTTTAGCTGTTTCTCTAGTCTTGGTTTTGCGTTCATCAGCTTCGGAGCGCTGCTCAGATATGCAGTGTCGTCGGCGTATTGGGCTAGTTCTATTGCTGGGTGGATTGGCTGTGGCGTGTCTGATGTGTAGATGATATAGAGTAGTCCAGAGATAGCACTTCCTTGAGGTGTGCCTGCTTCCAGTGTAATGGATGCTGAGAGAGTGTTGTTGATCTTTATGCGAGCTGTCCTGAGATGTAAGAAGCTTGCCGTCCATCTTATGATGCGCTTTGGGATGCCCGTCGTTATCATTTTATTCAACAGTCCATGTTAAAACTGTCTGCTAGCGCCAATCAGCATTGTCGCTGCTAGGCGTGGTTCCCGAACCAAGGCCGACTCTACACAGGCCGGAGCCTACTATGTGCCAACGTTGCAGGGGCGTGTCATAGACGACCGATGTTTTCGACAGATCTCCACTAAAACCAGCATTTGATAACAAAACTTACCAATTTTTAAACTTACAGCTGGTGTGTTGTATACTTATGCCAAAATTCATTAAGGATACCTGTGGAGAACAAATTAATGCTTTTGAACGGATTAGTCTCCAAATTTTTTAGGTTAATTTGAAATGAAGATGTAACCCAAAGTTGTCATTCAAAAAGTGCAACTTCTTTGCTTCTGTTTATCAACAAATTTCTAGTAAAGGACCCAGTTATAAATAGTTCAGACTTTTCAACTTGTTACCTGAAGAATTAAAAATAGCAAAGCGTAACATTTTTTGAATATTAAATTCTAAATCCATTGTATAAACTGGAGCGATTAGGATCTACTTAAAGGAACTGCAATTACTGTATTTCTCCAAGAGATTACTGTCATATATTATTCCTTATTTTACAATTTTGACAGTGCTATTGTAAACATGGCAGTAAGTTGCTAGTCTTGTTTCATGATTTTTTTACAATGCTAAAAGCTTATTATTAAACTCACTGGCATTTTTAGACCAAACATAAGAAATTTTAATTCAAAGTAAAAACTAGAGGAATTATCTAATTAAAGCAATTGTAATGACTATCTATATAAGAGATGACTGTTTATATTAATATTGTTAACATGCCACTAAGTTGCTAATCCTATTTTTTGCCTTATAATCTTGACAATGCTAAAAACTTGTATTTCAAGTTCGTTGGCAATAAAGCTCAAAATGAATTCAACCCAGAGAGAGAAAAATCAACATGCTTAGCAAAACCTATATACTTTTCTTTGACAGGTTAATAATAATAAAAGGCATCATAACAGCAAAATTTAAAAGCACAACATATCTACACTTCGTAGCACATACACTAGGGAGGGGAACACAATGTATAAAAAAATGATAGAACTTGCAGTTTATCAGCATTTATTTCACATAGATAAATTAGTCTGCATATAACATATTCTACAAAATTTATTTTGTAATCCATAAAATAAGTAAACTTATTTTAAACAGCAAGCCTGCACCAGATCTTATGTTTTTGCGAAACTTCTTAAAATAGTGTGTATAGCAATGGCATTCGACAAAAGCATTAACAATAACTGAATTTATATTCCATTCTTAATACACATTGTTTACTTCTTTCCTTGAAATACTTCAAGTTTTCTCTTTTTATTTGTCTGTTGTATGTGTACCAAACTGTCATTTTTATTAAATTTTAGATGAGTCGTATTTCTAATAATTTTTCGCTTCACTGTGGTGTTCCAATACAGTTAAATCTCGATATATCATTTTTATGTTTTGTATAGTTATTTATAAGTATATTTGAAATTATATTTAAAATAATTTCTCTTATATCTGATAATGGTTTCCCACAAAGGCAATAATCCTAATCAAAAAATGAAAGATACACAGTGATATCATTGATACACAGTGCTTACAGGATACTTTCTGTTCAATTTTGTAAGCAACGTACCCACAAATGATTTACCTTCTAAAAATGTCAAGCATTGCTTCAACCTTACTAAAGAATCCTCATTTGAATTTTCATTCATGCTGTCTATGCTAACATACCTTAGTAATATATTCTCCTGTTGCGACCATCTGGTAAGTTTTAATGATGAAGGTATAATCCATTTCAATTCACTTGAACTTACAAAATAGTTGCCCACACAAATTTGGATACTAAGTGTGTCATCTACTTTTACACTTTTAACTTTAGGTATGCCTTGAAAACACATTTGATGGAAGCACACAAAATCAGAGAAAATAACCTTTTGCCATTTTTTCAGATCCCTTATTTTATTTTCACACCTTTCACATAAATCACTAAAACCACTTATCACATCATCAGCCAACCACTGTTCATTTTTTCTTTGAAGTTCCTCGTCTGCCTTTCGCCTTCTATCGTCTGGATTTGTTCGAGCAATGCCACTGAAGCTGCCAGCTGGTTTGCTTAAATACTTTGGTAGATTGGGGAACAAACGAGGCACAGCAGTATCTTTCAGCTTTGGACGAGCACGAGGAAATGTAATTTCATTGCCTTCAGCATCTTTATACACATCACATTTTATCACATCATCTGTTTCAAAGTGATTGATGCACACAACCGATCTTTTAGATGGATTCCAGTTCTTTCTAGGAATACATGTTACCCATTTAGCGTGCATAATCTCCTTTACTGGATTCGTAATTGCTACTGCATTCAGGAACACAGCATTTATCAGGCATCTGAAAAGAATACAGGTGTAGTTACCATTAGTACCAGAGTAACTGAAAGCATATGAAGCAAAGGGCTTACCATTTATGTTTGGCATTTGAATGATTTCGTTTGTCTTTCTAAACTTAACCCAGGGGGTGCTAACTGGGATACAGACTCTGAATCCGCATTAAGCTTCTCGAAACTGTCGTCCGACAGATTGAACGCTGCACATCAACTTTAAAATCTGTCGGTGTTAACGGTATCTAAGCAAAGCCAAATTAAACGTGAAAAATGGTCCTCAATTTGTAAAATTCGCAAGATTTGTAAGGCCTGCGATGGCATATGAGCAGCAAGAAGGAAGGGAATGGACTTTTACAAAGACCTATCGCTAAGTAAGATGTTAGCATATAGCTAAATATCGAAAATTAATATCATAACTTAACCTGAATTATACCTTCATACACTTTCATTTGTAATTAAATTATTTAGATTATGTACCACATACATGAAACAGAATTAGTTTCATCAACCTTTTTACTTAATTATTAATGCAAAAACAATGTTTTCCTGTTTTTTTTTTAGCTACCTCATCTCAGGCTACCAGGAATACGATGGCAGAAATCAAAAGTGCGGCATGATTAGAAATTTTGTGTTTATTGTTTTGGTGATGTGCAGTGATCTTCAGGAACATTATTAATGTAGAACAAAGCTTTCTTTCTCACCTATACAGCAACTTATTGTGGCTTATCAGATACTTCTTAAGGTTTGAATTTCATTTCAATATCAGTGGAAAATTAACAAAAACTTTGAGGAGTGTTGTGACCAGTATGTTCTAAATTTTCAGGAAAATTGAAGTTATTTTAGGCAGTTGATTGGATATATTCGTTGGCTTTGTGTTAGAAGTTTTAAATTTAAAATATTTGAGTCATATATAACAATTCATGTAAGGTTAGTAGTTCCCAGTTTAAATTACTGCAAAACTAGCTTGCCTAAATTACAGCTATTTTATAATTTCCATTTGATTTACATGAGTTAATATAAAACAACAGTAAGCCAAAATTAAACACCATTAATATTATTAAGTGATTTCTTCAATATCTAAGCTTTGTTGTGGAGGTGGGGTTAATTTAGTCCATATAATTAGCTGTCATCAAAGACAGAAATACTTAAACAATTGCTTATTGGCTTTATAGAAATATCTCTTTGCATGTTGTTACATATCTTTAATTCTCATGCTGTTTGTACTAACATGTGTACAACAAACTTATACATGAAGATTTTCAAAAAAAATTCTTCCACCTTAGACTATATTTTAGATGAAAAATTTGTACATTTCAACCACAGTACTCTTCCTGGATTAAGTAATCTAAAATATATGAATTGTTTATAAGGATGTATTTGCAAAGTTTGGTGGCAGCATCTGTTTTTGATAATGATATACTGTTTGCCGTGTGTATTACATGCTTCGCTGTGTCATTCTAACCCAAGTATGCGAATTTTCAGATATACCAAAACTGTGGCTGTGGATTTGTACAGAATTCAATTCCCTTTGGTTTTTGTAGAATTTCTTTGTTTGTAATTGGCAGTATCTGTGTTTACATATAATCTGGGTGCTTAAATTAAAATCTTCGGACAACATGCTTGGATATGAACTTTTATAAAGTTTTTCTTTAAATTGCAATGATATTTTTAAGAATTAGGTTCTATTAACCTTACTCATCAGAGTATAACTACATTAGTGATAAAGAATCTCATAATTTTTAACAGCAAATTAATAATAAGATCTGAGATTCCATAAATTCAGTTTGTTCTATATTGCTTAATGCAGTTATCACTATGTAATATTGTACACACTACACCAAATAATGTACCTGAATAGCCAGCTTAGAAGAGATCTAGTGGGATTAGAATTGATCTTGTAAAAGCTTTGACAAGCATTAAGTGCAATTGTGCATTGCAAGAAATTATTAAAATGTCATTGTTCCATCATCATCATTATATGCCATTTTCTTAAAATATGTACAATGTCAGCTGCAGCTAGGACTTAGAGAATGGCATGTTCTCAAATTAGTAAAGCTTCATAATAAACAATAGGTAGGGGTAGTGATATTTAGCATTTTGATATTTACATTTAGCATTTTATAGCATTTATACATTTGCAATTTAGCATTTTATAGCATTTTGAAGAAAGTTTACTTACAGTCAAATTATATTTACTGAAATATCTTTCAGCATCTACACTGTTGATAGCATCCCAAATACATTGCAGAGCTACTCGGGAAAACACTGGGTATTTGAGCTTAACAGCCAACTTGCGTTACATGCAGTGATGCAAAGCCACATAATTTTGAAAAGCAGATATAGCCACACCTATGTAATGCACTTATTGTTTCATTCCATTGAACAGATAAGGAATTATGGACTGTCAAAAGAAATAATGCTTAGATGTGTAAGCATTTTAATTAGACCTATTAATGACTCAGTTCCAGCACTTTCACAGCATAATTCAGACCACAAACAGCAGTAATGCTTCTGAGTATAACCTTTCATTGATTTACTTATGTGACACAAATTCAGTTGTATGTCATAGCCTGAGAGGTTTACACTATGCAGAGAGCACCAATTGCCAGTACATATACCTATAGCTTAAAGTCTTACCAAGTTAAAGTAAGCCATTTATCAAAACAGTTGCTGTACCAAGCAAATCATACTTCACAGTCAGATAATTACATAAAATTCTGACCTGTTGGAAGATGCACTTTGCATTAAAATTTATTTTTAAAACTGCTTATTTTCTTTTTCAGCATTTATTACTGTGCTTATGCATGTCATTAAAGCATTTACAAATTTAAGGCTGTAATATTCCTGTGTTTCAAAGACAAAGTTAAGCTTAGGACAATTTTAAATGAATGATGCAGTTTTTATGTACTTAATATTCTTCTTAGATTCATTGAACTGTATTTTTCATTCAAATCATAATCATTTATACTGCATGTGTGAATGATAATCCAAACAAAGTGATTAGAAGTATATAAAAGTGTCTTTTATTCAATGTACCTATGTCTTTGAATATTCTTATGTAAACTTGTGCCTAAAATGATGTATGTACTATATAGAGCTTTTGAAATTCTTAGTAAATATAAGCTATTAACAGAGCTTCTTTGTTTTCTATTTAAAGAGATAGTGCTATTTTTTTTGTACATAGTTATTTGTATCTTCACTTACAGGCCCAAATGACCTTGTTGTCGACGGGCCCTAAAACACCACACACTCACTCACTCTTCACTTACAATTTATATATAAATTTCTTTGATAGTGTTTTTCGTTTTTTGTTGTTTTCTTTTTGACACTTTCCTTCCAGGGAATTTTTCAACAGTATTCTGTGTACAAAGAAATTGCATTACTCATGACCTTGTGATATCCTTCCCTGTTTTCCAGTACCTGTAGAATGCATTGATTTAGTGTCAGGTTTTCTTGTAATTATCACAGTAACAAGCTTAGGAATTCACACTTCAGGGAAAGGAAGTACAGGTGTTATGTACAACCTCGACAGCATCTTGAGTAATCTCACTCTGTCCAAGTTGCAATTGTTTCTTAAATATCTACTTATTCATTTATTACATGAATATAAAAGCTATAATGCTTAGTGGCAACAGGAAAAAGATCAAGTTTGGAAGTGGCTTCTGAGACCTTTTCCTAATTTAATTGGTCAACTTCTTTCGAAGTCACATCTCGCACATTAATGAATAATTTACGCACATTTACTCAGCATATTTAGCGCGTATTATGCTAATATGTGATAAAAGAATTGTGCCATAAATTATTCGTTGGTGCACGAGATTAGTCTTCGAAAGATGTTGGATTCAATCAGTCGCTGAACACAGGGGAGGCGAATCGGCGATATAGCTCGGTCGAAATAGAAGCTCACTGCATTTCCGACGACATGGTTAGTTCACTTAGCTGGCATCGAAAGGTACAGGAGGAGCGCCTTATGCGTCTTCAGTTTTTAACACGGGAGTTGAGAATCTGGTATTAATCTGTGACTTAACCTAAACGGTAGTATCTGAATTATAGTACGAATTATTTTACAAACTATCACAGGTCCACAGATTACACAGATCTTACCTTAAATCCTTGATTTTAGTAGTGTAGTATAAACATGTAACTACATAGAAAATGAGGTAAACGTTTCCCGTACCGTACCGCACCGCAGAGAATATTCTAAAAATATTTTAAATTAGCAACTGCAAACTTCGTAAGAAATCAAAGTAGAACAAGCTGTCTTCACAGTGTTGTCGATTCTATACATTCCGACCTGTGTAGAGTCCGCCATGTCCCGAACCCAACACCGTGTTACCAGGCCACAGGAGTTGCATGGCACACTGTGATCTTATGTTCTGTGGTTTGTATTCTGTGGCCATAATTACAACTGCTCTGAGAAATGGTATTGTAATTGGGGGAATTTTAATTTTTGGTTGGCTTTCCTGCAAACTTGATTGTGTAATGTCAGTGTAAATGAATTTGAGTTGAACAATTAAAGGTGTTCAAAATTTTATGTGCTGGTGTTCAAAATGACAAGTTTTGCGAAGATTCACAAATTTGTATTGACCGGCCTCGGGGTATGTGGAGGTGCAGTAACTTTGTATTATAATTTTCGTGGAAAAGGGAGATACCAGGCATATGCCTCATGGACTACGAATATGCATCCCACGGTGGAGTGGGATTATAATTGGGACAGGTATTTTGAAAACCCAGCAGACCTACCTATATCATTTAGTTTACCAATTACTTGCGTTAATGAGTTAATAGCGTACATAGCCTGCCAGAATACTTAGAATCAGATTTTGGAATCTTTGTTTCTTCTGAATCTATTTTACTTAATGTAGGGTAGCTTATTAAAGGTGTGGAGGAACAATGTGCTATCCTGTACAACAGCAGCGTGGACCTGGTTTACTAATCGAAGAAACATACTAAAAAAACAAGTATCGCGACGTTTCCTTTGGAAATTGATACAGATTTAGCCCTCATTCCGATTGAACATTCCCCAGATATGGGGTTCAGATTGTATTGAAATAGATTTGTCATTCCAGATTTAATACTGCATGGAAACACGGTTTCAGATCGTATTGAAACTTATATCGTATCCTCTTAGAAAGTAGGATTGGATCGAATTTTGTTTCATGGAAGCAGCAACCATCTTCAGATTGATTTAAATACGCCAAAGGTACAACTTCATACTGTACTCCAAAATGCTGTAGGTTTGTTATTTTGTTTCTTAGCGAAGCTGGTATAATAGACGTGGAGGGCTATTGTACTTCGTAAGTTGATATAGTGCGCTCTTTGTAAGGCAGAGGAACTTTTTCATATATGTATCTACTGCATATCCCTTAATTGGTGATATTTTGATATGCAGTAGTTGACACGACAAGTACACGTCGAAGGTGGTTGTTGCTAATCATGCAGTTGTGAAGTCCACAGTAGAGGAAGCCAGACTAAGAGTCTATTAATGATTGCAGATTTCAGAGATGTATGATTAGCAACAGCTGCCCAAGAGGCCCCCTCAGCACTGCTAAGAGAAGATCTGCCACGTTGTATGAGGTTTATCCTGTATAATAGCGGCGTGACTTCTGATGAGTTTTACCACAGCTGGCGAGAGCATTGCCAGCAGTTGCCAACCGTATTCCTTAAAATCTGCGTATGATGTATTGCCACTTTTGTGGGGCAGTGTTGGTATCTTTAGCACGTGCATGTTACTTCAATTGGCAATACTAAAGGCCATGCCTTTGCCACTCATAGTGGAAGCCAAGTTGAGAATATATTAGTGATTGTGGATTTCAGAGATGTATTGTTGGCAATAGCCACCTAGGCCAACATAAGCTTTGCCACGAATATAGGATTAATCCTGTATGATAGCCTAACTTCTCACTGCTTTCACTACAAGGTACAAGTGCATAGCCTAGTTGGCTATTGCCAACAGCACTGCTGTGGAATCCTCAGATTACAATTTCACCACTTTTGTGAGGTGGTGGTGGTGTATCTCGAGTTGGCAATACCACAGCCATAGGCCATGCCCTTGCCATTTGTAGCAGGTCATGGCAAGCCAGGCCAGTATTATATAGGATAACCACACTATTCCTGAACTCTCTTTGAGTGTTCAAATTTATGTAGGATTAATATTTTTGGCAAATAATTTTTTTCCATATATCTTCTTCACTCCAAGGGCTAGGCAATGCTGCCTGTTCCGGCTTAAAAACATGTCTGATCATCGTTTTCGTGGTCTTCCCGGATGTCTTTTTCCTCTAGATTTATAGTTTATAACTCTTCTTGGGATCCTATCTCTCGGCATTCTCTCAATATGCTCTCTCCATTCATTTCTATAATTTATTATTTTTGCTTCTAAAGAACTTATTTCTAAATCTTCTCTTATTTTTTCATTTGGGATTTTATCTAAAAGAGTACATCCCTTTACGACTCTTAAAAATCTCATTTCGGCAGCCTGTCTGTATCTTGTTTTTTTTCTGCTTTTGTTAATGTCCATGTTTCAGAACCAAAAAGAAAAGCAGGCACAGCCATTACTTTATAACATTTCATCCTTGTTTCTTTTCTGGTTTTAGTTTTTAGGCTTCTATTTATTATGTCGCATATTTGTTGAAACATTGGTAATTCATTTTTAAGATCATTTTCATATTTATAACTGGCATATGTTCCCAAACATTTAAAACCCATAACTTGCTCTAAGATAATGTCAATTGCTAATTTGGTTCTAACAGTGTCTTTACCTCGAAACGCCATTGTTTTTGTTTTATTTGTGGAAATTTTGAAATTATAATTCTTACATAACTTCTGTAAAATATATACTGCTCTTTGCAGCTGGTCTTCAGTTTTACTTATAATTATTTGGTCATCTGCAAATAGCTTAAGAGTAAAATTTGGTGCAAGATGAATGCCTCCATTAATCTTAAACATCCACTCTCTAATCAGATCATCTATATAAATTATGAATAAGATAGATAAACTGCAACCCTGTCTTACACCTTGGTTTGTATGTATCTATATTTCCAATATAGATATATACACCATATATATTCAGGATATTCTCGGGAAACAAGCCAGGTGGAAAGGCGATTAGAAATCTACGTTTCGGGAGCGTTTCTTCTTTTTTGGTGGTTTTTTCTATGAACAAGTAGACGGAGTAGCATTGGGCTCTCCTTTGTCATTAGCTATAGCTAATTTCTATATGGAACACCTAAAACATGAAATACTTGCCACAGCTCCACTTAAACCATCTCTTTTCTATAGATTATGTGAATGACACTTTCGTAATCTGGCCACATGGTTCAGACACTTTGCCTATCTTTCTTGCGCATCTCAGCAGCCTTCAACCTTAAATACAGATTACCATGGAAGTGGAGAAGGATGGAACTATTCCATCCTTGGACATTCTTGTTTCAAAAAACAGCAACGGTTCACTGGGGCATGCTGTATACCGCAAGCCTACAAACACTGATCTCTATCTGAATGCTTATAGTTTTCATCATAAGTCTCAATACTCTGACCCACAGAGCTATGTATGTCTCTGATCCCAGCCACTTAAAACAAGAATTGCCGCGCCTGAGACTCACTTTCTGTCAAAACAGCTACTCCGAATATGATGAGACCTCGATCACCAGAGCTAAGAAAGGGAAACCTGTAATACAGCAAGTGTCAGATAAGCTTACTGCTACAGCCTGCATCCTGTTTATTGGCAACCTGTCTGGCAGAATCAGCAGAATTGTCGCCAAATACATCAGGACCATCCACAAGCCACCTCCGAAGATTAAACATCTTTTGAGACCAGTGAAACACAAACTGGACTTGCAAGTTCTGGGAGCGTATCTCATTTTCTATGAATGTGGGACACCGTATATAGGACAAACTGGAAGGACCATCGCTACCAGAATAAACGATCATGAACGGAGCATTCGTTTAATGCAACCTGAGAAGTCTGGACTGGCAGAACATTACTTTGATAACGACCACAGAGCCAACTTTCGGTAGATGACCATCTTGACAAAATACAACAATTACTGGGAGCGGAGAGTTACAGAGGTTTTGGCCATTTCCTCCGAGAGAGCACTTACTCGTGATGCTGGATTTCAGTTCAGCTCCTCTTGGAAACTGGCCTTAAAAATGGAAATCAATTGACCTAAGAAGCAGATCTACACATTTTGATCATTAAATTAAGTAGTTACTTTTCTCTGACCTAACTAGTTTTCTACACTCATGCCATCTCCTTTAATTTACTGCAAACAGTCTTTTGTTCAGTGATGCGAGTATTGGTAGTGTTTTGTCTTCGTTGATTTTTGTGTTATATCTATTTAGTGTTTATAACATTTCTTATAAATATCCTGATGATGAAAGTGATGTATGCTCCCAAAACATCAATTTCTAATCTTCTTTTCACCTGGCTTGTTTCCCAAGAGTATCTTGAATATATTTGTCACTAGGAAAGCATCAGGTCTTATTTTTCAATATTTGTTTTGGTTATCCTACCAGCACTGCCTCATAAAAGTGGTGATACTGTAGTCTGAGATATCACGGCTATGCTGTTGGCAACAGCCACTTGAGCCATCGACTCACAGCAGAAGCCATGAGAAGCCAGGCCTCCCTTAGACAGAATAACCAGTAGTATTGTAAATATGCAATTGTTGATGACAGCAGTAGATGTTGATTCTGTGAAAACCTGTGCCCCACCCAGTCATCCTTTTAAGGTGTCCTTCATATATAGGAAAATTGTTGCATGTCAGACCAAAACCCAGCCATATGGTGGTGCTGAACCTGAAGGGTAACTGCTGCCAATGCATCATTTTGTTTTAGCTGTAGTGATTCTCCTGTTCCTCCCCATTGCTCTTCAGTTTTAGCCACAACTGCATCATTCTTCTGCTTATGAAAAGCTTTTGTCTAATGTTGAGGCTGAGGGTCCTGAAGCCCTGGATTGATTTTGTTACTCTCATGTTGGACTTTGTGATGTCAGAGCATACTATGGTGCTATCTTCAGTGAGAATTGGGGTTTTGAATGAGATCATTTGTAGAAACAAAATTTGCTGCAGATATATTTTCCTTGCCTCAGTTGCCATTTCTCACTGACATGGCCCCTCCATCTTTTTCCATCTTACAAAATTGAACATAGCTGCCAACATGTAGCCGAGTGATTGAGGGTCCTAAGCTACGTAATGTTGAGGGATTGAGGGTCCTAAGCTGCAAGTTGAAGCAGAAGGATGAATAAGGTTGATACCTTAAGAAGCTGAATTTGTTTACAAACTACTTTGGTAGAGGGCATTTTGTGGGTCTTATTTTCATAATGAATGGAGTGAGGGAGATCAGTTAAGTGATCCAAGGGTCTTGTAACAAAGTATACGCTGAGTTTAGATTACAATGCCTATGAATGGGATGGCAGGGTCCAGTGGTATGGAAATATAGCCACATGCTATGACATACACGTTAGTGTGTATATAGTAACAGGGAAGTACTAAAAAAGAGCCACTTTTCGTAATTTTACTACACTTGCAAGTCAGTTCTCTCTCCACATGCGCAGCTGTAACAAAATGGAGTAATTGTGATTAATGATTTATTACCCTTGAGGGTGTTTGGGCCACAGGCTTTCAAATTGATATCTACTTTTGCCTAATGTAATGCACAGATTTTTTTTTCTTTAAATCAACTTTCTTCCACATTTACTTTACTAGGTAGATATCAAATTCTGCTAATGTTGCCAAGATAGGCTTAGGGGCTATATAATGTCAGGCTAGCAACATATCAGAAATGAAAGTAGTGGTGTGCCACATAATTTGCATGACATTAGAAGTGTGTAGTTCACAATACATTTGCATATTTTAGAACCTTGATGGGTAATGAAATGCAAAGTGGGATCTAAAGAGCAGAGTAAGATTGAAAGAGAGGAACAGATTTGAAACTGAAATATTTATATATGGAAAGCAGTGACATAATTAGAGAGGGAATGTGAATAAAGGAGAAAAGAGTGCATAACATTTTCAGAAAGTATTGTGAAGATTTCCTTTTTGTCATTCCCTTTAGGTGTAAATTGAAGAGATTTCTGGAAAAAGGACCCATAAGGTATATTTCAAGGATTTTTAAATTGTGTATCTTAATTAAAAAAAATATATATGCACATCAGCTTTTTAATGTTTCTGGGTTTTGTAACAATTTTTTTTTATTTTGAAAATTAGAAGAACCAGTCCTGAAAATATAAGCATAACATTAAACTTACACATGGATCCTTTTTCCATAAATCAACATAAACAAGTTTTATAGGAATAAACATTGCTGTGTTATGCTTAATTATAGATGTAGTAATGATATTGGACTCTACATATAATAATGTAATAAGATATAATGTATTTTTTGCAGTCTCTTACATTTCATACCTTGCTTTCATCAAACATTCTATCCAAACACAGCTCTCTTCATTCATGTATTTAAACAACCCACGAACATCATCTTTCACAGATGTTCTTGGAACATGATTCAGAGTTTAAAGCTCAATGTCTCGTAGTTGTTGGGTACTGTATTTCTGTCTCTAGAGACAAAACGTTAAATGTACTGAAGTAAGTTGGTAAGCACAGCAAAGTACTCTTTATGTATGATTGAATCTTGAATTGCTGTAGTTTTGGGTGTTTGTTGAGATTGCTTCTCCAGCCCTGTATTAGGGTCCTGTCCATGCAAACTCCAAATAGTGAAGGATTGGTTTTACACTCCACCATAGCTGCTTTCATGCCATTGAGATTGTCTCAACTTCTTCAGTTTACATTTTATTTGCCCGAAGTTTCTGTTGCATTGCCTTAAAGAATGTTCCTGGACAGTAAATGTGTGTGTAGCTTCCATCTGACAGACTTGGGCTAACCATGAACAAAATGAGGTGATAACTACATATTTTTGTCCTCCACAGGCATCAGAAAGTAAAATCACTTTTTTCATATTTGAGAATTCAGTAAGTTCCATTTTAAAGTGTGGTTTTCAAATGATGTAAGTGAATTGTAATCTTTTTCACCTCCATTTCCATAAAAAGTAGATAATGGTGAACTATCATGTGAGAGAGAACATTAAGCATGTACAACAGGGTTGGCAAGATGAGCACCCAAAGTGCAAAATGCTTTACTGCTATAATCACCCCATTCTGTTTCCTTCTACCTGGAAGTAAACAAACAGATGACGTATGTCACGATGGTGCTCATTCTGGTTTTGGATGAAATGCCTTTTGTGACATAATCAAATGCACACACTTTTGAATGCAAGATTTTGTTAAGAAAGCACATAGAGGGTTAATCACACTAGAGAATATGAGTGAAGGACGTAATGACAATGCTAAGATAGCTCATGTGTGAGTCGCTCTCTCGGTACTTTACTGACCTAAGCTAACAAAATCAGTTCCACAGAATTAACATGTTTTATTACCTATATTTTCTTTTGTTATCCATTATTATGTAGTGCTAATTACTTCTCTTATTTTTCTAAAGGCATTTAAATAGTTTCTATAATGTATTCTGAAAAATAAACTTCACAGTTTATCTGAAAAGTGCATTGAAAATGTTTACAATGTACATTGTTATACAGTGGTGTAGTCATAATGATACAATCCTAATTGACACGATTGGTATCCTTGCTGGTTTCTTTTTAAATGTTAGTGTTTCAATGTCTAGTTGTAAACTAGAGCTTAAGCTTGGGATACATTGAAGTTCATCCAAAATGCTACTGCACATCTACAAATTTCACTCAGAATACTTCTAATGACTCCTCTAAGGTAGAAATTTATTTTGTTTCATATTATGCAGTACACCTTTCATTGAGGTGAAAAGTTAAATTATCTAAAGCTAAATCATAAATAAAAACTATCATTTTCAAGTTCCAGAATTGCAATCCTTTTAGTTGTAGGAAAATGTGAATTTCTTTCCACAGCTTCAACATTCCTTGTAACATTTTGCCTCTGCTTAGCCATCTTACCTGGCAATAGTATGGTAAATTCAAATATTCCAAGTCTCAAATTGTCATATTTTGAAACTGGCTTTTTTTTTTTTTTTTTTTTTTTTTTAATTTACGTCCTTCCAACGTTAAGTCATATCGGATGATGAATGCAATGGGTGAAATGATGCTCAAATGAGTACAGGGTCCATAGAGCTTAGAGTTACCCGACATTCATCTTTCTGGATAAGGGAAACCCTGGAAAAAACCTTATGCAGGTAATTCACTGTGACTGAGATTTGAACTCGGGACCTCTTGAACGTGATGCAGACATGCTACCATCTATGCTAACGAGGCGGGTGATACTGGCTGTGTTGCTTTGCATGAGCTTTGGTTACATTTACAGTTATAACACAAACACAATATTTCATTCAAAGTGGCTGATTTCACACAGAGTGCTTCTCACTGAATAATGCCTTAACATTTTGTCTGTAGTGTAGGCTTCAGCTTGAGCTGCGTAAAGTGCCTCCTTAGGGAGAAACTCGTAATGTGTTCAATATTAATTGGATATATCAAACAGTGTGCTTTATGATCATGAAGAACAAAGAAATACTTGTTCTCCTAGTCCCGATCAAACATTTGTCACTTGCTCATTTTGCTCATCGAATCCACCACTGAACTGACATGCCACACGACTATGATCTGTGTAATTGGTCCTGTCTACCTGTGTTCAGGAGTATTGGGGACAAGAGGGAGGGTAAACAGTGCCTTCCGGTACAATCATAGAAGCCTTTTATAAAATTGATCGGTTACATTCAACTTACGAACTGGTAAATTTTCAGAATAGTCCAAAAAAGAAGGATCTGCTTTGCCCTTAAGGATGAAAACTTTCTTCATGGATTCTGTCTTTCTCAGGTGCAGTACATACTCTACAAACATGTGAGATCACTTCTCAGCCTGTTTTGACATTGTGAGAAAAAATCATAAGTATGTCTTTGATTGCTTGAAGCGATAGTTACAAATGTTCCTTAAAAAAACTTGAAATAAGTTACATATTTCACAATTTTTTTTTACCAGTTTGTTCAGAAAAGTATTTGAGAACATTTCAAGTAAGCCTTGACATTTAAGTTTGAATTTTGTAAGTAATTTAACTTGAATTTACTGACACAATGACTCTTCTCAGTAGGAATTATATTTAAATGTTCCTTTAATTTAACCGAGACACTTGATTCCAATTTAAGTAGACGTTATCATAACTGCTCCATCTTTATTCAAATATTCCATGATCTGATATCTTTCTGTAGGACCCTTGGTCTCCTTACTGACACTTGGAAAAACTTATAGAGAGCTACACAGCATGCACACTGCATTTGAATGCAATCTGAAGAAAATCATTACACTGTTATAGAAAAGAATCCATTAATAACAGTTTACTGATTTAAAAGCATGCAAACAGACGAACTTGGTCTCTGTTGGAAAGTAGCAGCATATGTTCATCTCTAGGAATAATGGCTAAACTTTTCGGCACAGGAAAACGTTTTACTGTGTTCCTCTTCTTTATTTTACCACCCTTTGAAAAATCAACTTTTCTCCATTTGCAATAGCTATCTTTCTCAGAAATACAGCTTTTAGAACTAAGAGTCATAGGCTACATCAGAATCAGTATTGTCACTTTCTTCAATTACTTCTTTGTTTGATTCACCACTATTGCATTGTCTTCTGGCAGTTTGTTGAATACCTTCAACATTTCATTTGGAGGCATTTTCCTATGTGAAAAACCAATTTTATTGCTACATATAATAATTACTAACATTATTGCATGCACGCGCGTGCACACACACTCACATGTTTGTAATTATGACTGTAAATCAGTAAAATGAAATTATTTACTTGGACAGGCACATAGAGAACTTTATACCCCAGCTCGACAATGCTGAACAAACACGACTATAAACAATCCTTCACACTTGTAAAACAGGATTCGGCTGTACCAACACATGCTCAAAAGAACAATGAACAAATTAATAGTGTAACTTACAAAATCATTAACAATGTTGCCACCGCAAAAATGTAAGATTGGGGTACTTTATACCCCAGTGTGCTCGCTCTTGGGTTAATAGAACCTTTAAGTTAATTGATGGAAATTAATAATTTCCTCATACTAGCCGTATATAGGCTAAGGTTTTTGATAGATTGAGTCAACATGAAAAATTCAATGCCATGGCCGGGATTTGAACCATGGATCTCCTGGTTTCCATCCAGTCGCTCTAACTGATTGAGCTACCATGGCCAACGTGCCGTCCTGACATTAAATTCTCCATTTGACTTGTATATTTCCCCAGTAAACCACTAGGGGCTGAATCTGATAGAACCTTATTTATGTGTAATTCATTTATACTTAGGAAATACGTAATTAAATGAGCATACAGCATTTGCAATCTTAAAAGAAACTTGAGGCATGTTTTCCTTATCGCTGTTGACAAAAACACAAACTGAGTGGGAGGCTTTCAGCGTAACAATGTCAAAATGACGAACAAGAAGTGAAGATAAAAAATTTCGGTAACTGGTGTCTACTGTTGAACATTTGTTTGTGTTTCAGTTCTCTGTTGCTTTAATCAGCCATGGAGAACAGGAAAAGGAAATATTATGTGCTAGATCAGAAAGTAAAATTCATACAAGAAGGGAACTTAATCTACACAAAACCAAAACCGAAATTGCTTCAGATCTATAAATTCTTTATATCATGATATGTACAGTTATCTGTAACAGAAATGCCATTTGGATGAGTTTTTAAAATTGGGTGCAAAATCAACGAAATGCAGCTCCATGAAGGGAGATATGTTGATTTGGAAATGATACTTTTTACATACTTCTAGGAGAAATGGGCTGCAGCTCTACCAATCAGTGGCAACATGCTGAAAGCAAAAGCAATAGATTTTGCTAAAATTATGAACATTACAGTTGATTTCAAGGCTTCATCTGGATGGTTGCAAGGATTTAAGAATTATCATGGAATTACAATGTGCAGCGAGACGAAGGCTGTGGATGAAATGGTGCAACACTGGGAGGAAGAGGTTTTACTAGGAATCATAAGTGATTACTAGTCTCATAATACTTACAACCGTGATGAGACTGGTATATTCTACATTCTTTCCAGTAAGACATTATCTAAAAAGGGTGACCTACGCTATGGGGAGAAGAAAAGTAAAATTCACATAATTCTTGCCACTGATGCAGACAGATCAAACTTCTCCCACTTGTGATAGGAAACTCCAAAAATCCAAGGTGATTTAAGGGTGTAAAAACAAAACCTATAGAATATGAATCCAATAGAAAGTCTTGGATGACTATGGTTTTAATGGAGCAATGGTTAAACAAACTGGACATTAGAATGAAAAAGAAACAGAAGATTAACCTTCTATTTATGGATCAATGTGTAGCATGTCCACTTAAAATAATTTTGGAAAACGTTGGAGTGGAATTTTTTCCTCAATGCACCAGTCGTCGAGAGCCATTTGATTTGGGCATCATTGTTAATTTCAAAGTTCATTATAGAAAAATGCTGGGTTCAACATTTTATAACACTGACTTATGCAGGAAATGAAAACCTGTCCCTTAACTTACTACAAACCATGGAATTAATTTTGGCTGCCTGAAAGCAGGTGTCATCGTCCACAGTCAAGCTGTTTCTTTAAATCTGGTATTTTATTGGAAGAAGCTGTGTCTGATGGTGATGATACCAGTAGTGATGGAGTTGTGGCTATAAATGTGCTAGCTCTAAGGGAAGGGGCAAATTTCGATACCTTTGTGCATTTTGATGAAAATTTGGCTATGTGTGTGGAACAACAGGATCAGGAGATTATTGCTGATATGCATCTAAAACATGTTGGTGATGAAGAAAGCAGACAAGCTTCAAGTAATACTGACAATAGTAAATGACGATACAAATCTTGAAATACATAAAGTGAGTCAAGTGTTAAATGCAATTAATGTGTCTAGGCATTACATCAATGCAAAAAGTTGTAGTGAAAAGGCTGGAAGCTCATTAATAAGTTTGCAAAATGAGGTGTATGTTCTTGGAAAAATTGAAACAAGTCAAATTAACTGATTTCTTTAAAGCAGAACCAAATTCAAAATAAGTTTTCTTTGTACATATCTTTGTAAAATTTTCACATGTAGGCCCACTATCTTCCTTTTCTTTTATATGAAAAAGATGTCTTTATATCTCATTTGTAAAAATTCTGAGTTAATCTTCCCTCTACCCCTTGATGTATGCATAAATCAGGTTCAACTGTATATACCAGGTGAGTCAGCTGCCCTTATTTATTCTTATCTATGCAATCTGCAGTTTATAGTCTGTGAAAACATTGACCCTTTTAGCATAAAAGCCGTTATTGCAGCTCTGCCCTTCAATGTGGTACTATAATCACCCAGCATTAATACTTAAAATGACACCAAACGAATATATAGAAGTAGTTGCTCAGCTTCTATGTGACACATAGCTTTTACTGCAAATAGAGCCGCATAAAAAATGCTCCAGAATGAGTGTGGATTAGGCAGTGACAGGAACGATGCATGTCTCACGCTGTCAGAGTTAGCAGGTATAGGTCACACGGTAAACATACTGGCATACTCTGTGGTAGCTTGCTACTATTGAGAATTTCTTTGGCTTATGAAATCGCAGTAAAGAAGCTATTGCTTGATTATTGCTTACAAGTGTTAAGCGTGTTCCAAAATTCCATTATAGCAGTCTATGATGACAAATAGGCTGGTGGACATATACAACTTACACCTTTTAGAGGGAAGTTAATGTTAGTGAGGTTGAGGATGGAAGCATTAAGTGATGAGCAGAACAGAAAGCAACATCAAACAATTGTGGATAAATTAACCAAAGCTAAATGACTTATACAATGAGACAAGCATTTTATTTCACGTGTTTGATAATACTAAATAAAGCATTTGTAATTGAAAAGGAAGCTGTTGAAATTTACAGTAAGTGGTTGACAGTATTGTGCAATTAAGATCATAACAAAATGCTCTGAAGTTAAATACTCTCATTGATTGAACTGTTTTTACAAAACATATTGTTAATGAAACTAAATTATTGCATTCTTGGAGATACTTGAACATCTCTTGAATATTATTGCACCGGTATTAGCAAGCATAATAAATGATTCATTACAATGTGGTAAATTTCCTGATATGTTAAAAACTGTTAAAGTGATGTCTTTGTTTAAACATGGCAGTGTTACTGAGGTTAACAATTACAGACCACTTTCTTTAGTATCACTGAGCAAAATTTTTGGAAAGGTTTTTGAAAGTAGAGTATTACATTTTCTTGAAAAAACAATGTATGAAATACTGAGCAACATGGGTTTATAAAAGGAAGATCAACTGAAACTGCTGTTATAGAATTAATACACAAGAATCTTGTATAGGTCAATTAACTTGAGGTGGCAGCTGAATAAAGTTGCATACTAAAAGAATTAGTCTGATACTAAACCTGAAATAAGACTGAAAGCAATTTATACAAGTGGAGTAGTTGATACATGTACCAGCAATAGCTCAACATGCATAAAATCATCCTCAGGCTCCTTTCAGGATTGGTAACAGACTAATTCTTTTAGTGCACATCTTGACTCAGCCACCTCAAGTTAATTGGAGTGTAGTTATAGATAATAAGGAATATGTTATTAATATAGGTAGAGTCAACATGAAAAATTCAATGCCATGGCCAGGATGTGAACCACGGAGGAGGACGTAAACTTTAAAAAAAAAAATCACATTTCTGCAGTAACAATTGGCAAAATTCCTGCCTTCTCGGGTAATCAGCTGGTTGAATAGCTTGAACTTTGTATGGATGATAGGGATGCAGTTTCCATTCATGTACCTGTGTCCAAACAGCAAGATGATCTACATTCATTTCGACCGCTAATTGTTGAAGTACTAATTTTAGGGCTTTCTCAATTCTGTTAAGCACTTGCTCCTCAAACGACACAGTCCTTGCAGACCTAATGCGTCCTGTGTCATACAGTCGTGGTCTGAAGCTAACAAATTCCCTTAAGCACTGCTCCATTGCCATAAATGTGCCATGATGGACACGTCGATTAGGAAATTGTTCCTGATACATCCAATGCGTTCGTTGAACTCCCTTCAGCTCTTCCATACATCAAAACCATATGTCATTTCGGCATTCGTATAGCGCTCCATATTGCTTGGATTTGTTATCTAAGTATGCGCAAAATCCTCCCTGTTAGAACGGAATGTGTAGTTTTACACTGAAGAGCAACCTTGCAACTGTCCGAGTTATTAGTCAACTTTTGCACAAATAACTGCCCTCTGCCCCATTACCTGAACGGTAGGCTAGGATCACTGATAACAAGCAAGGAGTAATGCTTCTGTTTTTGTGGCTGGTGCGTCCCAATAACAACTTTTGAGGTTCACACACCAGTGGTTCCTGTGCTGCCTAATCACAAAATCATGTAATATTTAATGCTGCATAAAATTATAACTAACAGAATTTCGAAGCTGTGACACTGAAATTCAAACTAGTTAAGCTATTAACTACGCAATGGCTGTAATCGTTTGGTGTCATTTCGAAACAACTTGTATAATACTAGCAAGGTAATAAATGAGTGCTTTCCCAAAGAGCAACATAGAATGCATAGTGGCTGATTGAGTGGTTTACCTGCTGGAATATGGTGATGCAAAGGGTTAGATCCAAAATGACGTCACATTGTTTTGGGTTTTTTCTTTCTCCTGGTCTTTATTGTCTGAATTTTAGCTATAGATAGACCACGAACAAAATGCAGTCGGTGTGCACATGCGCAAGCACAGTCTTCTCCCCTCCTCGCCATCCAAGCAACAAATGACTCCCACCCCTTCATATGTTGACCAGTGCTGTGCAACTTGTGTCATGGAGGAGATGAGAGGCAACCTAAACTGACAGTAGAGGGGGGAAACTAGAGGACTTCAGTTTTGGTAAGCCATGCCTTTAACTGCATTTTGTTCACGGTTAACCTATACTAATTAATTTATTGTTGCTATTGGTTCTCTTGTGACCCAAACACACAAGAATTCCAATCCAATAATTAGGGATTTACAAGGATTAGCTTACCATATAAGTTGCGCCAAGCTCACCCTACCAACAGATAGGAGAGGCTCTTGCTCTTCAAAGGGAAACTACAGGATATCTTTATGTTTAATTAGGGATCATGTTTAACTTTGTGAGTCTTATAATCTGTACAGTATATGGTGTTGTAAACCATGTTACATAGTTGCTTTTCACTTTTTAGCAGCATGTCAGTGACATTAAATTCAATAGTTTTTGTTTCATGAGTGAATCTTATCACTTTACACTTGTGAAGTGTTTGAAACTTGGTTGAATGGGTCAAGCAAATGCCAAACATAGTAAAATATCTACTACAAACTATAAATTTATAGGGAACAGATTTTTAGGTGCTAAAACAGTTAAATTTGTTTATTTTTTATTCATTAAAAATCAAAATATTTGTTAAAAGGTTCAAAATATTTACTGAAAGTATATTTTCTTTCATTTTACATAATAGAAAAAGTTATAACTTACTAGCGATGGATTATTGATGTCACATGTCAGTTGTTGGAAATTGTTTGGAGTTACAATGCACAACACATGCCTTCTCTAAATTGTCCATTAGAAATATCTGCCAATTTTCATGTAGCACTACTTGGTATTGGGAGAACGATCATTCAAGTAACATGTTCTTTTTGCATATTTCATAAGAGGCACGTCACTAGTACTTACACTCTCATTGTCTACTTGATGGCCTTGTAGAATTTGGGCAACTTGTCTCATAATTTTTTCAAACACTGATTTGAATTTGTATTATATGGTTTGCATTTTTAAGCCTTCGATCGGGTTGATTTTTGTTTCTACATTAACAATTACTTTAACACTTCCTATCAAGAGATTAGTTGTTGCCTTTATTTTTTAGTGGAATTGCACAAGAAACTCAAATTAGCAGCAATATATGCCACATCATTTCTTAAACAACTGTCACTCAGCAGATTTTGAACAATTCCTATAGATGAAGCACCATGTTTTTCCAGTTCATCCACAACCGATTTAAAGCCGTTCAAATGTTCTACATAGTACAACACTGCTGAAAGCCAAGTGCCCCTGCAAGTAACAATTAGCGTTGATGGTAATGGAACATTGGGGTTTTTGTTTCTAAAGAGATCCTCTTAGGGGCTTTAACAGACACCTTTCTATTGGATATCAGTTTGTACACATTGGGATACAACAGAATTGGGACAGAACGGTTTCGCACACCCTGTGTAGTGCATGCACAATGCAAGTCACATGTATCATTTTGGGTTAGCTGACGTTAGCTGCTTCTGCTGCTTTCTTCATGTAAGATGCTACATCGGTCAGGAAAATAAGCACATTATTGTACTTAACATCATTTGCCCATAATATGTGCAGACTTTCATTGAAACTGTCCGATATGACTTAACATTGGAGGACATACAATTTAAAAAAAAAAAATGAAACTTTCATTGAAGAGCCTAGCAACATTGTGATTTGCTGCCCACATTTCTTTTCAAGCTAGTAAAAACACATGATTAGAAATGGTCTCGTCATTTTTAAGAACCCTGACCACTACATTTCCCACATTTCAAGTAAATTGTACAATTCTCTTGACATATGAAATTTCTTTCCTGCGAGTTTTGTATAATGTATATATTTTAGCAAGCTGTTGACAACACGTAATCTAATCTAAGGTTACAGGATAAGCAGAAGAATTTTCTTTTCCTAAAGTCATGTTTGCCATACACAAAATGCATAAAATATGGTAAAATGCATAAAATATGTACTAAAAACTAAATTCTGTGAAATATTTAATAACATTAAAAAATATGTATTTACCTAAAAATCCATTCCCTATTTATAACTATCTGCCAGTGGAAAACGTGGCGGATTACATTTTGTAAACAACTATAATATTCATCAAGGTTCTAAGGCTTTCATGGCCGGTGTCAATACTAGTTGAAGTATATTCCGGGCTTGTAGGCCGTGGTCTACTGGGCTCTTTCTTCTTCTTCTTCCCAGATGTTTCGTCTGCGACTACGGCAGACATCCTCAGTGGCAGTGGCGAGATCAAAGTACTCTAGTGGGTATTTCAACAGCGACTGTGCTGTTTGCACCGTGGACCGCGGTATTTATACAAGTGGCTGGAGGGGGGGGGGGGTCTGCTGTGATTGGTCCGGGTGGACGGTGGGCTGGATTGGTGTGGGCGGAGTGTTGCGTTCTGTTGGCGTCTGATTGGTTCCAGTGAGTTTCTTCGTTTTCACTTTTGCTAGAGCTGTTTGCCATATTCTGTTCAGTTTGAGGCCTTCTTTGCGATTTATGTTGTTATTGTGTTTATGTATTTCGATGGCTTCGCGGAATAAGCGTGAATAGTAATGTGATGTTGATGACAGAATATCTGTATTTTCATACTGGATGATATGTTCTCCCTCTTCGAGTATGGCATGTTCCGCAATCGCTGATTTTTCCGTTTGACCCAGACGGCAGTTTCTTTTGTGTTCGTCAATACGAGTTTTTATGCTGCGTTGGGTGGTTCCAATGTATACCTTGTCACAAGAACATGGTATTCTATATCCTCCCGCTGTGGACAGAGGATCTCTGGGGTCTTTGACCGAACAGAGTGTATTGCAGATCTGTTTGGTGGGCTTGAAGATGGTATCAATGTTGTGACGTTTGAGAAGTTTACTGATGCGTTCTGTGACTGTTCCAATGTAAGGTAGAAAAACCTTGCCTTTCCTACTATTAGCCGCTGTTTGTGTAATGGTGGAACCTCTCTTGGGGTGTAATGCTCTATTGATTTCGCGTTTTGTGTAGCCATTTGATTGTAGTACCTTGTCTAAGTGTTGAAATTCTTGCTGTAGGTATTGTGGTTCACAGATGCGTGTAGTTCGGTCTGCCAGAGTTTTAATCAGAGCGCTTTTGTCTTGAATGGTGATTGGAGTTCTTGTGAAGGTATTGGTCTGTGTGAGTCGGTTTACGGTATACTCTGTGGCCTAATGTGCCATTCTCCTTTCTGTTTACCATTACATCTAAAAAGGGCAATTTTCCGTCCTGTTCTATTTCCATGGTGAACTGAATATGATGATTGATGCTGTGAGGTGGTGTAGGTGACTATAATATTATAAAATATTATAAAAGTGTTACTTGTATCATATCAAATTATAGGCCCCAAGAAGTAAAACAAAGGGTATAAAATGTTTGAGTTGAACACGAAGGATTTGAACCCAACTTGAGGTGGCAGAGTGGGGAAATAACCTGTACAGTACTATTTAGCTAATGTTACCTTGTGAGGTAAAGGTTCCTATATGAATAATTAACTGCAGTATCGTATCAGTCATATCATATAAGTAACTGTAGACCTCAGACTCCACCTTGGATCTTTACACAGTTTTCAGAGCTTCATACAGTGTTTTGAGTTTGTTTTGATAGTTTTAATGCAAATAAAAGAACTGCATCTGCTATTACAATTACTGTATGAGCTAAAAGCTGCCGTAATTTGTGACAGAAGCGAAAACAATCTACCTAATACTTAGCATTTTTTGACATGACTGTACAACGAACACATAGTGGCTGAAGATTAAATCCAGTTGTTCCCACTGTGTAGATCTGCCATTTTGTGTCCCAACATTATTGCCAATTGATTCATGCAGTAGGTTGTTCCTTCAGTATCGTGTTTAAAGGTGTTTGTGAATATATGCTTATGAATAAAAGTTTGCAAACTTGTCTAAAATTGCTACTGCAGCTCTCTGTGTCATGTTTTTGGAATTGTCATACATAGTGATTGCTTTCTATCATGTTCAACTTACAACTGAGTTGTCTACCCCTCCTCTATAAACTGTTCTGCAAATCATCCATTAGAAGGCATTCAAGAAAGGCGGAAGTCACATATCGTTTAGCACATTGAATAAATTAAAAAATAAGTAAGTGCAGGTGACCCACCTGGTATAATTAAAAATTAAGGAATGGAGATTCATGTATGCACCATTCTCTATTTACTAAGACAAAGTTGTTAGTCTTGTTGCATTTAGTGGCACTTACTTGTTTCCAAATTGTTTATTGCAATGAGGTTAAGGTTAATAATTATTATGCGTAATCAAAATGCATATGTGAAATATCCTAAATGGACAGTTTTGAAAAACGGTAAAAAGCTATTCTAATACGATTTTTGAATTTGTAAGTTTTGTGAGAAGATAATGAAAGTACCTGATTATTATTTTCCATGTTCTTCATTGCATAAACATAAACTTGTGTGGTAAAATGCTTCAGCTATTATTTCAAAGTATGTTGTCAAATGAAGCAACAGTGTTAATGAAAAGAGGATATAGTGATTCAGAAATATACCCAGTTGATGTCCATTTATGTTGATAGGTCATTCAGGTTAGAAGTGTTTACAGACAAGCATATGCTTCATCCAGGGCATAGTAATAGAATTTGCAGACCGTATTTTGTGGCCCTCCCCCCCCCCCTTTTTTTGTTGGCATCAGGTTCTGTGCTAATGCTGTCAGAATTATGTATACTATTTTCTTCAGTGAGTGTTCACTGTTTTTCAGGTAAGAATAAAATGTTTTGCAGGAAATGTGTCTGAAGTTATACTGGACCAGAAGTGTGCTTCTAATACAATTTTCAGCAGGCTTATTCCTTGGACCATTGACTTTGCATTAACATAGTGTTGCACAACATAGACATAACATTTAATATACACAATTTCATACATATGTAGTATAACATATATATGAGGGACGTTTGATGAGTCTGGTAAATTTCTATGAAGGGGTGGAAGTTTTCTGTTGCAACTTTGTGGGTGGTAAGCTTGATTATTCAAAACATGGTACAGAAAATTTGAATTGCTATAATATACAGTTCATTGTTGACGGCCATCTTTACTGGTCAGTGTGATAGCTGCAATTGAAAATGAAAAAAACAGTTTTGTGCTGTTATTAAACATTTTCATTTGAAGGGTTGGACTGCCACACAAGTCAAAACTGAATTGGTTGAAGTTCACACGGACTGTGCACCACATTGAAGACCATTTACTTTAGGTTCAATGAAATTAAACATGGTCGTAGAAGCACTGAAGATGAATCGCGCTATGGTCGCCCAATTGAGGTCACCACACAGGATACAATTGAATAAATCTGGTTATGTAAGACTGCTGAATCAAAATTTGTGCGATTGCTGTGGCTGTAGGCATCTCAACTGAGCAAGTGCACAATATCCTGCATGAAAAAGCTGTGTGCAAGATGGGTGCTGCGTTTGTTCACAGTTGACCAAAAGCACATCCAGAACACTTCTACTGAATGTCTGGCGATGTTTAATCACAATGCACAAGACTTTTTGTGCCAGTTTGTGACCGTGGATGAAACTTGGATTCATCATTACATACCAGAGTCAAAACAATGTAAATGTCAATATTAGCAGTCAAAACAATGGACAAAGGCTGGTGAAAGTGTACCAAAGAAGGCAAATACCATTTTGTCAGCTGGTAAGGTGATGGCCACTGTTTTCTGGGGTTCTCAAGGAATAATCCTCATAGACTACTTGCAAAAAGGTAGAACCATAACTGGAACCTATTATGCTTCATTGTTGGATCGTTTGCAACATAAGTTGACTGAAAAGAGACCGAGATTGAAATGCAAAAAAGTGCTCCTTCACCAGGATAATGCACCATCACATACATCAGCAATTGCAATGGTGAAAGTGCATCATTTGGGCTTTGAATTGGTTCCTTATTCACCAGACCTAGCCCTAAATGACTTCTTCCTGTTCCCGAACTTGAAAATTTGGCTTGGTGATAAGAAATTTTCATCAAATGAAGAAGTGATAGTCACTGTCAACGAGTATTTTGCAGACCTTGACGGAATCTATTTTTCCAACGGGATGAAAAGCTGGAACATGCTGGACCAAATATATAGCCATTAATGGAGACTGTCAAGAAATAAGGTGAGATGGATAGAGTCAACATGAAAAATTCAGTGCCACGGCTGGGATTTGAACCACGGTTCTCCTGGATGGAAACCAGGAGATCCGTGGTTCAAATCCCAGCCGCGGCATTGAATTTTTCATGTCGACTCTATCCATCAAAAACCTTAGCGTATATACGGCTTGTGTGAAGAAATGATTAATTTCCATCAATTAACTAAAATAAGGTGAGATGTTCATGGAAAAAAAAAATATTATTGGTTTTTTTTACCAGACTTATAAAATGACCTTTATAATAGAAAATCTAAGTACGAGCTACCCCATATTAATCCATTACATTCAACTCCATAGTAATTGTGTAATGAATGACCCTCCTCCATCTTTTAGTTTTCAGTATCATATTTTTCTTTGTGTTTTTTAATTATCCTACTCCATTTCTCTCTTCTTAAATATTTTTCATTGCTTTTTATCCTTTTTGTCCCTGTATCTGTCAATATTTTAACCGTGTATGAAAGTATCAGTGTATAAAAGATAAATCCTCTTGCTTGTAATAACAGCATTTTTATTTTATTGTTCCTGTTTGGTTGGTTTTTCCCAGAGGTTTTGGAGCTACTCTTTGTTGGACTGACTGTGTTCTTCTCATTGGTTATCCTATACACCAAACAGTGGGCTATCCCGGTAGCAGTTGAATTTGTGCAATTATGTTTGATGTTGATATAGGTCGTGCAGTGGTTCTTGAACACTGAAATATATAAATGAAAGCTTTGCGAGTCTCTTACCTTTTTTCTCAGTGGCTGCGATATCTCAGTGCAATGATTTCACCCTCTCAAGTATCACTGGATTATTTATTTCACTCGCTATTCAGGGAAGTTGTACAGTCTCCAACAAATTAAATACATTAGTTCCAGGAAGGCTTTTCATTTACACATAGTAGCCTTAGCACGGAGTTAAATAATTTTGCCTGTAATTATATTTTAATTCTTCTATATGTGACCTCTTCTTAGTGGAGTCATTATTACTATCACCCTAGTCACTGCTTTCCATCCCGTTGTCTTCACTTATAATTCTTTCAATTATTTCTGCCATTTATGCATCTTTTTCCAGTACTCCTGTTCTATTTCATTCATTTGATAGCATACCTTCCCCATTGCATTTGTCAATTTACTCAAATCATTGGTGGCACATTTCAACATCTTTTGTTTTTATGGGGAGGCATCTGTGAAAAATGCTAAAATCCAGAGTTTACATCAGAACTGCTTGAAATTTTGTCATTTGGTGGGGTATAGGGAATCTAGTTAAGCTTTCAAAATTAATATTTCTATCTTAAATAGTTTTTTTACAAAAAAATATTTAGTGCTTTTTATAGTATGATTTTTGTATGTTATATAAAAAGTCCCAGGTCATACAGTTTTTCTTTTAGAAACTTTATATTTTAGATTCAGGTTTCTCTGTACATCAGTTATAAAAGTTGCTATACTTTTAAAGTGTATATCAAGTATTTTTGGAGAAAAAAATTTTTATGTGTGAATATATTAAATTTTTCTTAATTTTTTTGCAATTTTGAGATTTAAAATTCAATAATAAATAAACTATTTAATTTACATAAACAAAAATACCAACTTTTATTAAACATTTATTTAGGAATATCTATGCAAAGTTTAATACAAATTCGTTGAGAATTGCAGAAGTTGGAGCATTTTGAAGATACAAAAATGTTCAAAAATTGAAAGTGGAGAAAAATGAATTTAAATATTTAGATTGAAATTACACTACTTTCTTTACTTTGAAAACTCCATGCATCATATGCAGGCCCTACAGCTATCTTATTAACTTCTTTCTCTTTAATTTGGTTACCTTTGGCCCTTTTTTTATAATTTTTCTATCTACAATAGTTTTTACCAAAAAAATGATAATTTTTTGCTGCAATTTATTTACATTGGGAAACATATTACATTCTCTACAATTTTTGTTATAAATGATTGGAACTTTGGATTCTGGTTCCTTTAGATAATAGTTACAAAACTATATATGTATATACTCATTTGCCCATGTCTAATGGTTCCGGAGGAGAACATTTAAGGAATATGATAGAATTTTCTTGAAGTTTTGTCAGTTTTCTTTTTTCAATACCAATCATTATTAATTTTTTCATATACAGCCATAGTGACACCAATTTTTGTTGAAAACTTATCTAGGAATATACATATATGCAAAACTTAAAGAAATTCATTGAAAAAATTAGTGTCTGGACTGTAAGGAGTATTAAAAATACTACAAGTTGGACATGAAGAAAAATCTAGTTAGAAGCTCTAAATATAAACAACATTTTTTTTCTATGTTTCTAAACCCTCCTGCACTATATGAAGACCACTCAGCTAGTTTATTATCCTCTTTCTCTTTTAATTTAGTCACCTTTAACTGCTGCTTGGCAGATTTATATTTGCTCAATGAACTCTGAGCACTTTGTTTTAGCTTTCACCTATCCCTAATACTGCTAATTTTCTTGCTAACAGGACTTACTTTGCTTCCTGCAACTTTTGCCTTAACTTTCAGTCTATCTTTATAACCCATATTAAATTCACTAACAGCTGCAATCACTGCAATTTGCAATTTTGTTCTTAATACAAAAACTTTCCTTGGAAAGTTTCATTAGCATTCTGTGCTTCTCCTTTAATGCAACTTTCCCGTAGAATAGTACTAACTAATCTCTTTATTTTTGTCTATGAAAAAGAAATTGTAAGTAGAATAGTTCATGCAATTCATACCCATGGTCATACAAAACTTCTCATAGAAATATGACCCTTACCAATGCCCAGAAATACATCAACCATTCTTCTATTTACATCAAAAGGTGACCTACTAGAATCATTGTTAACTCTTGGGCTATAATATGTTTTCACTTAACATTTACCTCAAGCAGATCATTCTAGTATCATTACTTACTATTATGGCAAGAAAACCATATATATCATTATATTTTGCTTCGAAATAGCCACTGTACTCCTAACCTAACCTGGTATGAATGATATAGCTACTGTTGCAACAAGAAAGCAATACAATGTTAAATCAGACTTTATTCCTATTCTTAACAATAATAATTTAATATAAGCTGCTATCCACAGCTTTCACTTGCATGTAAACCATATTTCACAAACACTACATGTCAGTGGAAATGTTTGTTTACTTTCAAAAGTAGTAAGTGGGAAATAATATATAGAAAATGGTAGCGGACAAGTTCAGTAGCTTCCACAAACATCCACAAGATGTCTCTGCACATTGCCACAGTTACAGAATCAAACCGCGTAGTTTAAAGGTGAGAATTTCATCAATTTCTTTGCGACGCACTAGAAAAAGCAACATAAATGGCCACGCCCACCCACACATGGGCATTTAAATAATGATGTAGTGGCTCTTTAAATGGCGCTAGGGCCTAGCTGACAGCAGATTCTGAAACTACAATGTTTAAGCATAATTTTAATGCAAAAAACGGAAAATGTCGTTTTTTGTCATTTTTTATGAAATTTCACCGATGCCTCCCCTTAAGTTTACATTTCTTCAAGCAACCTAGTGTTTGACATCTGCCCATTTAATTCTGGGATTCAGATCCGGTGGAAGTCTTAAGGTTGCATGGTTATATTCTAAGAGTATTTCATCAATCAAAAAGTTCTTCTACATAGTTTTGTTTTTGTGTTATTTTCAGCAAAGGGGATATATGATATTGTAACCAAGAAAGTATATCTCTTCTTAAAAGAACTTGAAGTTTTAGGTATTATGGTAAGAAGCATTATCTATTACTAGCACCAAGTTAGGCGGGTTAATTTGTATTTTACATTGTGCGTAGCTATTTAACATTTTCAATATTCATTTCTTTATCAAAGTCTCTCCAGTTTTCTGTAATGATTTATAATCTTTCATGCACTTTCCTAATCACTCTGAAATGCTTACGAGAGAAGCAATCCTTATGCATTGTCTCTTCCTTAAGGTTTTCATTTGCATTAACAATCACCTCAAGTTTATGCTATGAAGAGTCTTTACATTTAAGTCCTCCGTAAGGTATTCATTTACATTAGCAATCACCTCACAAGTTTGGCTATGAAGAGTCTTACTTTTAACTTTGACATTAAAGGAGGCATTATCACAACACTAATATATACATATGATAGTGTCACGGTGCTTTACAGTCTACTGTCGGGTGCAGAGAATTCACATGGCATATTTCATCAAGTAACATGAGCAATAAGTTTGCTGAATACAGGAGTAGGAAGAAGACTGATGAGAAAGAGGGTTAGACCTGGGCTCACTGACTATTCCATGGGTGAAAGTCATTGTTCAAGAACCATTGTGCGACTTATGTTGTATGCTGTTGCCTAATGCATCAAGTTCCTGAGCAAAGAAACATGAACTTAACACAAATTTCCATCCCTTTGTATTGCAATGTTTTTTGTCACATATCAGCATAAGTATTAATAGAACAAAATTGAATGCAGCTGGAATAAAATTCACAGCATTCATTGATTGTCGCACTTCCATTATTAAAGGACTCTTTAACTCACTGAGTACACATACCACTAAGACTGTTCTTTCAGCTGCAGTAATAACAGTCCACTTCTATCTTTTGACGGCAATTGACTGACAGCAACAAAAGGAGGTACAAGACCATTAGGTTGTCTTTTTGGAGAAGAAAACCTTTCCCTCCTCTCCCAAAAATCAGGCCAGATACTTGTGTCAAGTTAAACCTTGCAGTATTTAATTTCACGGAAATGATAAGACAATTACTGTGAAGATTATGATGAAGACTATGATAGACATAAATATTATAACTGAGTTGGGTTATTAGTAGAACCCGGATTTGTATGCAAAATGTATGTTCTTTTTTTTTTTATAAAATTAAAAGTATGCCTAAGTGATACATTTTTTATGTCACATTTTTCCAGGCAAGTTGTGCACTATTTGTTAATGCATATAAATGCATATTCTGAAGGAAAATGCACATAAGTTTTAAATAAAAAAGTGCATATTTTACTTTTGAATGTGGCATTAAATTATAATTTTCCTCTTTAGATAGCATTAATATTACTAGTTGCAACGTATTTTTATTCTTCTACATATGAACTGTTGCTTAATATGTTTGGAGGTAGAGATGATGTCCTTGAAGCACCACGTTGGTAAGCCATATGTAACGTAATATTATGTATGTGATGAAAAGATGAGGAATTCTGATGATGAAGCCATGGGATGATGAATTATAGAGACCCACGAAGCGGTGCCTTATGTAACAATATGTTACATATTGATATGTGGAGAAAAGGAAAGTACTGGATGTTCTCTGGTGTAGCTCAAGTCAGTAGAACCTGGGAACTCTGGATTCAGAGTGTGGTGTAGAGAGCGGAAATTAAATTTTCACACAATTGCGAAATAATTGAATTATTTCCAATTTGAAATTATTCAATATTTTAATTACAATACTTCTCTTATCGATGATGAACAAATTGTATTCACATCTTTCATTAAGAAATACTTCCTATTTCCTACTTTCCAATACACACAAAGTATTACATGTTACGTCCTTCACTTTGTAACTGTACTTATTGGTGGCGATCACAGGTTACCACTGCTCCACGTACGCCAATTTGATGCAAATATAATATAATGGCGAACACAGAAGTCGGCGAGCAATGAGGTTTCTCTCAGGGTATGCGTGGATGTGTGTGAGAAGGAAATTTTACAACACTGGAATGCCCGTTTCCAAATTATTTATTCACTGCTTCTTATTTCAAACCTCGAAATGGAAGCTGCCGACCGAGGGTTACCAATCTCGGTTTATAGTGACTGAATGCTAACTATATTTCTCGATAAATTTTGATGACCCGACAAATATTCAAGACAGAACAAGTTGACCGCTCTAATAGGCTTGACGTCTCAGAATCCTCTCATATATCGGCTGCACGCCGAAGACTTTATAATGGCTTTCTAGCCGCGACCCGTCTCCATCGGCGAAACGCCAAAGAGTGCCCCCTGACCACATCTGCGTGTGTATTTTTATATAACTTTCACTCTCCAAAACTCTTTTGAACAAACAAAGTCCTTTTGTGGCTGTTTTGGTCGCCATTGTAAACGATCTATTCATATACGTCAAGTGACAATTCCTTTAGAAACCTTCTAAGGACACAGCGTCTTTCATGGCTTTGTTATAAACACTTTCCCCAATGGACTGGCCTTGCCCGTTGTCGTAACAAAGAACCAACATTCCTTCGACGTCTATCATTATTCTTTTCTTCTGGCAACCATAATTTCGGTATCAACTTCCAACATTCCAGAATCAAGTGGGACGATTTAAATCCTTCTTACCATGATTATTGATTTTTTGCCCTACGTCTCCATAACTACTAAAGAACTCTCGTTCTGATTGGTCAACACCAATCGTTGCACCGCATTTCTTTAAAGTTACATCATCTCATTTACATAATTTATAGTGGAATATAAATGCCTGCCTCGGTAGTGTGGTGGTAGCGTGTCTGCCTCACGTTCAAGAGGTCCCGAGTTTGAATCTCGGTCGGGGTGAGTTACCTGGATAAGGTTTTTTCCAGATTTTTCCCTTATCCTGAAAGACGAATGTCAGGTAACTCTAAGCTCTATGGACCCTGGGCTCATTTGAGCATCAATTCACCCATTCCATTCATTGTTCAATATGACTTAATATTGGAGGATGTAAATTACAAAAAAAAAAAAAAAAAGTGGAATACAAATTAAAATCGGTTACAGCATGGAGTGCATCTTCCAGCATAACTGTTGAGTAACTTTAAAAGTACTGTAATATATTAAGCTTATATGCGAAAGTTTAATGCTGTCCTGTAATTTATTATTACATGCATATTTCCCTCCTCCAACTGTGTGGGATTTGTTTGTGTTCCTTTTAGTATTATATCCCTATATATCGCGGTAATGTTACGTGGGGGCAAAGGATGTCCCCCAACAACCGCATTATTTTGGGCTTGTACCGTACTCAATAAAATCACTGAAAACATCCAAGCAAAAGAAGTGTTAAAAACACGTCTGTTTTAAATATGCTCTAGCAGAACTTGGAATGCCTATAACAGACCAAACAAGGAAAACGTTTGATGATATGAGTTACAATCAACACCAGTGTACATCAAACACATGTTTATTTACATCTGTGTGGCAGAAATACACCCAGACATCTTGTGAAATAATATTGCGCAACTAAGATTAGGATCAAAACAAGGTAATCCCATAGCTGCCATAAAGTCAGAGCAAATCCAACAATCGGTATCAGGCATGTCTTCACATGGTTTGGTGTTTCCCTGTTTTCTGTCACAAATCAACTTCTTGGCTCATTAGTTGATTCAGACCTTAGGTGCATGTCGATAGTTGGAAATTGAGAATGTTAAGTATTTGAATAGTTTTTGTGTTTTGGTTGTAGAAATGCCACCTACAAAAGCATCTCAATCTGCTGTGTTACATAAATGTGTGAATGAATTTGGAAGTAATGTTTTTATTGAAGATGGTAAGATATTGTTTTGCTTGCCACGTGAAAAGAGTGTTTCAGCGAATAAAAAGCTTAAATTTTAGTTAATTGATGGAAATTAATCATCTCTTCACACTAGCTGTATACAGGCAAAGGTGATGTTGACTGTCTAAAAAAGTTTAAAGTTGTGAAGCATATAAATGTAGCGTACCATAAGGACTGGGTTAAGAAGAAGAAGAAGCCACTTTTAAATCAACAATTAATTACAAGCCAAGTAGGTGAACAATCATGTTCAAGTTATGATTTTTCTAAAGACTTGTGTTTAGTTTTAATGAGTGCCAACATTCCATTGTGGAAATTGAGTAATGAGCAGCTTCAGAGTATATTAGAAAAGTGTAGAGCCAGACTGAAAAATTCAATGCCATAACTGGGATTTGAACCACAGATTTTCTGGTCTCCATCCAGCTGCTCTAAACCATTGAGCTACTGTGGCCAACGTGCCAACATGACATTAAATTCTCCATCTGACTCGTGTTTCTCCCGGTAAACCACTAGGAGTTCTCATAAATACATGAGACAACTACCTTAATGGCGACTTACTATACTGTAAGTACTTTAAGTCCCGGGCTCTATAGTTCGGACGACTATTAGGTACAATTAATGGAAATTAATTGTCCTTTCACACTAGCCGTGTGTAGGACGCACTATGAAAGTGTAGAGCCATACTGAAAAATTCAATGCCATAACTGGGTTTTGAACCACGGATCTTCTGGTCTCCGTCCAGCCGCTCTAAGCCATTGAGCTACTATGGCCAATGTGCCGACATGACATTAAATTCTCCAACTGACTCAAGTTTTTCCCGGTACACCACTAGGAGTTCTCATGAACACATGAGACAACTACCTTAATGGCAACTTAATATGCTGCAAGTACTTTAAGGCCTGGGCTTTATAGTTCGGACCACTGTTAGGTACAATTAATGGAAATTAATTGTTCTTTCACACTAGCTGTGTGTAGGATGCACTATGAAAGTGTAGAGCCAGACTGAAAAGTGCAGCTAGCATTGCTATAGCTCAAGAATGCTTTTCTGAAGATTGCAATGAGGAAAAGAACCAGTATGTTCATTGGCAGTTCTCAAAATTACCTGAAATTATTACACAGGAGGCTCAAAATAATTCTTTAGATTATTCACTTTCTCTTATTGATGAAATTTCAAATATACTGTCTGCAGAAACTGGTGGTGTTGCTAAAATTTGCATTCGATAAGCTTATTCAGATATTAAATAAAGATCTGGTTACAAAACTGGTAAATCAGCAAAATGTCTGGTGATAGGTGAAAAACTGTAACAGATGAATTCACTGAAAAGAGTTGCTGTGTTTTACACATGCTTCTGTGACATTCAATGGAGAAAGCACTTTTTCTTTGCATAATATGTTCTACACTGACACATGCAGGAACTTCACACAAGAAAACCTCAGGGCAACTCTCCTTATCTACTGCAGCAAACATGAATAAGGTAAGATTACCTCCCCCCCCCCCCAAAAAAAAAATACTGCTTCTTTGACTTTTGTTAATTTGATTTTGCATATAATGGTGCATATTTTTACAATTTTTCATGCATATTTGCATGCATATTTTAGTATTTAATTTTGCATACAAATCTGGCTCTATTTATTAGTAAGTGTAACAAATATATGTTTGTATTGATATAGTAAATCATGAATTCATATGTGCATAGTGAAATTAAAAAAACTCTGATCTTATTACATTCAAGTGTTTTGTTTTACTCTAATTGCAGATATTACTTAAATGTTATTCTACTTCCTGCTGTTCAAGCTGAACATTTGCAGAAATAATCTCCGAAACTATTTGTAGTTGGTTTATTAATACTCGTCACTTACTTATTTATATAAATGAGAGACTAGTTTCAAAGGCATTCGCCTCTATTTTCAATCCCTGCCCAACTGGCATCTGTTGTCTGCTCTCTCTCTGGTGGTGGAACTATGAACTTCTTTGTCAAATTATCTACTGGTGGGATTTCAAAGTTCATTACGCAATCCTTATTTTTCCACATGAATATGTTCTCCCATGTAGTCAATTTATTTTGGTTTATCACTCCTTTTAATAATTTTGGATTTTGATCAATGTCATGTTTTTCATTCCAAAAATGAAATGCTACTGCTGACTTATCTTCTTGTTTTAATCTGATGTTTCTAAAGAGCTCTTTGACTCTGGTTTTTAGATTTCTTTTAGTTTGACCTATGTAGCATTTTTCACAATTCTTACAACTTATCTGGTATATTCCGGATCTGTTAACTGATGGGATTTCATCTTTTGTTTTTGAATTTAGCAATTTTAAAATTGAGTGTCTATTAGTAGGTGCCAAGGTGATATTTTGTTACTTGAAGATCTTTTTAAATTTGTTAAATGTTTTTGGGTGATATGTGAATGAACTGAATATGCTGTTGCTTTCTTTTTCTTTTGTAAATGTGGTTGCTTCCTTAATGGTTTTCTTTAGTTTAGCTTTTCTAATTTTCTTCAACACCAAATTTTTGTTGTATCCATTTTCTTCTGCTATGTGTAGTATTGCTTTTTGTTCTTTGAAATATTCTTCTTTTTCCATAGGTATGTTGACTAGTCTGTGTGTAAGGCTGTTTATTATTGCATGTTTATGTGTAATTGGGTTGTGGCTATTATTTTTTATGTAGTTTTCTGAATGTGTTGGTTTCCTGTAAATTCCAAATTTTATTTTTGTGTCATTCCTGATGATATTTAGATATAAGAAAGAGAGTTGTCCATTGATTTCCTTTTCTATAGTGAATTTTATAGTCCTTTCTTGCAGATTGAGTAATTTTAATGCATCTTCTAAATGTTTATTCGGACAAATTGCAAAGATGTCGTCAACATATCTATACCAAACTTTGAAGATCAATGGGAAGGACTTTTTAATTTGTGTTTCAAATGCACTCATAAATAAGTTGGCCAAGAAAGGTGAAAGTGGATTGCCTATTGATAACCCTGATTTCTGCTTGTAGTGTTTTCCATTAAAGCCGAAGAAGTTTTGTTCAATGCATATTTTTGTTAGAGAAATGTATTCTTCTGCTTCTATTGCTTCCATTTCTATTGTAGTTAGCCACTTTTTTTAATACAGTCTGTAATTTTTCTGTTGGTATGCTTAGAAATAAAGATGTGACATCATGTGTCTCATTTTTGTCCAAATTTATATCTTTGAATTTTCCTACTAAATCTGAAGAGTTTTTTAAATTTGCACTTTCGAATTTTGGGAAACTATTAAATTTAGCAACTATTTTATTTAGCAACCATTTGGCCAAATTATATGTGGGGGCATTTATACTACTAGTGATAGGTCTCGTACCTTTCCCTGTTTTATGAATTTTTGGCAGCCCATATACTCTTGGTAATGAAATCCCTTCAGTTAACAGATCCGGAATATACCAGATAAGTTGTAAGAATTGTGAAAAATGCTACATAGGTCAAACTAAAAGAAATCTAAAAACCAGAGTCCAAGAGCTCTTTAGAAACATCAGATTGAAACAGGAAGATAAGTCAGCAGTAGCATTTCATTTTTGGAATGAAAACCATGACATTGATGAAAATCCAAAATTATTAAAAGGAGTGATAAACCAAAATAAATTGACAACATGGGAGAACATATTCATATGGAAAAATAAGGATCGTGTAATGAACTTTGAAATCCCACCAGTAGATAATTTGACAAAGAAGTTTATAGTTGAAAATCCAAAATTATTAAAAGGAGTGATAAACCAAAATAAATTGACAACATGGGAGAACATATTCATATGGAAAAATAAGGATCGTGTAATGAACTTTGAAATCCCACCAGTAGATAATTTGACAAAGAAGTTTATAGTTCCACCACCAGAGAGAGAGAGCAGACAACAACAGATGCCATTTGGAAAGAGATTGAAAATGGAGGCGAATGCCTTTGAAACTAGTCTCTCATTAATATAAGTAAATGATGAGTATTAATAAACCAACTACAAATAGTTTCTGAGATTAATTTTGACGTCACTGTTACTAAATTCCTCCAAACATATAATTTGCAGAAATAGTTTCATATTGTCACCCAATTATCGGAAGGCACGACCAACTGATAGCTGAGTGGGGCACAGGAGGCAATGAGGCCATGCCTACCCATTTATCTCGTGTCACTGAGGGGATGGTTAGGGAAGTATCACGGCACTGTACTGTCTCTTTTCCCTCCCCCTGACGTCTGTAACAGTCGGGATGATGTTTCGAGCCGCGAAGCTTCCAGAAACAGTGATCTTCGTATATAAGGGACGCAGTGGACGAGTCAGCTCAGTTCTTGGCGAGCAGCCGTGAAGAGCGCCGTGCTAGCGAACGGACTTGGAAGACTGTGTACGTGTATCAGATGAGTTGTACGTAATTGTGTGGAGTTGACCTGTGACAGACGAACTGGCGGATTGTAATTGTGTGTGCCACCTAATTCTACGTAATCGGCAAGTGTTCCAACTGTAATTCGGTGGAAATAAAGAACATTTTGAGTTTGTGCAATTGGACTTTTAATTTCACGAACCAAAGTCAACTGGTGTCAGAAGTGGTATATTACATCGATGGAGGCTGCATTGGCACAGATTTTAGAAAAGTTGGAGACGGCAAATAACAACCTGGCCGCAAAGCTGGAAGAAATGAAGACGGCTAACGATAACCTGACGGAGAAGATGGAAGAAATGAAGGTTGCGAGCGAGGCCCTCGCCACCAAATTTGAGGAACAGTTGGCCGGCGTGGAGGACGTCATGGGGCTCGGCAAGCGGATCGGCCAAGTGGACCAGCGCGTCGAAGACCTGGCAAACCGCGTTAATGAGCTCGAAGGAAAGGCCGACAGCAGCGTCAAGTCCCTGAACGCCATGGTGGAGGACGTCGTCGGCAGGAGGTTGAAGGATTTGAAAGCCGACGCGCCGGAACGCGACACATCGGCGCGCGTCAAACCTCCAAAATACGACGGCGCGTCAACGTTCGAGGTCTTCCGCCGCCAGTTCGACACGGTGGCCAGGCATAACAAGTGGTCACCGGAGGAAGAGGCCGCACAGCTAATAGCCAGCCTCCAGGGACGGACCGCGGAAGTCCTAAACGCGGTCCAGACAGCGGCGGCTCCCAAGGATATCTGGGAGGCCCTGGAGAACCGTTTCGGGAACCACCACCTAGCCGCAGCCTACCGCAGTCAGCTGAAGAGAAGGTCGCAACAGCCAGGGGAGACGCTGCAGGAGTTCGCCCTGGCGATTGAGCAGTTGGCTAGCAAGGCCTTGGTTGACCTTCCACCGGAGTTCGTATCCCGGGAAGCTGCCTACGTCTTTGTCGACGGGGTACGAGACACCGAGATACGTCAGTGCCTAATGCTTGGCGACTACACAACCATCCACGAGGCGCTGACGGCAGCATTGAGGATGGAGGCGGCCAAGGTGACGGCTACTCCGACGTCGAGAATGAGGAGTGTCCGCTACACCGGAGACAGAAAACCAGCCGAGGTACGCCGGCGAAGACCTAGTGGCCTGTGTTGGGGATGTGGACAACCGGGACACCTGGAGAGAGACTGCCCACACCAGGTAGAGCAGCCGGGAAACGAGTAAGGGCACGTCGGCGCCATCACCAACATCCCCTCGAGTGACACGGCGCGCCGTCAGCCGGCGGATGAATGACAGCCTCATCACGGATGGTTGGGTGAGAGGGAAGCCGTGCCGCGTGCTGGTGGACACCGGGGCAGCCGTGACCATCATCAGACCTGACATAGCCAAGGGTTTGCCGTCCAGGAAGCCGAGCAGACCATACCAGCCGATGACGGCATCGGGCGACATCTTGCCTGTGAAGGAGGAGGAGGAGGTCCTGCTAAAGCTGACCTTGGAACGGAGTGCCGTGCGTCTATGGATGTTCGTCGCGAAGGTGGCTGAGGAGGTGATTCTGGGACTGGATGCCCTCAGGAGCCACGAGGCGACGGTCGACGTCGGCAGGAAGGTCCTGTGGCTCAACGGAGAAGAGGTTATACTCCGTCAACCCGAAGAGCGCCTTGCAATCTGTAGGGTCGTCTTGAAAGAAGACGTGGTTGTTCCCGCGAGGAGCGAGGTGGTGGTGACGGCGTGACTGGAAGGTCAGAGAACCAGGAACATGATGCTGGACCAGAAGACGCCTGTACACGGACTATGTGTAGCCAGGGCATTGCTGCCGTGCCGAGAGGAGGTGCCAGTGAGACTGTTAAATCCAACGGACACCGATCACGACGTCCAGGCCGGGACGGAGTTGGGAACGTGCAAGCCCGTGGTAAGCGTAACAGCAATCGACAAGACACAGGAGCCAGTGCCTACGCAACACCTTGGGCTCCGGCTAGAAGGCTTACTGGAGAGGGCGGCCAACCACCTGACTGCAGAACTGCTGGAGAAGGTTCGGCAACTGCTGAGACGATACCAGCGCGTCTTCAGCCAAGGTAAGTACGGCCGCACGGAAAAAGTGCTTCACCGCATCGACACCGGAGACGTCCGGCCTATTCGGCAACAACCTAGACGCGTTCCGCTGGCAAAACAAGCGGCGGTACACACATGCTGGAGGACATGAGTTCCAGGGGAGTGCTTGAAGAGTCTGACAGCACTTGGTATTCCCTGTAGTCTTGGTGACGAAGAAGAATGGCTAGCTACACTTGTGCGTGGACTACAGGAAGCTGAACGCTGTCACCCGGAAGGACTGTTTCCCCTTACCCCGGATTGACGACAGCCTGGACGCGCTAGCTGCTGCACAGTGGTTCTCGACCCTAGACCTGAATTCGGGCTACTGGCAGGTAGCTCTAGACCCGGGATACAAGGAGAAGACCGCATTCTCGACAGGCCAAGGGCTCTGGCAGTTCACAGTTATGCCCTTTGGCCTCTGCAATGCACCAGCTCCCTTCCAACGCCTCATGGAGTCAGTGGTGAGAGGACTGACTTACGATGCCTGCCTGCTTTACCTGGACATCATCGTCGGTAAGACGTTCGAAGACCATCTGGAGAACCTGAGCAAGGTGCTACAGCGACTGCAGGCGACCAACTTGAAGCTGAACGCGAAGAAGTGCCAGCTCTTCTGCAAGGAAGTCCACTACTTGGGTCAGATAGTCTCAGCAACCGGAGTGGCCACAGACCCCGAGAAGACGCAGGCTGTGAGAGATTGGCCTCTCCCAAAGGATAGGAAAGAGTTGCGCAGTTTCCTGGGGCTGAGCAGTTATTACCGCCGTTTCAGAAAGGGGTTCTCCAACATCGCCAAGCCCCTCACCCGCCTGACAGAAGAACACCGACCTTATGTATGGACGGAGGACACCGAAGACGCTTTCCAGCGCCTGAAGAAGACACTGTGCAGTTCTCCTGTTCTCGGATTTCCACAATCAGACGGCGCCTTCATTGTAGACACCGATGCCAGCGACCATTGTATTGGAGGCGTCCTATCCCAGGTCCAGGACGGCCACGAGCGTGTGATAGCGTACTACAGCAAGATGCTATCCAAGGCAGAGAACTACTGCGTCACCCGGTGAGAATTACTGGCAGTAGTAAAGACCTTGGAGCACTTCCACAAGTATCTGTACGGTCAACCATTCTACCTGAGGACTGACCATTCCGCTCTAACCTGGCTATTGAGCTTTAAGAACCTGCAAGGCCAGACGGCACGTTGGGTCAGAGGCTGCAGGAGTACGACTTCACCTCCAAACATTGCAGAGGGATGACCCACGGTAATGCTGACACCATGTCCCGAAGACCCTGTCCAGAAGAGTGCGGCCAGTGCACAAGAGTGGAAGAGAAGGAGCGTGCCGCAGCAGTCCGAGTAGTCACGGCATTGCCTGCAGATGGCTGGGATAGCGCAGGCTTGATGAGGGAGCAGCTGGCGGACGCAGACTTGGGGCCACTCTTGAGGGAAGTGGAGGCAGGGACAAGACCAATCTGGGAGGACATCGCACCGAGAAGCGCCACACACAAGTCGTACTGGGCCCAATGGGACTCGTTGAAGATCAGAGAGGGCGTGCTGTTCCGGGTATGGGAATCACCCGATGGGAAGACGCAGGGAGAACAGTTGGTACTTCCCGGGAGTAAGGCCCCGGAAGTCTTGCAGGAAGTGCACGCCGGTACTTCAGGAGGACACTTGGGTGCGAACCGAACGATTGACAAACTTCAACAGCACTACTACTGGCTGAGGCTCCGAGCAGACGCTGAGAGATGGTGCCGTCAATGTCATGTGTGCGCTGCGCTGCGAGTCGCGGCCCCCAGCGGCCACGCCGTGGCTCAGTGGTTAGACCGCTTGGCTCTCACCAAGGCGGCCCGGGTTCGATCCCAGGTGACCGCAAAGTGAGATTTGTGGTGGACAACACGGCGTTTGGGCGGGTTTTCTCCAGGACTTCCGGTTTCCCCCGCCATCTCATTCCACCGGTGCTCCATCTTCATCTCATGCATCATCAGTGTCACCGCCTGCGGTACCATATGTAGTAAAAGCAGGCGTTAAACACTACACATTCATTCGCGTCCCCCTGACTAGGAGCTGGGGTCAAGTGCAGCAGTACAATGTCGGAGCGCCATTCGAACCGATCGCTTTCGACATAGCTGGAGCATTCCCAGTGTCCGATTGAGGCAAAAAGTTCCTAGTGGTGGTTGTGGACTACTTCACCAAGTGGCCGGAGGTGTATGCCATCCCGAACGAAGAGGCAAAGACAGTCACAGACTGCCACGTGGAGCAAGTGTTCTGCCGTTAGAGCTGCACAGTTACCAGGGTACCAATTTTGAGTCCAACATAATGAAGGAGGCACTACAAAGGCTTGGAGTGAACAAGACCCGCACGACGCCTCTACATCCCCAGTCGGATGGCATGGTCGAAAGATACATCAAGACCTTAGAAGAACGTCCGAGGAAGGTCGTGGCCAGCCATCAGCGAGACTGGGACGTCAAGGTACCACTGTTCTTGTTGGCCTACTGCACGTCAACACACGACACCACGGGGATGACGCCAGCCAGCTTAATGTCCGTCCGAGAGTTACGCCTCCCTTGTGACCTGGCTTTTGGAAGTCCTCCGGAAGCGAAACAGCGAGCAGCCGAGTATGTGGAGAACCTGGTGGACCACCTCCACAGTATGCACGAGATGTCTCGCCAGAACATCCAGAAGGCGAGCGACCGCATGATGACTCGATACGACAGGCAGGCCAACAGCCAAGTGTTCCATCAAGGTGACTTGGTCTGATTGTACCGCCCAACCCGGACCAAGGGACGCTGCCCGAAGCTTCAGTGGCAATGGCAAGGACCATACCGGGTGTTGAAGAGGATTAAGGACGTGGTCTACAGCATTCAGAAGGTTCCTCGAGGAAAGCTGTTGGTGGTACACCTGGAATGCCTGGCCCGCTACGATGGTGCTGTTCGGGATGACCAGCTTTGAGGAGGGAGCAGTGTCACCCAATTTTCGGAAGGCACGACCAACTGACGGCTGAGTGGGGGACAGGAGGCATTGAGGCCACGCCTACCCATTTATCTCGTGTCACAAACTGATGGGATTGTTAGGGAGGTATGACGGGCACTGTACTGTCTCTTTCCCCTCCCCCTGACGTCTGGAACAGTCGGGATGATGTTTCGAGCCACGAAGCTTCCAGAAACAGCGATCTTCATATATAAGGGACACAGTGGACGAGTCAGCTCAGTGCTTGGCTAGCAGCGTGAAGAGCGCCGTGCTAGCGAACGTACTGGAAGACTGTGTACGTGTATCAGATAAGTTGTACGTAATTGTGAGTGTGACAGATGAACTGGTGGATTGTAATTGTGTGCGCTAACTAATTCTACGTAATCGGCAAGTTTTCCAACTGTAATTCGGTGGAAATAAAGAACATTTTGAGAGTGTGTGCAATTGGACTTTTAATTTCACGAACCCACAAAGTCACAATATATTTCATTGTAGATATATGGGAGATACAGGGAAGCAAAGTGATAGCCAAATGTTCAAAAGCAGTTGCTGTATGCTGATGTGTAAATTCAATACTCTTTCCTTAACATTGCAAAAAGCACTAAATAAGGTTAATATTTAAAAAAAAAATTCCCTCTGGGATGCTCAATTGTTTAGGCACTGGCTTACTGATAAAAGGTCACAGGTTGAAATCCAGCCCAAACCAGTGATTTTTAAGTGTGCCTTCAAGTGATAGCCCTGTATCAGTAGATTTACTGGCATGTGAAAGATCTCTTATGGGATGAAATCCTGGCACACTGGTAGCATTGACTGATAAGATCCTGGCAATGGACAGAATTATTAGCAAAAAAAAGTTTAAAAAGTGACATGGTGTTGAAAAGTGAAATAATAATGGCATCTTGAAAATGGCTGATGCCACAAAAGAGACTATTTGAAATTGTGTATTTTACAGATATCCACATTTTTTGTACAGTAAGCTTTTATCTCATATAGAGAGAGAAATGAAAATAAGTTTAGAAAGACTAGAGGCATTAAAAAGTAGAAGATAGAAAAGGATGTAAACAAATGATAAAAGCAGGTAGGTTTGAAATTTAGTTGTGGAAAAGAGAAGGAAAAGAATAAATTTGAAGTAGTGACTATGGGAACAATCATTAAACACATTAGAGAAACAGTAAGAAGCAACAGACAATTGTGTACAAACTATGTAACTGTTAAGGAAAATATTGGCCATTCAGTGAAGGTGAGGGCTGAGATCCAAGTTAATGAGCAGCCAAAAATGTGTACTTAGTACTTACTAAACCAATTTCAATATAACTTATATCGATGGTTCCAAATATCATAACTCCATTTTGAAGATTTTGAGTTCGTGGTATACACATAAGGGTCCTCAAGTAGTAAAATGAGCAGATTTGAATAAACCGCTTCATATTTACAAAGTTATATTTTATTAATGTAACCAGCATTTAAACATTATATACCATGAAAACTATTTTATATCACATACAGTACTCTTCTTTGCAGAAAGTGTAGATGTCAATACATTAGCCTCATGGAACTTTAAAAAAAAGTATTGTTTCTGTGTGTGCGTATTAGTTATGTATGTTTAGTTGCCAGCCCTGAGTCAATGTAGAGATAGCAGGAAAGCTTTAAAGATGGAGTGAAGCCAGAGAATGTTAACTTTTGCTTTTAAAAAAAAGTATTAAGAATACAGAGAGGGTGAACAAGGTGAGCGGCAATTCACTGGTATTACAATAAATATTTTAAGAGAGATTTAAAGTACATGCTAGACTATAAAGCAAAGTTCCCTGGCAGGTAAAGCAAAGAGGTTAAGTATACCAGGCACGACTCTGTGCTAGCATTTCAAGTAACTCAAGGTAACCAATGTTATCAAGTAATAGCAGTTTAGGTTTATTAACACTGAACACTGGAAGGGAGCATAAGTGTGGAGTTAGTTTTACAGACTTTATTATGATGGGTTCTGGGTCCGTAGCTAGCTCAGCATGGCTCTTTTATCTCAGGAGTGGTACACACCAGACTGCTTTGTTTTTTCCTTTCCTTTATTCAATACTGCTTACTCTTCTTGTTTGGGGTTTCACACACACGCATTGCCTACACACATCGCTATGTTTGACCTCACCATTCTAACACCACTGTCTCCATCGATGCCCAGAACAACAGTGCTTCCAAGTAGACAATTGACTTGTCTCTTTGTTTTCCATTGAGCACTATCCCTTCCCTCTTGAGGGTAATGACCAAACCTTCCTTATCTGTCTTCGCCTAGTGGTACTGCTTATTGTTTGCCCCCAAACTATGAGTGTACTGCTTCATGTGCCACACTGGTAGAATGACAACTATGCATTTGTATTAGTTCTATCAGCATCCCCGCCTGATATATGCTGCTATTGATATTTCTTTCTTTCAATCTAATGCTTGTGTGTGTGTGTGTGTGTGTGTGTGTGTGTGTGTGTGTGTGTGTGTGTGTGTGTGTGTGTGTGTGTGTGGTGTGTGGTGTGTGTGTGTGTGTGTGTGTGTGTGTGTGTGTGTGTGTGAGACCATATTACATAATGAATAATACTAAGTTCTAAGCATACAAGTATTCAATGACTTACTCTTGTATATACATCTGAAATACGTATAACAATATAACAATAATGATATAACAATATCCCTTTTGATATAACAATAATGGTGCACTTTAGGAATTAATTTATATGCAAATTATTTACATGTCTATTTACACTACCATTACCATTTATCTTGTACTTAATGGGATCGTATTTCACCAATTTTTTTTCCCTTCCATTTATACCCCGCTATGGTCATATCGGCGGCCGTTCTCCTTTGGAACATACTGAAGGTGTTAACTCGATATCTTTGGTTTTTAATCATTAGATCACACACACATTCACACTCTCATTCGTACTTCCAGACTCTGGGGAAGATGGGGAATTATCTTGGTGGGAGAAAAATCCCCATCCCCACCGCCGGGAATCGAACCCGGGACCTCTAGCACGGCAGGCAGGTAGGTGCTCTACCGACTGAGCTACGGGGCCAGCCATTTCACCAATTTATTTCTGTTTTTACAAGTTACAATTTCATTTGTTCCGACATATGAGAAAATTCTTTATAATATTTACCCATGACACACTCCATCGTCAATATTAATTTTCGTTTCTTACTCTCTAAACTCTTTAAAGGGTTTCATTAAAGCAATGTACCTTCCCATAATTTTATTAGATTTTATACATTTTATTTCAAACGCTCAATCTCTCAGCTGTTAAGTGATTTTCCCTGGCCCTAACCACAACTTTTCCATCCGGCTGTACCTTCGGTCTAGCGCCGATGACCGAGCTTTATTTCGGACGAGCACTTTTTCACCGACCTGCGGCAGCCATCTTCTTTTGTGACGCTTTGCACGTTTACTTCTCGCTTCAGCCTTAGCTTCCAACCTCTGGAACACTTTCCTCAGCCTCAGTTTCAGGTATTCAATAGTTGTTTCGGGTATCCTTGCAACAATACTCTTTACTGGTTCACCTGTGTGCAGTAGCATAGGCGTATATCCCATCGAGGGGCACGGAGTAGTATTTATTACAGCCTGCATGTAGGGGATGTACTGAACCCAGGATGAGCGTCGCTTACTGCATAATACTCTTAAAAATAAATTGATATCCCGCATTATTCGCTCACAGGGATTACTTTGCGGATGATACATTGTAGGATTGTATTTGCTTCCCTTAGTTTATTTAAGAAAGCTTTCCCCTTATTTATCGACACATTATCAGCAGTGATGGCTTCTACCTTCCCGTATTCAGCTGCATATTCCAGAATTTTGTTGGCACACAGAGCTCTTATTAGTTTTCTCATAGGATAGATGCGTACCAATTTGCTAAATACGTCTCATTACAAATAAGTACTTCATTCCTCCACGTCCTACTGGGTTTGGGCCATGACTACCGCGACAAGCGCCCGTCGTTTGCCACGCAATATCGGTTGGGGAGGGGCATCAAATTTGACGTTCATCGGCTTCGGTTTTTTTTTTTTTTTTTTTTTTTTTTTTTTTTTTTTTTTTTTTTTTTTTTTGGCAAGTTTCGCATATTACTTCCCTTGTCTTGTGTTGTAATAGGGAGATATGTGTTCAATTGCTAGTGCTTTCGTTCACTTCCTGCGTGTATTAATGCTCTGTGATAAGTGTTAATGACTAATTTCTCCAGTTCCGTTGGTATGTAGGTTTTCCATTTCGGATTATCTCTCCCGCGTAATTTATAAATAAGATTCCATTTCGTTTTCCCACAGTTTCTTTCTCCCGTCGTTTATTTCTGGCGACGTTAGTTTCGATAGTTTCTCATCTTTTTCTTGATAATGGCCTAATTGCTTTAATTTATTCGCTAGCTGCATATTTAAGCTCAGATCGAGTTTCAGGGTGGTGACCTCTCTTTTTGTACCTCCTTGGTTTTCAGGTAGGTTTTGTCCGGGCCTTATCCTTGACAGTAAGTCACTGAACACATTTTTGCTTCCAGGTATATGCTTTATTTGGACGTCATACGACAATATTTCCTGAATATAGCGTGAAATTTTTGAACTTGTAAGCTTGCAACTTTTGATGAAGGAGAGGCTGGTGTGGTCTGTATACACTGTTATTGGTCTATTATAGACATATGACTTGAATTTTTGTATTGAATAATAAATTGCAGCTATTTCCTGTTGCGTGACACACGCGGTACTTTCAGTAGCGGACACCGCTCTTGAACACATTAAAATAACATGTGTCGCCGCCCCCCCCCCCCCCGTTCATCTTTTTGGGTAAGTATTCTACCATAACCGACACTACGAGGCATCATAATACATTTCAAAAGGGAGATCCTCTCTTGGTTGTTCCAATATGGATTGTGCGAATAATTCTTTTATGTGCTCAAAGGCGTTCTTCTCGCTTTCTCCCCATGCCCACTTCGTACCTTCCTTTAATAATGCTCTCAGCGGTGCTGCCACTGCTGCATAATTTCGCAGGAATCTTGTTTGGTACTGTACCATCCCAAGGAATCTTCTTAATTGTCTGAAGTTCTTTGGGGCAGGAATCTTATTTAACGTACTCTTTCTGGATCCGGCAACATACCTCTCTCCGAAATAATGCATCCGACAAAGTTTACATCTGTTGCGAAAAACTGGGATTTCTCCAGATTTATTGTCATCCCGCACTCATTTAAACGTGACAGCTGAAAATCTATACGGCGTATGTGCTCTCTACATCAGTATCGTGCAGCAGGAAATCATCTACATATTTGACTTAAACTCCTCAGTGATATTTCCAAAAATTTTATGCATTGCTCTCAAAAATGCCAAGCCACTGGTAGCCATCCCGAACGCACATCTTGTAAATTCGTACACAACTCCCCTGTGGATGAAGGAAGTGTACTTTAAGTGTTTTTTCAGTGGAATTTGTAGATATGAATTTTTCAGATCTATAGAGGAAAACCATTTCTTTCGCCCTATTGTGGTGAGCACATGATCGATGCTTTCTGTGCGGAAATTGTCTGGTGCTATGAACTTATTTAATCTACATGCATCTATAGTGAGACGCACTGATCCATTTTTCTTCTTCACGATACAGGGAATTTGCATAGGGTGGCCTTGACACTTCAATTATACCGTCTCTAACATGTTTATTTCTTGATCAACACTTTCCCGTAAGTCAATAGGAATAATTCTACATTTAAGCCTTTCTTGATCAACACTTTCCCGTAAGTCAATAGGAATAATTCTACATTTAAGCCTTTCTGGCTCCATTTCCCGAATTTCCCATTCATATTCATTGCAGCATCCTGTCTGAAAATACGCGACGATTTTTCACGAAAATCTCGTATAACTTCTCCTTCTGTTCATTGTTCAGCGCCCTTGCTCCGTTCACTTTTACCTTTATCATTTCTATTAGTATAGTGCCATTAACCTTGCCTACCTGCATTCTACTTTCATCTATGCGCTCGATGTGTTGCAATTCCGGTGCTATTGTTAAACTGTAGTAGCTAATGGTTTCACAGTTTCTGTCTCCTTCATCCTTACCTCCGATTATTTTATGTCAATGCAAATTAAACACCTCTTTTTGAACAATTATCATCTTCTATACAAAACTTAACCATTTCATCATGCTCACTCGTACATACTCTATGAAGAAAGCAACATCTTCTATGTCTTTCCCTCCCTGTGTTAACTCACACCTTTGGGCCGGTTCTACCTGCACGAAAGGTTCCGTTATTTCTCGGCTGGCATTATTCAGTACTAATTGTTTCATTCCGTAATCTATTTTTGCTAACAAAAGGTCACTTCCCAATAACATTTCTACAACCAAATGTGGCACGATTAGAAATATACATTCAAATTCCTCATTACCTATCATGTCATATTCGCTGCTTATTCGACCGCCCAATCGCCAATACGCAAAATACATTTATAACAGCAAGCGTTTGTAAGGTCAATCCTTCAGCAATTAATTGTGTGAATAATTGTGAGCTAATGACGTACACAGAAGCACCACTGTCCATCGTCGCAAAATGCGGTTTCCCACTTATATGTACCCTCACGCTTGGCGCTTCGACTAATTCATACCGCTGGCTAGTTTCTGGCTCGCTCTGCCTGCGTAATCTTCTTTCTGGTTCATTAATTTCGACATATTCATTTTCATCGTCCCCTGCTCTTTCTACTACTTTACTCGCATGTATTGTTCTCGTGGCCGCACTCGGAGACGTAGGGCGGCCTAATGGTAGTTTCCCGATGGGTTTTGGCCGGGTTGTCCTGAGTTCGTATATCGCGGGTTCTGTCTCCTCCCCGTGAGTTCTTGCATTTAGTGACTCACTGCTCCATCGAGGTGGATTTTGCTCCGTACTTGCATTACTGCACCAGTCACTCCGTAGCGTTCTACTTCTAGGCGGTCTCCTGTTTTTCTGCACATGCCTGTTTCTCCAGGATCGATAATGACTTCCTGTAGCATTTTCAAATTCCATATAGTGGACCTGGGTATTTGACCTGTTTTGCTGGTTTTGATGTCTCTCACAATTTACTGTGTTATTTACACCCGGGACATTTTCTCGGTACCTTTCATGTTTTCGGTACGAGTCAGGTCTACGGTGAGCACTCTGGCTTGCCCTTTCCCCCTTTGAAAATCGGTTACGCTGGTTCCATACGTAATCGTTGCCAGACTCATACGGTTGGCTTTGAAATGCCGTGAAAAGTTCCAGGACATTTCCCATTTTCCGCTGCTTAGCAACGATTATGTGGTTCTTTATTTGGCTTGGGAACTGATATGTCATCAAGGATATAAATTCATCCATCCACATTTAAACTATGGTATTGGCACAACGAATAAAGATAATTTGAAGCGGTTATTAGTACTACAGAACAGGTGTCTAAGAATTGTTTGCTCACTAAAACCCAGGGATTCTTGTAGGGAAGTATTTAAAAAAGAAAGAATTTTGATTGTGGTCTCATTATAAATTTTTAGGGTTATTCTTTTAGTCAGACATAAGTCAAATATAAAGATCAATAGCAGTGTGCACACGTACAACACAAGAACAAAAAACTGTATGTATAGGGAAGGGAAAAGTAAGACGTTTTTTGAAAAAAATCCATATGTGATTGGTAAAGTACTACACAATAAATTGCCATCCTCAATTATACAAATAACAGGTTCCAAATTCACTAAAGAGTTAAAGAATTACCTTATAAATTGTGCATTTTATGACATAGATGAAGATTTATAAGTAATTGTTATTTCCAATTATTGTTATATTTTAATTTTAATTGTTTAATGTTAAATGACAATGCCAGAAATTATGTAAATAATCTATTGGTTACAATAAATTGAAATTGAAAAAAAAAATTCTTCATTTATAGGCGGTTCCAAAAGTTGACTTTGTTGCGCGAGTTTTAGGAAATAGTCCACCATTCCTTCGCCTGATCTCGGTTGATAACAACCATTGCTTATTTTTATCCTCACGTTATATTGGGTCGACACATTCCAGTATTTATTCAAAAATACTTGCCGAAATTGCAAGTACGTTGCATGATCTCCAAGAGTTCATCTGTAACAGCTAAGAGATCGGCCTTTTAATCCCCTGTTTACTATTATGTGGTAAACTTCTGGAACTCCCTTTATAAAAAAATATGACTCTAAGTCTAGGATGTACCTTTTTGCATTGTCGATAGAGTCGTCAAAGGCCGGTACCAGATCTCATTTAATAATTGTGTTGGTATTGTCATCTGTGTATGCATGCAATCTTGACTAAAGCTACCACTAACACCATTATTGTTATTTGGTAAGGGCGGCAGAATTGCATCAGAGGTCTCTCTGCCATTGCACTACCATTAGAAACTTCTGTGGAGATAGCAGGCATTGCGCTTTGGTTAGTTATTGCATTTTCAATGTGACTTATTGCCTCTCGCATTTCTGCCATGTCCCTAGAAGTTTCCTGTTGATTCCCAACAAGCTATGTGAGAGATTGTTTCAGTACTTCTGTTTCTTTTGTTTGATTTTTATTATGATTTTCAACTACTTTCTTAGTCGCGACAAACTCGGAATTTACACTATTGTGTATTTCTTTCTGCTTTAATTCAATCCTCATGCAGTTATTTTGAAAATCATCACATATTCTATCATGAACACCCTCATTGTTACAATTTATATTTTCTAAGTGCTTCTTTTCTTTCTCTATTTCCATATGTGCTTCTTGCACTTCTGCCTTAACTACTAAAACTTTCTCACTCATATAGCCCTGATCTAATTTTGTCTAACATTTGATTTTGTTTTTCTATCTGAGTTCTAACCTCACTCATAATCTTATTTTCTAACTCCTTCTGTTGTTCTGCGAGTGTTTCTAGTTTCTCCCCTTGATTATCTAATCTCTACTTTATTTCCTCTTTCTGTTTTTGCAATTTTGACAAAATCTGTTGTAAAAGGCTTATGTTACTGTCGTGATTTGATTCATTTTCTGTTTCTCTGTTAGACTTTTCAATTACATCTACCCCTAACATTCCTACATCCATCTCAGCATTTTGTAATTACTGCTCCATTTTGTATTTAGTTATACACTGATTTACTACTTTTTGATTTCTCAATATCATCTACTCTTTACAATTAAGATTCTTTTGTAACTGTAAATTAACTGTTCTATTTTCGTTTCCTTTTCTTCTGCTAAATATTCGTATATTCGTATTTGTTTCATGTACTTTTACTGCCTTGGTCCTGCAATCGCGTAGATGGTGTTCTGGTGCTGTGCTGCTGTCTCGAGCTGTTTGCTGGATTCCGGTCTGGTGTCTTCCTGGGCGACAGGTCCCTGGATGGTTCTGGTGCTTGTACAGCCGGTTTCCCTCCAACATACGGCAATATTGTGCGATGCTGTGGCAGTCAATTGAAATTCCAGGTGCAACACGTGGGTTGCTCGGATGCGTGGTGGAACTCAGATGTTCTTGCAGTTGGTTGAAATTCGGACTCCAAAGTTGGGCACCAATTTGAGAGGGTATTTGTGGTTGGAAGGGAGTATAAGTGTGGAGTTAGTTTTACAGACTTTATCATGATTGGTTCTGGGTTTGTAGCTAGCTCAGAGCATGGCTCTTTTATCTCAGGAGTGGTATACACCAAACTGCTTTGTTTTTTCCTTTCCTTTATTCAATACTGCTTACTCTTCTTGTTTGGGGTTTCACACACACGCATTGCCTACACACATTGCTAAGTTTGACCTCACCATCCTAACACCACTGCCTCCATCGATGCCCAGAACAACAGTGGTTCCAGGTAGACCATTGACTTGTCTCTTTGTTTTCCATTGAGCACTATCCCTTCCCTCTTGAGGGTAATGACCAACCCTTCCTTATCTGTCTTCGCCTAGTGGTACTTCTTACTGTTTGCCCCCAAACTATGAGTGTACTGCTTCAACACTTATGCATATTACTACTGAATGGCAACTTTCCTTTTCTGAAGCTCACTAATTTCTACTATACTGTTAGCTATTTGTAGCACTCTTGTAACTCCATCTTTTACTCTATATTTATGCATATCATTAACACAAAATATACAACTTAATTCTTTCCACCTTAGGTAAAACGTTAAAGTTAATTATTGTAAGAGGAAGCAAGGGACTATTTTCTTACTCTTGAAAAGTTGATATTGGAGAAAATATAGAAGACCTTGTCAGAAACCTAGTTGCAACTGACAGACTTCAAGTCAGGTGATTCAGTAGAGTTTGTTCTATAGAATGGAACTTCTGAAAGTTCATCTGATTCTGACAAAGATATGGTCATGGTTAGGCATGATATCGCGTCTGACTTGGCATGGTTATTGAAATGTAAATAACTAGTGATATGTATATATTGTTTTAATTTCCCTATAGAACGTTGAAAATTAAAATTTTTTGTCATAAACTGTATCTAAAGAAAGCCCAAAGAAAAGACCAAGAATTCCTGTAAAGAATACCGGTCCTGGATGAAGTAAGAAAAAAGTAAATTTGATTGGAAAGTTAATATTATAAAACGGGTAAGAAGGTTCAGAATACTTATAGATTCTGGAAAAGTTATACACGCAATGGAGATGGGTCCATATCTTGCAGATATGACTGAAAAAGTAAAATCAACTTGGAAAACAGAAAAAATGTTTTCCAGTGATTTTGTAGTGCTACAGAGTATACAAGAAAGTGAATTTACAATGTGAATAATGTATCTAGAATTTAAAGGAAAAAAGCAACTACACTGTAAGGCTCTCTTGGAAGACAGTTTACATTGGTTTAACTTCACCTGAAGACAAAGAAGGTAATGAAGTGTGCAATTCATTTCCTTTGAATAAATGACATGGATAATGACTGCTCTGAAGAATCTTGACACTGAAACAGGCATGCTTTCCCCACAGATAAAAGAGAACATAAAACAAGTTGAAATGCTATAAAGGAAGTGCACAGGATGTCGCACACCAGCATATTTGCTCATTTCCAGCTGTAGACCCTCACTATGACAGAAGGGATTCCTCATGAAAGTACCTCGATTATGAACTCCCCCTTACCAAGAATTCAGCAATTATAGAAATAAGGGATTAAAGAAAACAATATTGTAGATTCTACAGAAAGGTAATACAGTAAAATCTTGTTAATCCGGACCAATTTGGGCTTAATGTTGTCTGTTGTCCGTATTAGTCTTGCATTTTAGTGAACCAAAAAATAGAAATGCCAAATCCAAACTATGAATCAGTCCCAAATTTTTTTGGCACTGTGTAACAAATGACAGTACATTTGTATTTGTTGAATCGACCTCATATTTCCCCTGAAAAGAAATGATTTCATCGGTTATAATGACATTTGCAACCATTGATATTGCGTGCTGGTTATAAAAGTTTCCTTCAGAGTTAAAGGGGTCTTCACAAGCTGTTGTCAGAAAATTCAAGACACACATTTGATTTGCCATGTAAATGTCGTAAAATTATGGTACTTTATTCAGAATTATGAGACCCATTTTTGAGAGTCAAAAAAAAAAAAAAACACATCTTTTGGATTCATGAGTTCTCACAACATTTATTTTCAGTGAAATCTGTATCAAATTTTTGGATGAATTGCAATAATTGTTTTACACACTAGGTACATGGTAGACAAGGCAAAAAGGTGAAAAATGTGAATAGGGCAAGGAATGACGAATTAAACTGAAAGACAAAAAAAAAAACCCAAGTTAGGCAAGTGACATTGGACCAAGAGGTCTTACCATTATAATTTTAAATACACTTGGACTTGACTTATTTTGGAACAGTATTTAAAATCTATTATTTTTCTGGAACAAGAATAATTGGACCATTACCAGAAATAACTCATCTTGTTATAATTAATTTGGTTTATCGAGATTTAACTGTATTGGAACACCACAGTGAAGCGAAAAATTATTAATTTTGTTGTTTTTGTAGGAGATCCCCATCAAGTATAGTGCGGCCAATGAAGGGAAATGAAGAAAAGTATAATGAAGCCATAGAAAGATCCAAAGCAAAAGCAGTACGACATTTGTTACTGATTCGTCATGGGCAATATGAGGTAGCAGGGAGAACAGATGAAGATCGTAAACTAACGGAACTTGGTAAGGTTTTCACTTTTTCTTGTTTCATCATTAATTGTAAATAAAAGCTAATTTAACCTGGTAAATAAACATTGTAATTTTTAATTATAAGTTTAAAACTGGACCATACTTTTCCAGGCAGAAAGCAAGCTCTATTAACTGGATTAAGGCTCAGGGAGTTTGATCTTCCATACACAAGGGTGGTACGCTCCACTATGAAGAGAGCAAATGAAACTGCAGAGATAATACAGAAATCATTACCAAAGTTACCAATATTAGATTGCAGTATGCTTGAAGAAGGTGCTCCAGTACCTCCGGAACCTCCAGTAGGGAATTGGCGCCCAGAAGCTTCAGTAAGTTTTTTACAAATTATGTTATAGAAAAGTATTATGATAAGTATTGAAAAGCAAAATCATTTGATTTACATTTCAGAACTGTTTTGAGCAGTTCTAAAGAGAAATTTTCAGCAGGGTTTCCTTAAATTATTACTTGAATAATTTGTAAGCAAATTCACATGAGCCCAGCTCTGTAGTGTATGTGGTAGCATGTCTGCCTCACGTTGGAGCGGTTCCCCTCATTGTGGTTTTGGTTTATATCACACGATGCGGTCACATATCTGAAGAAGGATTCGCCCCGTCGTGAGGTCTATGCCCCACACGCGCATAAGTTTCGCGCTCCCTCGGTGTGGCGATGCTTGTAGAAGCCAGTGTAACGCGGGCGCTGGAGCACCCTGTAAAGCAGCTGGCAGCGGAAGGTAGGGGAGGCTCGGTTAGCCACACCTCCTCCTCGTTTGTCTTGTGGTGGTGACAGACTGTGGTCAGGGAAAAAAACATGACTGTGTCGCCGGTTTTCTCTACACCTGTTTCTCGATCTTTCTGTTACTAGAACATTCTCCTGGTCACTAGAAACCGGCGATATTCCTATATAAAGAAGGTTACAGACAGACGGAGTTGAGTTGTTGGTCAGTCAGTCAGTTGGTTAGTGTGTGAGTTAGGACAGTTCTTGGTGTAAGAGTTAGTCAGTGTTAGTCAGTGACGTGTTAATGAACGAAAGGATTGTGCAACGGAAGACTGTACGTAACTGGTATGTGCATCGGAGTTTATGTAATCGCGAGGACAGGTGAAATTGTAACGGACGGACTGGTGAATCGTAATTGGTGTATTACGTAATTCTGTGTAATTGGCAAGAGTTAAACTGTAAGTCGGTGGAAATAAAGAACATTGTTGAGTGGTGTAATTGGACTTTTTATTTCACGAACCCACAAAGTCACATTATGTTATAGAAAAGTATTATGATAAGTATTGAAAAGCAAAATCATTTGATTTACATTTCAGAACTGTTTTGAGCAGTTCTAAAGAGAAATTTTCAGCAGGGTTTCCTTAAATTATTACTTGAATAATTTGTAAGCAAATTCACATGAGCCCAGCTCTGTAGTGTATGTGGTAGCATGTCTGCCTCACGTTGGAGCGGTTCCCCTCATTGTGGTTTTGGTTTATATCACACGATGCGGTCACATATCTGAAGAAGGATTCGCCCCGTCGTGAGGTCTATGCCCCACACGCGCAAAAGTTTCGCGCTCCCTTGGTGTGGCGATGCTTGTAGAAGCCAAACCTTACCTTGATGTAGAAGCGATAAACCTTTCGTCTAAAAGCCGCGAAGATGATGTTTTCGAAGATTTCTATAAATCCTTTTTCCGGCAGCTGCGGCGAGCGATGAGATGTGAAACTTCTCAGTTATGGTATCGATACAAAAGGGTTTTCACTTTTAGACAACTATGGAATAAAATAATACAGTTTCACTTTACTTGGAATTATATTTCTCTACATCATTTTCTTCTTTACATGCGACTTTTTCCACTGATGTATATAGCCCTTTACTATATATTAATTTTCTTCTTTTATTTATAAATGATGCAATGGTATTTTACTTAAATTATTTATCGTAGCATCGTGTCTTCGATGTATATTTTAAACGTTTACTAAACGTTCATAAATGATGAACTCCAATAACTTCTCGTAGTTACAAGAAGTCTTTTACCGAAAACATGTCTACCCTCTTTGAGAGTTAAAGCCAGAAGAAAAAATTTAAGAATAAAATCATTGGTTCTTTTTTCAGTTTTTGTTGCTAAGCTACCGCAATACTTAATTCTGATTGGTCCTACGTCACAATTTGGGATTTCAATAAACCTAAGCATTTCAGATGGCTATGTTTACCTAATATGTCCATCTATGCAATATCAGTTTCAACGTTCAAGAGGTCTGGAGTTCGAATCTCTCTCTCTCTCTCTCTCTCTCTCTCTCTCTCTCTCTCTCTCTCTCTCTCTCTCTCTCTCTCTCTCTCTCTTTTTAAATTTACATCCTCCAACATTAAGTCATATCGGACAGTGAATGAATTGGATGAAATGATGCTCAAATGATTCCAGGGTCCATGGAGCTTAGAGTTACCCGACATTTGTCTTGAAGGATAAGGGAAAATCCTGGAAAAAACCCTCGAATCTCGGTCAGGCTAGTTATCTGGATGAGGTTTCTTCTGGGGGTTTCCCTTATGAATGATAAATGTCGGGTAATTGTAAGTTCTATGGAACCTGGGCTCATTTGAAGTATCATTTCACCCATTTCATTTATTGTACGATATGACTTAAAATTGGAGGACGTAAATTAAAAGAAAAATCACATGGCAACATCGTGCTGAAATTGTGATTTAGGTATGGTGCACTCCTCATTTACTGTTTGCTTCATTTTACCTTTCTGTTTTATCAGTCCTGCGGTAGCTAGCAGATTTGGTAACAGGGTTATATTCAGCTTCACATGATCAATCAAATAGAAAGCTCCACTATGTAATACTTAAACATTCAGCTACAAAAATATAATAAAAGTATTGGCTGATAAGTCCCTGGCCTCAAATAGTGATGGTGCCACTGGGCCAGTTTGATGGATAGCATCTTACAGTTTAACCCTAGAACTAGCTTGTATCCATAATTATAGGTCAATAGCTTGTTTAGTTTTTGAATGACAGCATTTTGAACAAGGCAAGTGTAGAGGTTTCACGAAAATGGAGGATTTGGAAAAACAAGCAGTGATTAAATACTTCCATTTGAAAGGTTTAACACCTAAAGAAATCAAGGAGGAAATTAACAGTACATTAAAGGACTCTGCCCCTTCATATAGTGATTGAAAGGTGGGTTGCAGAGTTTAAAATGGGATGTACGAGCACTAGTGATGAGCCTTGCTCTGGATGCCCTGTGGAAGTCACAGAGATCATTGAAAAAATTAATCATTTAGTACTGGAAGACTGCAGATTCAAGTTGTTTGAGATAGCAGAGGCTGTAAACATCAAAAGAACGTGCAGGTAATATAAGTAATGTTTTGGGCTTTCACAAGGTCTGTACAAGATGAGTGCAGCGATGGTTGACACCTGATCAAAAACTGTAAAGAAAAACTATTTCTGTTAAGAATTTGGAGCTCTACTGTAAAAATCCCAGTGAATTTTTGAGACGGCTTATTACCATGGATGAAACCGGGATACATCATTACACTCCAGAAAGTAAATCACAGTCAAAACAGTGGATTGCACTAGGTGAACCAATTGCAGAAAAGGTAGAGTCCATTTTGTGAGCTAACAAGGTTATGGCGAGTGTTTTCTGGGATGCACTGGGAATTATTTTTATTGACTACTTGGAAAAGGGTAAAAGTATCACTGGTGACTACTGCGCAAGGAAATTGCAATGTTTGAGTGGTGAGGTGAAAAGAAAAAGACCTCATTTGGCAAAGAAAAGAATCTTGTTTCTTCACGACAATGCTCTGGCCCATCGTTCAGTCATTGCAATGGGAAAAATGTGCGAATTAAAGTTCAAATTGCTTTAACATCAAACCTATTCGCCAGATCTGGCACCCAGTGACTACCACATGTTCCCGAGCCTCAAGAAATTTCTTGGAGGACAAAGATTTTTACGAGGAGGTCATTGATGTGGTAAACAGCTATTTTGAGGACCATGATAAATCGCACTACAGAGATGGTTTAATTAAATTAGAACACTGATATGACAAATGTTATAGCCTTTCTGGAGATTATGTTGAGAAATAAAGAATTTTTTTTCTTTAATTGTAAGGCCCGGGTGTTATCAGTCAATTATTGTTCGTACAATAAATAGTTCAGGACAGTTCTTCATTTACCTGTTTTAAAATAGAAATTCAAATGTAACAACAACAAATGCAACTCCAGAGAAGAAGCTTATTGATTGCAAAATGTATAGATATAATGATGTGGCAGAAAATATTTATTTTGAAGACTAGAGATCTTATAATGAATTCTCATTTTGATATACAGCCATTTGGTTCTGTCACTAGTTCTGTAGTTGAATTGTTTGCTATCGTATTGCCATCACCTAGTAACTGTAACAGCGTAAATGAAAGTCATTAGTGGAGAAGCTGAAAATGCAATTGATTGTAAAACATATCCTGTTGCATTTTAATTTATATTTTGAAGCAGATGAAAAGGTGTGACAAACTATTGTATTATAAGCAGGGTTAGGATTTGTAGGTGCAAATTTCAGATGAAAAAACGAAGGGAAAACGTGCTCAAATGTGGTAAAAAAAAAGACTAAAGGGTGCTGGTTTATTCAACTAATTCAATAATTTCTCTTTCGTCTATTGTAATTTATTGAATTACAAACAACTACATCAAATTATCAAGAAGGAAAACACATGAAGCTTCTGTACTTAAACATTAAGCATCTCTACATTTTTAAAAGTAACTTTGTTTCTATTAGGAGGTAGAATGTCTTTGTAGATGCTAAAGCTTCTTTTGACATTGGAAACTAAGGGGAATGAGAGGAGATGTTATCCTAGGAATGTGACCCATCTGTAGAGACGAGGAAGATGAATTATCTTTCAATTTAAGGCCACAGAGAATTGGAAAAAATGTCGATTGATAAGAAATGGCTACTTAGGAATAAGGAAATAGCAGTTGGGAAGATTTTTGAAGATCTTACCTTTATTTTAGTTTTTATGGAGGGTTAGGTTAAAATGGAGATGGTCGTTGGAAAGGCATTTAAAGGGATAATATAGAGTAATGTAATATGTATTTTGTAATTGTTGTTTTTTAATAAGTTAGAGTATATTTTATATACAAACTGTACCTAATAGAATGGATATGACTGGCCATGAACCTGGGCTGAATGCAAAGTCATATTCGTAATATGTATAATATTTTAGTACTTAGTAAATAAATAATAAATATTTAACCATTCAAAGAGATAAAGACTTCAAAATTGTTTAATAAACATGTAAAAGAATTGTTATTAGATAAGACACATTACTCCATACAAGAATTCATGAATGACATAAGTACTACTAAGCCTCGATTACTTGTAATTGACAAATTATATATATTGCATTAATAATACCTTGTATACTATCTACACATTAGAATTAGTTTTCTTTTATTTGTACTCTTGTTTTATATACGGTTTGACAAGTCACTAGTTTACCAGCCTAGGCTCACAATGTAAATGTTATGTGACTATTCTGTTTAAATATGTGAAAGGGAGTGCTAGTCCCTATAGATTTTTTATTTAAAAAAGCAATATTTTGTTAACAAGGAACAATATCCACAAATCATAAAGAGGATTCACAGAAAAATGAGAACTTTGGAGGTATTTAACATCATTGTTCCAACAGAATGCTGCAATATTAATACTGCAGGCTCTAAAACTTTACGTTTGCAAGAACATTTTCAAGTCAGGATTATTTCAGAGGACTTCTTTTGGACTTGACATTAACTACAGTTTGCTATTTTAATTTATTTTTATTGCATTATGCACAAGACAGTGTTAACACAGAAACCTGTAACCTTTTGTGAGTGGAAGATAAACATCAAGAACCTAGTGGATCTATATCTGATGTGTGTCAGGGTTCAGTTGACAATTTTAAAGAATATTTTAATCATTGTATCACTATTTGTAGTGGTCATTTTGAAGATATCCATTATGTCTGAATCTTCCCTTTATTATCTATAAAGTTGTTTATTTTTTTGAGGGACTAGTTTTGGGAGCCATTGGGAACCTTCGAGGTTGAAAATGGAAGTAACGGCTCCTGAAACTAGTCCTTCAAAAATAAAAATATAAGCAACAGTATGTTAAAAACTATAAATAGGGATTTTTTTTTTCCCCAATTTGGATATTATCAACTTTTCATGGTTTAAGCCATCAAGGCTTGTTCCGGTCTCATAAATTTTAAATTAAAAGTGTTGTATCCATCTTTTTCTTGGTTGTCAATATTTCTAATATCTAATGGTTTGAAATCTAAAACTAATTTTGGAATGCAGCTATCATTCATTCTGTCAACATGTTCCTTCCAGTTATTTGTATATTGTTTTATTCTATCTGTTAGCTTAAAAATATTCAATTCTTTTTGAATGTTCTCACTACTTGGCTTATCTAGAAGATTATACCCTGCTACGTTTCTGAAAAACGCCATTTCCACTGTTTCAATCATTTGTTCTTTTTGTTTGTTAAAGTGTAAAATTCACTACCATGTAATAATGTAGGAATTGCCATTACTTTATAAAACTTTAATTTAGTCTCTCTTCTCGAATTTTTTAAGGTTATCTTTATGGTGCCACATATACCATTAAATTTGTTGATTTTATTTAAAATGTCACTATTTTTAAAATAGATATTGCAACCAATATAATTAAAGCAGTTGACTTGTTCAACAGGTTTTCCTTCTAATAATATTTTGGTTCTTATGGTATTGGATCCCTTGAAGGCTGAAACTTAAGTTTTGTTTATAGATATTGTTAAACTATATTGACAGACAGTGTTATTTAATATATATTTAATATAGGTAACACTTTTTGTAGACCATTTTCTGAGGTGGATATGAGAACTTGATCGTCTGCAAATAATAAAGTATTTAAATATCTATTTCTAATTATAAAATGCGAATCTAATTTTGTCTGCCAATTAGATATGGCATCGTCAATATAAATATTAAAAAGTGACGGTGAAAGTGGACACCCTTGTTTAACTCCTTTGTTTATTGTTGCCATTAAATCTGTCTTCATTCCATTTTCTATTATGATCTTATTTTCTACATATAAACTTCTTATTGCTGTTATCAAATGTTGGGGTACACCTTTCTGTTTCATAATACTCCATAATTTACTCTATTTACCTTGTCAAAGGCCTTCTGAAAATCTATAAATGCCATATAAGTCGGTACATTGAACTCACTATGTTTTCAATTATCTGATTAACAGTAAATATACATTCAAAGCAAGATCTTCCTTTTCTGAATCCATTTTGCACTTCCATAATTATATTTTCCATTATTATTGTGAATTTGTGGGTTTGTAGAATTAACAGGCCGAGTTGCAGAAATTAAAAATCTCCTTTATTTTCGTCGAAATACACTGTTGAGTTCTCACGTAACAACATTACATCACCTAAACAATGCAGTCTTCCAAGGTCGATCACAATAACAAACAGTGACAGCAGATTAGCTCTCGTTACAATAACACTTGTTTCACAACGCACTGTTTTACAGCTAACTTTGCCAGCCGTCACGTCCTTAAATACCTGATTCGTAACTCTAGATTGTTCTACAATAAGCCAGAACCCGAACAATCTCTATCAGTACAGAAATTTCCGGAAGACTAAAGAAACCAAACATTCTATCACATTCTAGAAGCGTAACTTAACCTATGCCGGCGAGTCCTTTACCTCAGTTATCTTTTGCTTGCTGGCGCTTGTTTACAATAGCCGCGCTATCATTAACTGCTTAGCAAGGCTCATTATTACCATGAAACTTTATACGCCGACTGTTTTCTTATTTGTGCCAAAACTTTTATGCCTGTTGCCGTGACACTGCTCCCTCCTCAAGGCTAGTCGTCTCGAACAGCTCCATCATAGCGGGCCAGACGATCCAAGTGTACCACCAGCATCTTCTTCTGGATGCGGTAGACTACGTCGTTAATCCTCTTCACCACCCGATACGGTCCTTGCCATGGTTGCTGGAGTTTCGGGCATCGTCCCTTGGTCCGGGTAGGAGAGTACAACCTGCTGGAACCCTTAGCCGTTGGCTTGCCTGTCGTATCAGGTCTTCATGCAGTCGCTTGCCTTCTGGATGTTCTGACGAGCCATGTCATGCATGTCGTGGAGATGGTCCACCAGGTTCTCCACGTACTCGGTTGCTGGCTGTTTTGCGTCCAGGGGCTTCCAAAAGCCATATCACAGGTGAGGCGTAACTCTCGGCCGAACATTAAGCTGGCTGGTGTCATCCCAGTGGTGTCGTGTGTTGACGAGCGTTAGGCCAGTAAGAACAGTGGCACCTTGATGTCCCAGTCTCGCTGATGGCTGGCCACGACCTTCCTCAGGTGCTCTTCTAAGGTCTTGATGTATCTCTCCATCATGCCGTCCGACTGTGGATGTAGGGGTGTGGTGCGGGTCTTGTTCACCCCAAGCCTCTCTAGTACCTCCTTCATCAGGTGGAACTCCAAAATTGGTGCCCTGGTCGCTGTGGAGCTCTAACAGCACCCCAAATCGGCAGAACACTTGCTCCACAAGGCAGTCCATGATTGTCTTCGCCTCCTGGTTCGGAATAGCATACACCTCCGGCCACTTGAAGTAGTCCACGACCACCATCAGGTACTTGTTGCCTCGGTGGGACACTGCGAATGGTCCAGCTATGTTGATGGCAATCCTTTCGAGTGGCGCTCCGACGTTGTACTGCTACATGCGACCCTGGCTCCTAGTCTGGGGGCTGCGACTCGCCGCGCACACATGATATTGACGGCACCATCTCTCAGCGTCTGCTCGGAGCCTCAGCCAGTAGTAGCGCTGTCTGAGTTTGTCGATCGTTCGGTTTGCTCCCAGGTGTCCTCCTGAAGTACCGGCATGCACTTCCTCCAAGACTTCCGGGACCTTACTTCGGGGAAGTACCAACTGCTCCCTCTGTGTCTTTCCATCAGGTGATTCCCATACCCGGAACAGCAGGACCTCCCTTGTCTTCATTGAGTGCCTTTGGGCTCAGTACGACTTGTAGGAGGCGCTCCTCAGTGCGATGTCCTCCCAGGTTGGTCTTTTCCCTGCCTCAACTTCTCTCAAGAGTGGCCCCAAGTCTGCGGCCGCCAGCTGCTCACTCCTCAGGCCTTCGCTATCCCAGCCATCCGCAGGCACTGCCGTGACTACTCGGACTGCTGCAGCGCGCTCCTTCTCTTCCACTCTTGTGCGTTAGCCACACTCTGGGCAGGGTCTTCGACACATGGCGTCTGCGTTACCGTGGTTCTTCCCTCTACGATGTTCAGAGGTGAAGTCGTACTCCTGCAGCCTCTGGACCCAACGTGCTCTCTGGCATTCCAGGTTCTTAAAGCTCAATAGCCAGGTTAGGGCGGAATGGTCAGTCCTCAGGTGGAATGGCTGACCGTAGAGGTACTTGTGGAAGTGCTCCAAGGTCTTTACTACCGCCAGTAATTCTCGCTGGGTGACGCAGTAGTTCTTCTCTGTCTTGGATAGCGTCTTGCTGTGGTAGGCTATCACCCGCTCAAGGCCGTCCTGAACTTGCGATAGGACATCTCCAATGCAATGGTCGCTGACGTCGGTGTGCACAATAAAGGCGCCGCCTGGTTGTGGAAATCCCAAAGTAGGAGCACTGCACAGTGTCTTCTTCAGGTGCTGGAAAGCGTGTTCAGCGTCCTCCGTCCACACATAGGGTCGCTGTTCCTCTGTCAGGCGGGTGAGGGGTTTGACGATGTTGGAGAACCCCTTTATGAAACGGCGGTAATAACTGCACAGCCCTAGGAAACTGCGCAACTCTCGCTTATCCTTTGGCCGAGGCCAGTCTCACGGCCTGAATCTTCTCCGGGTCTGTGGCCACTCCGGTTGGTGAGACTATGTGGCCCAAGTAGTTAACTTCTTTGCGGAAGAGTTGGCACTTCTTGGCGTTCAGCTTCAAGTTGGTTGCCTGCAGTCTCTGTAACACCTTGCTTAGGTTGTCGAGATGGTCTTCGAACATCTTGCCGACGATGATGTCCAAGTATAGCAAGTATGCGTCATATGTCAATCCTCTCATTTCTGATTCCATGAGGCGTTGAAATGTGGCTGGTGCATTGCAGAGGCCAAAGGGCATAACTGTGAACTGCCAAAGCTCTTGGCCTGTCGAGAATGCAGTCTTTTCCTTGTCTCTCGGGTCTAGAGCCACCTGCCAGTAACCCGACTTCAAGTCCAGGGTCGAGAACCATTGTGCACCAGCTAGCATGTCCAGAGTGTCGTCAATCCGGGGTAAGGGGATACACTCCCTCCGAGTGACAGCATTCAGCTTCCTGTAGTCCACGCAGAAGCGTAGATCACCGTTCTTCTTCGTCACTAGAACTACAGGGGAACACCAAGGGCTGTCAGACTCTTCAATCACTCCCCTGGATTTCATGTCGTCTACCATATCCCGTACCGCCGCTTGTTTCACCAATGGAACGCATCTAGGTGGTTGCCGAATAGGCCTGGCATCTCCGGTGTCGATGCGGTGAAGCACTTTATCCGTGCGGCCGTAGTCACTGTCACCTTGGCTGAAGACACGCTGGTATCGCCTCAGTAGTTTTCGAACTTTCTCCAGCTGTTCTGCGGTCAGGTGATCGGCCGCCCTCTCCAGTACGCCTTCCAGTCGGGGCCCCAGGTGTTGTGTCAGCACCAGTTCCTGTGTGTTGTCGATTGCGTTTACGCTGACCACGGGCTCACACGTCCCCAGCTCCGTCCCGGCCTGGACGTCGTGATTGGCGTCTGCCAGGTTGAGCAGCCTCACTGGTACCTCTGGCACGGTAGAGGCTACACAGAGTCCGTGCACACGTGTCATCTGGTCCAGCATCATGTTCTTCGTCTGCTGGCCTTCCAGTCGCGTCGTCACCACCACCTCTCTTCTCGCGGGGACAACCACATCTTCCTTCAGGACGACCCTGCAAACTCCATGGCTCTCTTTGGGCTGCCGGAGTATCACCTCTTCTCCATTGAGCCGCAGGACCTTCCTGCTGACGTCGACCGTCACCTCGTGACTCCTGAGGGCATCCAATCCCAATATCACCTCCTCAGCCACCTTTGCGACGAACACCCACAGATGCACGGCACTCCGTCCCAAGGTCAACTTCAGTAGGGCCTCCTTCTCCACAGGCAAGGTGTCACCCGATGCCGTCACAAGCTGGTATGGTCGGCTCGGCTTCCTCGTTGGCAAACCCTTGGCCACGTCAGGTCTGATGATGATCACGGCTGCCCCGGTGTCGACGAATACGCGGCACGGCTTCCCTCTCACCCAACCGTACGCGATGAGGCTATCATCCATACGCCGGCTGACGGCGCGCAGTGTCACTCGAGGGGATGGTGGTGATGACGCTGACGTGCCCCTCTCCTCGACAGCCCTTAGTCGTTTTCCGGCTGCTCTTCCTGGTGTGGGCAGTCTCTCTCCAGGTGTCCTGGCTATCCACACCCCCAACACAGGCCACTAGGTCTTCGCCGGCATCCCTCGGCTGGTCTTCTGTCTCCGGTGTAGCGGACACTCCTCTTTCTTGAAGAATAAAGAAACCAAACATTCTATCACATTCTAGAAGCGTAACTTAATCTATGCCAGCGAGTCCTTTACCTCAGTTATCTTTTGCTTGCCGGTGCTTGTTTACAATAGCCGCGCTATCATTAACTGCTTAGCAAGGCTCATTATTACCATGAAACTTTATCCGCTGCCTGTTTTCTTATTTGTGCCGAAACTTTTATGCCTGTTGCCGTAATTTTTATATTTAAACGACATTTCAGAATAGATGCATAAATTTTATAGCATGTATTTAAAATGCTTATGATCTATAATCTTTACATTCCTGACGATCACCTTTCTTATAAATTGGATATATTTTTGCTATTCTCCATTCTTCTGGAATATGGCCAAACTTCCAACATATTGTTAAGTCTAATAGTCGGTATTTCAATGGAGTGGAGGCATAGTTAATTCATTATTAATTTTATCTACACCAGGATTTTTTTATTTTTTTATTTTTGAGGTTATTAACTGTAGACAATTCTTTGCTGGCCATGTAGCTCAATCGGTAGAGCACCTGCCTGCCGTGCTAGGGGTCTTGGGTTCAATTCCCAGCTGGGGGTGGTGATTTTTCTCCAACCAAGATAATTCATCTTCCCCAGTCTGGAAGTATGAACGAGAGTGAGAATGTGTGTATGATCAAATGATTAAAACCCAATGAATACAAGTTAACACCTTCGATATGTTCCAAAGTAGAATGGCAGCCGATATAACCATTGAAGTTACAGGCGGTGTATAAATGGAATAACAAAAAAATCTTCAAATGAAATTGGATCTATATTTTCATCTATTATTGTCCTGTTACTAAATTTCTCCAAACTAGCATATTAATTTAATGGTTTTATTTACAAACCTTGTGTAAATTTTATTAGCATGCTGTGCATGCTAAGTTGAGTGGAAATTAACTGCTTTTAAATGGACTATGGTTTGTTTCATTTTTATTTGTAGTAAATATTTGGAAATTAAATCTGAAAGTTAGCATTAATCATGTACATTTTCTCTTCAGCAGTTTTACCAGGATGGAGCAAGAATTGAAGCAGCATTTAGAAAGTATTTTTACCGTGCAGAAGTGCAGCAGGAGAATGATAGCTATGAAATCATTGTATGCCATGCAAATGTTATTCGGTATTTTGTGTGTAGGTAAGGATGCCTTCATTAAAGTCAAATATTTTTAAAATATGGAATGAAGCAATGACATATTTTTAACATACAGAATGAACTATGAACCAATACCTTCAAATTCAATATTGAAAGAGGAAAACATGTTTACTTGGATAAACAGTATAAAAACACTGCTGAGATTAGAATGCTTCTTAGACTAGTAGGCCCAATCATTCAAGTGTAAAAATTGAAAGAAGCGTAGAGACAGTGAGGCAAAAGTTAAAATAAAAGTGAATCGAGAAAACATCAACACATTGCTTCACTAACACTGTTTTTCACAGGACATGTTTCAAGAGCTGTTGCTCCCATCTTCAGCTTAGTCTCGACTAGTGCAGATTGTTGTGGTTTCCTCTTTCACTGTATTGTCAATAGATGGCATGATGTATTTGTCAAAGATGTCTGGTGGTGGAGTTTTGAAGTTCATAAATCTGTGACGATTTTTATTAATGAAGATTTTTTCCTATACGGAAAGGTCTATGGGATGATTAGCATGTTTTACTAAAGTTGTCTCCAAGTTAATGTCATGTCTAGTATCCAAAAAATGAAAAGGTACTGCTGATTTCACCGTTTTTAATGTTTCTTATATGTTCTTTAGTTCTGATGTCTATATTTCTTTTTGTTTTTCCTATATAAATTTTAGGACAAGTTTCACATTTGATGTCGTAAATTCCTGGTGTTTCTTTTGTAGTAATTCAATTTGTTTGGGGGGGGGGGGGCTTTTAAAAAATTCTTGATATTGAGTCTATTTTGAGGTGCAGGAACTATCTTGTGTGTTAAGAAGATTTTTTGGAATTTATTATGGACTGATGGGTGGAAGGTAAATTTCTTAAAAATTTTGTTCCCTTTTGCTCCTTTAGGTTCTAGGGTGGTGGTTTCTTTTGTTTTCTTGGCCTTGTTTAAGTTTGTTAATTTTTTTTGTCCACTAAATTTGGGCTGAAACCGTTGGACATAGCTACCTTTTTTATGTGTAGGTGTTCTTGATAATCTTCTCTGTTTAGTGGGAAGTTGATCATCCGAAAGATTTAACTGTTGAAAATGGCATGTTGGTATTGTTTGGGGTTGAAACTGTTGTTCTTAATATAATTATCCATGTGTGTCAGTTTTCTGTAAATACTAAAATTGAGTTTGTTGTCCATTTTTTTAATCTTGATAACCGAAAAGGGAAGCACCCTATTCTTTTCTGCTTCCAAAGTAAATTTTATAGCTGGAATATTCAGAAGTCCAAGAGCATCTTGTATGAGTTTCTTAGGTACTATTCCAAAAAGGTCAACATAATGATACCAAACTTTGAAATAACTTGGAAAAGTTTTTGTGATATGGGTTTCAAAAGTACTCATAAATAAGTAAGTTGTGAAAGTTCTTCTATTTCTTCAGAAGTTACTTGTATTGATTCCATCCATTTTTTGAGAAGTGGGATAAGCTCAGTGGTAGGTATACTTGAGTATAAAGATGTGACATCGAAAGAAAATAAAGCATCTGTAGAGTGGACAGTTGTGTTCTTCAAGAGATTTATCAATTCCATTGAGTTTTTGATACTTAAATTTTCAAATTTTGTGGAAGTGCTGAAGATTTGAACCAGCCATTTTGATAATTGGTAAGTGGGTGCACCAATGTTATTAATTATTGTGTGAGGGTGATTCGGGTTTATGTATTTTGGATAAACCATATATGTATATGGTATTTTTGGATTGTCTATCCTATTATTAAACTCAAACAAGGCCAAGAAAACAAAAGAAACCACCACCCTGGAACCTACAGGAGCAAAAGAGAACAAAATTTTTAAAGCTCTCTCCCCCCCCCCCAAAAAAAAAAAAAAATCAATTACTACAAAAGAAAAACCAGGAATCTACGAGATCAAATGTGAAACTTGCACTAAAATTTATATAGGAAAACTAAATATAGACATCAGAACTGAAGAACGTATAAGAAACATTAAGAACAGTGAAATCAGCAATAGCTTTTCATTTTTTGGATACCAGACATGACATTAACTTGGAGATAACTTTAGTAAAACATGTTAATTATCCCATAGATCTTTCCGTATATAGATATGATATGCAGCTCTTGTATTTTGTATTGTATATTTGTTTTCTGACATCTATTGTAATAGCTCAATGACAAAATCTATTATTTATTATTATTATTATTATTATTATTATTATTATTATTATTATTATTATTATTATTATTATTATTATTATTATTATTATTATTATTATTATTATTACTATTATTATTATTACTACTACTACTACTATTATTATTATTATTATTATTATTATTATTATTATTATTATTATTATTATTAAGTAGCTATGCCATTCATACAGTTTTGGCTTCTCTCTCTCTTAATTAACTCACTTGGTGTAGTTCACATTGTGTAATGCTTCCAGGCAGATATTTTGTGTAAAATCTTCCAAGGTATTGTTACTATATACATGATTTTTTTAGTATAGATAAAAAAACACAGCAGATTAGGTCTATGGACTCTATGATGTCATTTACTTGTATTTATTTGACGGTAGTTTATATGTAGTTACGAATAGCAATTTGAAAACATGTAGTTGATTTATTGGCACTACATTGCTTACATTTTTGTAAAATGGGACATATTTTTTTGAGAGCTCAATTGGTTGTCATAAACCTGATGCCAATTGCTGGAGCGCAGTGTCTTGCACTGAGATGGTTCACTATTCTTGTCCTCTGGTGTCTTTTTTTTGGGGGATGGGGAATTTCCTGCTGAGTTTGTTGCTTGTGGTGTGTGCAAATTGAAGACCCAATCTTAATTTTTTTTAAATGAAAATGTCCCAGACTGTTGTTTAAGTAGAAATGTTTTTTCAGAAGTGCAGATTCAGGGTCAATTTTATGTTCGTCTTGTGAAAAGTAAGCTGAAACTGCAGTTTCTTTTTCTTGTTCATACTTCAGATTTTTAAGATGTTCCTTTGCTCTTGTTTTCAATGTCCTTTTTCTTTTCCAAACATCAATTTTGTTGCTGTCTTTGCAGGTAATTTGGTACATTCTTATTTTTCTATTGCTGAAATGGTATCCTTTAGTTTTGAATGTAGTATGGCTGCAGAATAAAGATAAAACATCAGCTCTCAAACTTTGACTGTAGACTCTGTTGAATATCAGGCATTGTTTTTGCATCTTCAGAGACTATTCTCTTTAAGCATCATTTAAGTATCATATATGCAACCAATCCCTTATGCAGAGTTTAATTAGAGGCAAAATTAATCTAATAAATAACATTTAAATAGCTAGGACATGAATTTGCCATTCCAGAATATTCATTCTTATACATTTATCATTAATTCCTTAAAAGGTTAAAAAGACTAAAAGTAATTACCCTTTTTAGATTAATTGATGGAAAAATTAGTTGTTACACATTAGCCGTGTGTATGGCAAGTTTAGATAGGTAGAGAACCAGACTGAAAAATTCAGTTCCATAGCCGGAATTTGAACCATGGATCTTCCAATCTCCATCTGACTCCTCTTAACTATTGAGCTGCCATGGCAATATGCCAGCATAACACCTCCAAGTGATGCGTACTTTCTCTGGTGAACCACAGATCTCATATACAGGGAGGTACATACCTTTTGTGATGACTTACTATGCTGTAACCACTGAAGTACCTGGCTTCATAGTTATACCGGTATTAGCTTAAGTGATGGAAAAATTAATTGTTCTTCCACACTAGCCATGTGTACAGTATGGTTTGGATATGTATACTATCATTAACATTGTGCACTTTGTTTAAGGCAAAGTGTTCTAAAATATTTTGTTGTAATTGGATTCTCTGTGCTTTTACCTGCTCTGTCCATAGTTCTGACCATTACTGTGGCACATGTCATAGTAGAGCATCAATATGCATGATTGGAGGAATTTAGTAACAGTGACATCAAAATTAATCGGAAAAACTATTTGTAGTTGGTTTATTGACACGTTTTTTATATTATTGAGGGACTTGTTTCGGAAGCCGTTGCCTCCCTTTTCAACCTCTCTCCAACTAGCATCTGTTAACATCTGCTCCCCTCTCTCTGCCGGTGGAACTATGAACTTCTTTGTCAAATTATCTACCGGTTGGATTTCAAAGTTCATTATGCTGTCTGTTTCTCTATATGAATATGTTCTCCCATGTTGTCAGTTTATTTTGGTTTATCACTCCTTTTAATAATTTTGGATTTGGATCAATGTCATGATTTTTGTTCCAAAAATGAAATGCCACTGTTAACTTATGGAGGCAATGTCTTCCGAAACTAGTCTCTCGATAATATAAAAAATGTAAGTGATGAGTTGTCAATAAACCGACTTCATATAGTTTTTCCGATTCAGAGCCTCAATAGTTCTACTATTACTTTGAAATCTTTTAGACGAATGTTTGAGAAATTTATTGTTCACTGGTTGGGAACAATTTATACATCCTATAGGCCTGACTTGGCACCCAATATTTCTTTTGTTTCCTTATTTCAACAAGTTTCTAAGCGGCATGTATTTTAATGAAAGCTAGGAAGCAAAGTACTAGAGTAGTTCTCATCATAGATGACAGTGTTCCATGCCACAAAACTTAATGCCTTCCAAGTGCCTTGGTCATAATGAGAACTATCTGTATAATATCTCAGGAATCACGCCTCCCATGGAAAGAAATTCATTTCATGGCAAATACTTTTTAAACTTCTCAACAGTATATAAAATGTGCAGTATGGGTTTTCCTAAAAAGTAGTAAAAAACGGTTGAATTTGAGGAGTAGTGTGGCTAAGTCAAAGTTATAAAAAGCAGATCAGTTGACTAGACTCAAGAGTAAAGCCATACTTTGAAATGCAGTATATGGCATAGTACCACATGATGTTCAATTGTCATGTTTGAACTTCTACTATGACAAAATGTTGCAGCATTTTAAACTGGTAATTGGAATTTAGGGTTAGTGCACAATTGGCATTATTCTCACAAAATTATGGCCCATTAACCCCACACATTCCAACCGTACACTGCTTCAGCTGCTTTGAACTTAAACAATGCAAGCCTTTTGGTCTGTCCAATATCAGTAATTTTGTTTGGTCACGAGTCCACTAAGGAAGAAGTTGGCATAATCTTATGAGAGCAATTGGTCAATTTTTCTCTGAATCTTGTACAAATGGAATTTGAGATCACATTCTGCACATTGACTGATACACTAGTTGAAGAGTATTGTATGGCTTCATGCAGAATAGCAGGGATTCCATTTCAATCTTGCATGGATATGTTTTGCATTTTCAAGTCTTTGTACTTCTTTACTTCAGCACTACCAATTCTCCTTTGCTTAATCTACCTCAAACTGTTGTGTATCTGTCTTCATTATTTTGTCTCCGTGTTCATTGAGTTTATGAACCTGTTACTGCAAAAGCTTCCACAGCTGCAGTCCTTTATGTATATGAGCCAACTGTCCATGACAAACTCATTGCAGACATTGTTGGCATGTAATATCTGATTTGTGCATGCACATTTCAAATTCAACAGAAATACCAACCAAAGTAGGTAGATGCAATACCTGCCACCTCTAGTTAAACATGTGTAGAAACCAGTGATAAACTATTTTGAAACTCAATATTTTTAAATATTTAAATCTTAAACATATCATGTATTTGCATTACCATCTATGAAAAAAGTAACAGAATGAAACTGATTTAGGGCACTGCAGTTCCCACCAGAAGCTTGGCTGAGAATTTCCTTGAATCATGGGAGCATAACATGGATCAGCTTGCTTCCAACTGGCCGTGTGATTCTACGTGCACTGGGAGACACTGGTCATATGCCTGTTAACATCATAACTTCAAGTTGAATATGTGCTGCATAAATGATTATAAGTTTTATCTAAGCAATATTTATACTTACTATTTCTACTTCATACATACAAAAAAGAAATAAATGTGTTCACTTAAAACTTTGATATCAATATTTCACTAGAAATACTTGCTTTGGGGACCCCCCCCAAAAAAAAGGCATTTTTAGAAAAAGTTCTCTTGTGTTGTGAACAGCATAATGCAAAAATGAATAGTTAAATACCAGACTTCATATTTACACTAAATGTCTTCCAGGGATGTGCCATGGTTCTCAAGAAAATCCCCCAAACCAAAAAAATTTTATTTTCTCAAAAATGGCTGTAAGGATTTTGATGGCAGTATCATATGTTTTCCATGACAAAATGAAATATGCACCTGCAAGAAAATTAGCAATTACATAATTTCTACAAATGTTTTTTTCAATTGACATGAAGTAGGTGCAGACACAAGTGTTTGTAAGAATAGTTTGTGTAGTGCTGTGAATACAACACATGGGATTATTTAATACTTCTGTGAATCAAAACAAAAGCCCGTGAACAAATGAAATTTGTTAATATTTTAATATGTCACAACACTTCCATTGTATCATCTTTGTTTGGCAATGTTTACATTAAAACTGCTTTCGAACATTCATAACTCAGTTTACTTGATTGATGAAATATACATTAGCACACATTTCGTAGTGTTACTTTAACCCTTCGTGAGCAGAAACCCATATATGGGTGATGCGTCCAGTCGCCCACAAGCGGAAACCCATATATGGGTGCGCAGTTATAGAGCTATTGTAGTCGGCTATTTTCCTTTGTATAATTCAGGTATAGTGCCAGCAGATGGCAGGAAATGTGCTTTCAAACATTGGTGGTTGGTAAATCCCCAAATTTGCTTTGTCAGGAATTCCTTTCGTTGTTCTCATCAGTGAAGCAATAAACAGTGCGGTGTTTGGTACTAGTAAGCCTCATTTTATTTTGTTTTTTTAGCATAGTGGCAGCAAAGAAAGGGTTGACGGACAAAGAAATGAAGCTTTGTTGAACAAGAGCGATAGTGATTTGTCAGATTTTGAGTTCAGTGATAATGAGAGTGAAATATGTGAGAATTTGTGTGTAAGTGCGAGAGTGACTCAAGTGATACTGCAGACAACAGTACACCTAGCTGGGCAGAGGTGAGTAATTTTGATCCTGGCCCTACATCTGTTATACTAGTGCACAATATCCGGCAGGGACCAATTCTTCCTTCTCAATTTGATGAGAATACTCCTCCCATAGACTTTTTCAGACTATTTTTACATGACGAAATTCTGAAAATAATTACCGAGGAAACCTGAATTCAAGGGAACACAAAAAAACAACCGGCGATGCCTCCCACAAAGAAAGCCAGGATTGCATCCTCGAATCCCCCAACAACTGTTGACATAAAAGCACTAATTGGGGTGGTTATCAACATGGGGCTTCACCCTGCCTCTGACGTCACAGACTATTTTTCTACAAGTTGAGTAGATAATTTTCCATTTTTCAGTGATGTATTTTCTCGTGACGAATTTCTCCTTTCATTTTGGAATCTTCATTTTGCGCATGCTGAGGGAAACAGAAAATTATCTAAGGGAGAATTTATTCAAAATTTAATGGAGAAACTACGGCAAAAATGCAGTTTATTCTATTCCCCATGTCCATTTATATCAGTTGACGAAAGCACCATCAGTTTCAAGGGGATCCAAACAAACCTACAAAATTTGGAATCAAAGTTTTCAGCTTATCTGATGCTTCCAATGGATGTCTATACAATTTTCAACCCTACATGGGCAAAACTGAATCAAATTCTAACCTGAAAACTACCCTTATTGTAAAAGACCTGTGTTCTTCCCTCCTAAAGGATCCTCTAAACCCACCTAAAGGTTTCATGTTTACACAGACAGGTACTATACATCACCTGAATTAGCTGATGAATTGTGGAAAATGAATATGGTGACTACTGGGATAGTTATGGGTAACAGAAAAAATATGCCACACCAACTAAAGTCAGGAAACGTAAAGAAAATGAAGAGGGGTGAGATAAAAAGCTTTCACAATGAGCAAAAGCTTGCCCTGTGCTGGAAAGACAAAAGAACTGTAATGGTTCTCAGTACCAGTCACAAGGGCGATAAAAACAAAATGACAGAGGTGCCTTCAAAATTTCTAAACCAGGCAGCAACATTGAAACCAAACATTATTTTGGACTACACTCGATACATGGGCGGTGTCAATAGAACTGATAATTATATTGCGCAGTATCAGTTCTGCAGGAGAACATGCAAGTGGTATAGAAAAATGTTTTTCTGGTTGCTGGAAGTTTACATTGTGAATTTGTACCTGTTATACACAATGCACATGACAAACAAATGTAAACCGATCCTGTCACATAGAAAATTACGCAAGTATCTCGTCAGATCTCTGGTGGCTGAGCTCATGGGAGTGCGGCAAAACAATGCTACGTCAAGTAAGGGTCGTATTTCTCAGGGCCCAACTTTGGAAAGGCTAAATGGATTTCTGCATTTCAGGGGGAGAAGAGAACAAGGAAGTTGGGCAAATCCTTATGTGGTATGTAAGGCCCAAAAACAAATAAAGAAAACAATATACTTTTGTGAAACCTGCATCTCTAAGCCTTCCCTGCATCCAGATGTGTGTTTCAAAATATATCACAAAGGAACAATTTTAGGGAAAGATGTTACACCCTTGAACATTATATGATGTTTGTTATTCATTTGCTTCCCTTTGTGAATAATCCTGAGATAAAATAATCAGTCTCAAAACCGTATATATACTATACACCCTGCTCCTGCTAGGTGTAACCTCACATTTCTATGAATTAGTATTTATTATTACCATTGGTTTTACAAAACCTATGTTACATATACTTAAATGACAGTACTAGTTCCTGAACTGTTCCTAGTTTGTGTGAACACGTGTGTATGTTAGAACTACAAGATGTGATGCAATATCGAAAAATGGTACTTATACCAATTTTGTGGGAACATTTTTATGCAGTTTAACAAATCTTTACTCCTGTAGGACAACAGTGATGGAATTCAACAAAAAAAGGTACAACATGTTTTTTAATACATTCGAGCATGACAGTATACTTTTATTTGTATTTTGAAGGGTTAGATTTTTTTATAAAATTACCTTCTGCTTAGAGCAGTAAAACTTGTTCGCTTGGGAAGGGTTAAGCATATTTCATAATTTTTATGGATATCAGTTATTTTGTATGACACTTTTTAAAAACATTTTATAGCTAAAACCAAAACATTTTAAATTTCATTTACTTTTATAATGGTGCTAACAAATTATGTTGCCATGAATGCTTCTTTGTAATTCAGATAACATTTTTACTTTTTCTTTAAGTAGAGGAAATATTGTATTCCACTCAAATATTTGATATAGTAATTTCAAAAGAAATACATGTTTTGAGGCACCCTAAATTTAAAAATAAAAGCCACTTATAGAAAAAGGCTATGTATATTCGAGTTAAATGAATTTGTAGGGTCATTATTTATATAGCATAACCCAGTTGCAGCTTTCCCCTCCTGCATGCCACCCTTGCCACCTGCAGGACCAGCAGTTTCTTCTTGCAGCTGTATTGGCACCATGCCACGCTCTGCTGTGTCAGGTCTGTCAGTCAAGTGCCTCTCTTGATACAGGTGCATCACTTATCTGTAGAAGAACATGTGTTTATTTGTAAACTTTATTTTAAGCACATCTGCTTATCACGTGCACAGGGAGTTTGTTGAAAGGTATCCAAACACTATACAAGCACAGCTGCAAGAAAAGCCATATACAAGATCAGAAATAAATTTCTAGCTTTAGGCTCGGTGTTGGACAATCTTTGTAGATCAGTTTTAACACAACACAAGCTGGACAAAATCAGTGCAACTTTAGAGCGATCTCCTCAAAAATTGCTAAATAAATTAGCTCATCAAGCAGGTATATCTCAAGTCTTCTGTGAGAAATGCTACATGTCAACTAAAACTAAAGCCCTGTTGCTATATTCAAGTGTAAACTGTGAAACAAAATGTTCAAAGCAAGCAAGTGAATGATTGGTAACTGGGCTTTCCAATCTGTAGGAAGTGGTTTCATGATCCACCACTTTTTCTCTGGTGAGGCAACGCTCACATTAGTATATATTGGGCTTCCAAAAACCTGCAACTATTGCATGAAGTGCATCACTATGACCTAAAAATTGGAACCCATTTTCTTTAATGAAACAATTAATACAGAGTGATTTTGAAGGCTTATTCTAGGGCCAGTTTTTGATCGTTTGACAAAAAAAATCCTATAGTTGGTACCAACAAGATTCTGTAACAGCACATATGGCTACTGAATCATTAATGTTATAGAAGTGTTTCATGACAGATATAAGTGTTGATCTGTGACTCCCTCATAATCCTGACCTAAACTAGTTGCAATTTTTATTCATGGGGTTCTTTGAAAGAGGAAGTTCTAACCCTCATACACTACAGGAGTTTAAAGATATGCAAGAAATCACCAGAATTCCTGCTGCTGAGCTTGGGCGAGTGAGCAAGAATACTTTTATGAGATGTGTTGCCTGTTTGAGAGTAGGTCAACATTTCCAGTATCTGCTATGAGATAAGGTCTCGAACTACTTAATGTTACCAGCTCATTTGTGCAATGGAGAGAACCTGTTGAGAATATTACCATATATGCTAATGGTCCTGTGTATATAATATATAAAACAAACACAATTTAATTGATGTATTCAAATATTTCATAAATGCGCAAGATTTAACATTAAAACATCTAAGTAACTTTGTAATTCTTTAAGTATATAAGGCAAAGTTTTTGCCAAAATCATTTAAATTTCCTTCACACAAAAATTTAGTGATTTTTTATGGATGTAGTAATCCGTTTTGTTACTATACAGAGTATAGTTTTGAATGTCTAGGAAGTGTTGAACTTTAAACAATAAAAATGATAAATCACAGTACTATACACAATGAGTTTGTTTATTACATCCCCTGAATTTCCCCTGCTTCCATTTAACTGTATCCTTATTACTCTTCATCTGATTAGACCTTTCAGTTGACCTGCATCTCGATAGTTGTCTTGGGCACTGCATGGCAGGAAATTTTCACTCTATAAACCTTTGTCTCATGGGAGCAGGGTTTCTGGCTTTAATCCCCACAGAGGGAGTGTGTGGCTCCTTTAGGTGAAGTTGCCAGTTGAACTAGATACCACAGGGAAGATTCAATCTGTAAATGGTAGGGACCCTACCTCTGTTCATGCTAGGACTGCTGGATTGGCTACCCTCTTGTCTCTTGCTCACACCTTCCTCCTGGAGTACTCCCTTTGGGGGCAATAGTACAAATGGCTGCATGGCTGTGATGCCAAGTCCGCATCACTTCACCCTCACCTCAGTGCAAACCACAGCCATATTGATCAATTATTTTCCATCATATAACTTAAGATCAATTGATAATAACATAATAAGATTGAAGATGCCATGTCTGTAGCATCAGAAGAAAAGAGAATTCTGCACACAGCAATACATGCACTGCATTATATTTTTACTATAAATACTGTGAACTATACTACTATCACTAAAGAATCTCCTACCAGCAATACTGGTGGGGCAACTGCTTAGATGTCCACTTTTACAAAATTCTGTTCTGTTATATTCATATTTATGTTGGATCTTATCCTTTAGTTTTATGAATGTTACCTTTTTTATGAATGTTACCTTTTTAATGATTATATTATTGTTTGGTTAACTTGAAACTGGATTAACCTGCAAATTTTAATGTGTATTAATATAGTTAAAATTAATTTATGTGTGTCTATTGTTAATTTAAGAGTGTGATGATAAATATATTTGTGTAGTAATATTGGGCTAAGATTCGAGAAATTCTCAGTTTTACAGAGGAAGATAGCTGCTTTTTTGTTCCAGAATGTTGCCAAGGGAATTTTTGTGAGATGAAACATGCTGCTCTCTAAGGATGTATCTAGGTGTAAAAAGTTAATCCAATCAGGGGCAAATCATGCTATGGCTTCTAGTGTAGGGGCATACCATAAAATTTGGGAGCAAGCTCCATAGAGAGTTCAAGAAATACAATAAATGCCAGAACTTGTGCTGCACAACGCAAATTGTCGAACCAAGTACTGTGCCAGACCACAACACCAGTGTAATGTGTGACCAAAGAAATAAAGAAATACAAAAAATGCCAGAACTTGTGCTGCACAACGTAAATTGTTGAACCAAGTACTGTGCCAGACCACAACACCAGTGTAATATGTGACCAAAGAAATAAACCCTAAACAGATAAAGCTATTGGTGTGTCATTGTTAATTCATTTGCCTGTCCACTCCCATGTTTTAATTTACGACCTCTAGTCACAGAATTATAGGCATGTTTTCAACTGGGCATCGCTACAAAAGCCAATGAAACCTCCAAGCTGGCCGCTGACGTAGCATTACCATCCAGAGAACCTTTTTATTATTATTGCACTGGGTTTATGTTGCACCTTGAAGTATACTACCAACACGCCCAAGTCATGCACAGCTGGCCATGATCAAGGATGGGCCTTGGTGGATTGGAGGTCTTGGTACTCTCTATGTACCATCCACCACATCGGCAGTTTCTAACCTAATGACTATCTCTTCATCCTAGCCCTATATCCCAGTGCTATCATGGCCGGCGACTTCAATGCAAAACATCAACGTTGGCATTGCAGTCATCGGGCAGATGCAAGAGGCAATTCAATCATTCGTCTCATAGATGCAGACCCTCATCTTCAAGTGCAGGGTCTCTAGCAACTCATTCATTATCTGCGAGGTGGAGGACTGGCTTCGCTGTCACAAAACATTTACCATTTCATCTCACCCTTACATCTCTAAATGTATTACATTCAGATCACAAATCGGTGTTGACAGAAGTCAACACCAGGGTTGCCAGCCACGACATCTGGTATCAAACGAGAGAGGTCAATTTGGAAGGTGTCAAGAATTGCCTCCGCACTGCCATCCCGCCAAACCCTAGAATCACAAATATACCTTCCCTGGGGAATGCAAATTCATCCTTCACTTCCATCATGATGCGAACTGCCAAAATCTGACAGTCCACTCCCCAGCTCCCCTTCATACTGATGTCCTTCCTTTGGAAATAATCCTCCTAATCCGCCGATCCTGGGCGGCACGGACATTATACAAGTATCACCGCACGCCACATATTCAAGCGCTCCTACGACGTTTACGTCGAGAGGTCAGTCTCGTGCTCGCGTGGGAGGACCAAATGGCCAGGTTGCGCTTCGAGGATGGCGACGTGTGGAGGATCACTAAGGCCCTGAAAAATCGCAAAGGTCAATATACCTCTCCCATCCATGGCACCCAAGGTCTGAACCTATGAACCCCGCGCCAAAGCCAATGCTTTCGCTGAGTACCTTGAACGTACTCTGCGTCCAGGAGAAGACCCCCAGGACATCTTTTCTGAACGTGTCTGTGGGGAGGTGCGTCGTTTCTTACGCCGTTCTCCTGAGGATGCGGAAAGATCACCTGCCGTCCGACCTAGTGAAGTCCAGGGCGTACTCCAACGTCTAAAATCCAAAGAGGCAGCGGGGCCGGATGGGCTGACACCCCTCATGCTCCGCCATCTTCCCTTCAATGCGGTTCTCTTCCTAACAAGTATCTTCAATGTGTCTTACCCTAGGGTACTTTGCACGAGAGTGGAGGGAGGCCCGGGAGATATGCATATTGAAACCTGGGAAGAATCCGGTACATCATTCCAGCTACCGTTCCATTAGTCTCCTTTCCTCCCTCTCGCAAGTTCTAGAGAGGTTGACTTTACCCGCTTGTCCCCAATTCTTGGGAACGTTCAAGTCATACCCGATCACCAGTTTGGTTTTTGTCCTGGGCACTCAGCAGTCCAGTAACTGCTGCAGGTGGTGGAGACCGCTGCCCTGGGCTTCCAGGAAGGCGCCTTCACTGTTGCGCGTTGGATGTCGAGAAGGCCTTCTCAACGATATGGCACGCCGGACTCCTGTATAACTTGATCCATCTGGGGCTCCTCACTCAGATGGTCAATATAATACACAGCTTCCTACTACACCGCACATTCCAAGACATAGTCGCGGGGAAAACATCAACACTCAGACCAGTGAGTCCCCGAAGGCTCTATACTATCCCCCACCTTATTCAGTGTCTTTATGGCATATTTCCCCACAGAGCCACGAGTCGAAATGGCACAATATGCTGACGACGTGCTTCTGGTCTGCAAAGACAAACATAATCAGAGCCTTTAGCCCTTACAGACAGCTCGTCTCAACAGTGGTGTCGGCGTTGGCGGATGTCCGTTAACCTGGACAAAAGCCACGCCATACTTTTCACAAAGCGCCACACCCCCCGCAGCCTGCCCCAGTTTCAGCTTCCGGGGTTGAATAGAGTGGACTAAACCTGTCAAGTACCTGGGAGTCCAGCTGGACAGAGGTTTATCTTTCCGCCAGCACATCAGGGACCTCTCGGCAAGGATGCAGGGAGCAGTTGCATCCCTGTATCCAATGCTGGGATCGACCTCGATGCCGGTTGGCCTAAAGTTGTACCTCTTCCGAGCGCTGGTAATTCCTGTGCTGCTGTATGCCTGCGAGATCTGGTGCATGGCCTTAGACAGCTGGCTGGTATGACTTAAACCTGCACAGAATAGAGGACTACGGTCCATCTATTCAGTGGGTCGCTCTTTTTCTACCAGGTTGCTTCACGAAGCCTCGGGTGTTCATTACGTGGCGAATGAAATTAGGCATCGGGCATCAACATTTTACGCAACTTAACCTAATCATAGAAGCGCCCTTGTTAGATTAGCCGTTTCAGGCTGCTCCGAGTACCCGCATGGGTTGTGGGCACCCGATATAACCCAGGAGATAATCCTAACAGCAGCTAAAGCTGAGCTCCACATAATACTTCTAAGTTGTTTGGTACCAAAATTTGTCCACCTCTAACAAATTTAAAAATTAGAACACCACGGTGCAAGGTTTTGCATCCATTCCTTCAACCTGAGGTACAGACAATTTGTTACCTGGAAAAAAAAAATGTATCTAAAACTCGCAACCCATCCTACACCATCGCGAAAAGAAAAACCTTACCTGCGGTAAAACCCTTAACGGGTGGGTACGCAGCAACAACCTTCTGACTTAATACAGTCAGCCAGCACTTCTTTCGGTCGGTCGGTAGGGAATGCAGTCACCTCTACGACTCACCAAAGGAAGCTACAGGAGGAGAACAGGCAAGGGACACCAGCCGACAGAAGTATGGTAAAAATATATTTCCAAACGTGAAATTACATAACGGGACTTAAGCAGAAAGGTGACGCAATCATATTTTTATAGAAAAATTTTGTGCACTAGTCCATTAAGGATTCTTTTAAAAGGTTAGAACAAAATGTATGTAATATATATATAATATATATAGAGAGAGAGAGAGAGAGAGAGAGAGAGAGAGAGAGAGAGAGAGAGAGAGAGAGAGAGAGAGAGAGAGAGAGAGAGAGAGAGTTAAAATTCAAAGTTCTTAGTAATGAATAAATGAATTGTGTGTTCGTTAAAACTTGTACTTATAATTTATCAGCCACTCCACCTATAGTTTACCAGATCCACATAGAACGCTTCCAATAGGCAAAGGGGGGAAATTAAAATATTCTAACAACTAACGGCACAAAATGATAGCAGAGCCCTAAGTTTTCAATCTCTTTAGTCGCATATTTACATTCATAATAAGTTTTTGATAGTTAAACTTCTTGCCTGAACCAAGAATTTATATTTATTTTGCAATTTTTCATTACTCACAATGCATATATTTAATTTATCAAAGACTAGTGTTAACCGCCACGTGCCTTTCTGCTTTTAACCATCGTCACAAGTGTGGGCCAGCCATATCTTACCTTGTTTTGGCGGCCATTAAAGCTCACATTTACACACTTAACGTTGCATTTGAAGGTAATTAGAATAGTCTTTCATTATTGTTCTATTTTCACTCACTATTGATAGTTTTCTGTCAATTACTACAATGGCACTCGTCAACCTTGAGTTGTTACGTCAGGACGAGCTGGTGACTTTAGCTCATTTACGTGGTTTAAAACCAGATGTCACAAATACTGTCCCGGTGCTTCTACAATTACTCCGTGAATACTTTGATGCACCAGTGAATATAACAGCTATTTCTCCAGCATTTATACGCTCCTTAAATTCTGCTTCAATTCAATATGAGGAATTTACTTCCCTTATTAATGAATCATTAACTTCATTTTCTGTAGCTACCTTGCGGCGGCGCAAAGCTCGCTTAGCTTTTTGTATGGATGTTTTCCAATTATTATTGCGTGACACTAAACTTACAGACTATGAAAATACCGTGAATGTATTAAATCAATTCTCTGAATTATTGGCTAAAGTTACGGGTTCATTACAACCAGAGCAGGAAAGCACTACATCTTCCGTTAATCCTACTATATCGCCATTACCTACTGTACATTCAGACAGTATAAACGTACCTGTGAAGTATGATCCTTTATTTGAAACCTTGAAATTGCCACACCCACTCCAGACTTTGTTGAAAGATAAAACCTTTCAGGTTGATGCTTCTAAACAGGCCTTCCATTTTTTGTGTTTTTTATTCATTTTCTGGAGGAATATGAGCCTTTAAATTGTCCTCTTTTAGATGTGTATTTGTTAATTTCAAGTGTTTCACATGCTAAAATTGAATTTCTGATTCGTACGGCCAAATCTCAACATCTACCTTTGGCGATGTTTCATCGTTCCATTATTGAATTTTTTTTCCGACCGAGAATCCTGAACACATATTTGGAACGTTATTTTTTTTAAACCTCAAAGTCAATCTGAGGATTTATTAGCATTTTTAACGCGTATAAAATACACTGTAAAGATTTTTCAACTCAGAATGTGCTGTCTGTAAATTAATATTATCAGGATTAAACTCTAGTACAGGTATATTGTGTGTGTGTGTGTTTTTTTTTTTTTTTCTGGGACTCCGTCATCATATCAAGAATTGGATTTGCTTATTACCTCAGTTCAGGAAGCGAATATTAATATTGACCTAGCAACACAAATGCGACTTCTTGTGCAGTTGCCGGATAAGCCGTTTTTTTTTTTTTTTCTTCCAGTTTCAACAACTCTCCAAGTGCCATCTACTTCAAAGGTACATGCTCCCGAGGAACGTTCACATTTCTGTACATATTGTAAACAAAACCTGGCCACGCGTTTTAGTTATTTTTTTTTGGGGGGGGGTAAACATCAAGCATCAAAATGGTCTCATTCAGCCTGGCTAGATCAACCTATATGCTCTAAGGTTGTGACTGGTAGACAGTTTTTACCTTTGCCTACAATTTCGATATTTTGTGAGAAACCAAACACCAATTAATTTAATTTCCGAGAGGCTTTGGCATAGATTGTTAACGTTGCAGCTTTCCTCTTCGGTTTGGTTTACCATCCAGGGCACTTCGATTTCGGGTCAACAATTGCTCTTGCATGGTCCTGTTCTTCTGCGTATTAAAATCGATAGATTTTCCTGCAATGTCCCGTTTTTCATTTCTAAAGGTATTCTATATGTTGTATTGGGTTCTGCATTTTTATTGCAAGCCCGCTTAAGCCTTGATTTTCACACCTTTTCTTTTTCCCTTCCCTCTGCTCCAAATCATACAATTTCCTTTGCCTTTGGTTCTCCTTCCTCTTTTCTTCTTTCTTCTCTTTCTCTTTCTTATTTTCCTACCCTTACCCCTTTGAGTTTTGCACATTTATCGGACACTAAGCAGTCGCAGCTATTGCGTGTTTTGCAATCCTTTCCTGATGTTTTAACAGATTGGTTGGGCGCAGTTAAAGATTTTACTTATACTATCCCATTAAAGCATACAACACCTGTTCGTTATCCGCCATTCAAATTAACCCCTCACAGAATGACTATTTTGCGTGAAAAATAAAGGATTCATTATGTAAAAAACTGAAGCTGTGACAGTGAAGTAAACTAGGTTATCAATAATAACTAAACACTAGTAACACAACTTCACTTATCTTATTTAAATCCTGGGACCGGTTTCAAAGCAAATATCTGCTTTATCCTCAGCCACTCAGATTGATAAACATACCTCTAAATGAAGAAGAATTTAATGCGGAATATAAACATATTATAAACACTGCTTTAATTAACGGCTTTAATACAGATTTTATAATCAGAAGAGTAGAAAAATTTAAATATAAAAAAAATGTTAATGATGTTTCCACTCTTAAAAAAGTAAAAAAAGATTATATTTTCAAAAAATTTACTTATCATCCATGGGCAAATAAAAAGTTCCAAAAATGTTCAAAGAAGTGGGTATAATACTAGCACCTCATAATAATTACAGTATAAAGAATTTGCTACAGTTTTCTAAAAAAGACAAAATTTCAGACAGCAAAAAATCTGGTATTTATCAAGTTAACTGTTTAGAATGCGATAAGATCTATATTGGTAGAACCAAGCGTAATTTAGAAACCAGAGCGAAAGAACATTTTAGAAATATTAAATATAGACAGACAGAGAAATCGGCAGTGGCTGATCATTTTTGGTCATATAATCATGAAGTAAATCCAGAAATTAAATTATTGAAACAATTGAAAGAACCGATAGATTTAATGGTTTTGGAGAAGATATTTATTTTGATAAATAAGGATCGCGTAATGAATTTTGATATCCCTCCAATAGAAATCATCAGTAAGTTTGTGTTGTCCCCGGTAGATGGCAGATAAGGAGCTATTCTTCAAACTCCGGTAGTGGTCAAGGTCAGTCAGTCAGATAGTGGGTGAGTGGCTGAGGATAAAGCAGATGTTTGCTTTGAAACCGGTCCCCGGATTTAAATAAGATAAGTGAAGTTGTGTTACTAGTGTTTAGTTATTATTGATAAAGGATTCGTTGTTAGAGCAGAGTGTTATTGAAGTTTTACAAAGTTCTTATGTGAGTCCGTGTTTTTTTGGTGGGAAAACCAGATGGCTCACATCGATTAGTTGTTGACTATCGTAAGCTTAACTAATGTATTGTTACAGATACCATGCCCTTGCCACATTTACACGATGCAGCACATTATTTCAAAGACGCGCGGGTTTTCATTACACTTGAACCTAATCAAGCTTATCATATTCCTCTTGATGAAACCTCTAAGACTTTAACTGCTTTTATCTGTCCATTTAATGTCTATTCCTTTCGCAGAATACCATTCGGGCTGGCTACTGGGGCTCAAGTTCTTTCTCGTCTGTTGGACAAGATTTTGGACTCTTATAAATTTCAGTTTGACTTTAATTATCTTGATAACCTTGTTGTTTACTCTCCAGATTTTGAGTCCCACTTGCAACAAATTCACCTGGTGTTTCAAGCTTTGCAACAGGCAGGCTTAACTGTTAGTCCAACAAAAATTAAGTTTGCTGTTTCTCAAATATCCTTTCTTGGACATATAATTCCATGATATCGATCCAGAACAAACGGCAGTGGTACGCAATTAACCTCCACGTAAGCAAACAACTAGCGTCCTTTCTCGGAATGGTAACTTTTTGCTTTAAATTCATTACCTAATGTTCTCAGATTGCGGTACCATTGTATTCCTTACGTCGCAAAGGTAATAAGTTTCACTAGGGCCCTCAACAACACTCCTTTGAGATTTTGAAACAAGCTGTCATGAATCCTCCGGTCTTAGCTATGCCAGATTTTGACAAGCCCTTGATGTAGGCTTGATATAGCCCTTGATGCCTCTAATACAGGCTTGAGTGCAATTTTGTTTCAACAGTCTGGTGAAGATCTACGACCGATATTTTATGTCTCACGCTGTCTGTCTAAATCTGAACAAAATTTGTCGGTGTATGAATTAGAGGCGTTAGCGGTGTTGCTAGCATGTAACAAGTTTCGTCAGTATCTTGAGCACCATCTCTTCACGTTGGAATGTGATAATCAAGATTTGTCACATTCCCGTAAGGTTGGAAAATTGGCTCGCTGGGCGATACACATTCGTGAATTTCAGTTTATGGTTCGCCATATTCGCGGGAAAGTTAATGTAGTTGCGGATGCTCTTTCACGCTTATTTGCAGAACCGGTTGCATCGGTATCCGCCGTTTTTTCAAGACTTACCGGCTATATTTACTTCTGTACACGATCGTCAGAAGTTAGCTACCCAGCTTCAAACTATAGGTGTCCAGTGTGAGAATGGTGATGCACCAGAGGGTTATAAGTTGAAAGACGGACTGTTGTATGCCCAGTTGCCTCGAACTAAATAATGGAGATTATTGTTACCTAGAACTTTAGTCCCTCTTATTCTTCAATATTGTGACTTTGTGGGTTCATAGAATTAAAAGTTCAGTTTGCAAAATTTCCAAAATGCTGTTTATTTCGTAGAAACACAATTTGGTCAACCCTTACAGTAGCAGAATTACGTAACATACAAAAATACAATCATCAAGGTCGTCGACCACAGACAAAAGAGTTCACTTTCAAAACACAGCTGCAGACACACGATAACAGTTCCGATTACGACTCTCAAACTGGCGGGCCGCAGCTTCCTTTTATAGCTCTACTAATTGTTGGAGAAATTATCGGAATTTTCTGTAACAATCAAGACAGCACTAGAAAGACGAACCTTCTAGTTATCTATGTTTATCTGTTTCGGCAAGTTTTTTTATCTCAGCGATGCACTATCTGTCCCTTTGTGTACGCTGGCCGCCAGTCGCAACAATGGGTTCGCGACAGTGCTCCCTCCTCAAGGCTGGTCGTCCAAAACAGTACCATCGTAGCGGGCTAGACGATCCACGTATACCACCATCATTCCTCGGAGCACACTGTGGATGTGGTAGACCACGTTGTTCATCAATCCTCTTTACCACCCAGTACGGTCCTTGCCACGGCTGTTGAAGTTTCGGGCAGCGTCCCTTTTTCCGAGTAGGGCGGTACAACCAGACCAGGTCACCTTGCTGGAATCCTTGGCTGTTGGCCTGCCTGTCGTATCGGATCTTCATGCGGTCACTCGCCATCTGGATGTTCTGTCAAGCCATCTCATGCATGTCGTGGAGTTGGTCCACCAGGCTCTCCACATACACGGTTGCTGGTGTTTCGCTTCCGGGGGGCTACCAAAAGCCAAGTCACGTGGGAGGCGTAACTCTTGGCCGAACATTAAGCTGGCTGGTGTCATCCCAGTGGTGTCGTGTATTGACAAACGGTATACCAGCAAGAACAGTGGCACCTTGACGTCCAAGTCTCGATGATGGCTTTCCACGATCTTCCTCAGGTGTTCTAGGATCTTGATGTACCTCTCCACCATGACGTCCGACTGTGGATGTAGAGGTGTTATTCGCCCCAAGTCTTTCCAGTACCTCCTTCATCAGGTTAGACTCAAAATTGCTGCCCTGATCACTGTCTAAAGCTCAATAGCCAGGTGAGGGCGGAGTGTTCAGTCCTCAGGTGGAATGGCTGACCGTACAGGTACTTGTGGAAGTGCTCCAAGGTGTTTACCACCGCCAGTAACTCTGGTCGGGTGACGCAGTAGTGCTTCTCTGCCTTGAATAGCGCCTTGCTGTAGTAGGCCTATCACTCGCTCGTGGCCGCCTGGACCTAGGATAGGACGCCTCCAATGCAATAGTCGCTGGCGTCAGTGTCCACAATGTAGGCGCCGCCTGGTTGTGGGAATCCCAAAACAGGAGCACAGCAAAGTGCTTTCTTCAGGTGCTGGAAAGCGTCTTCGGTGTCCTCCGTCCACACATAAGGTCAGTGTTCTTCCGTCAGGTGGTTGAGGGGCTTAGCGATGTTGGAGAAGCCCTTTATGAAGCGGCGGTAATAACTGCACAGCCCCAGGAAGCTACGCAGTTTTCGCTTATCCTTTAGACGAGGCCAATATCCCACGGCCTGTGTGTCTTCTCCGGTTCTGTGGCCACTCCGGTTGCTGAGAATATGTGGCCCGAGAAGTTAACTTCCTTGCGGAAGAGCTGGCACTTCTTTGCATTAAGCTACAGGTTAGTCGCCTGCAGTCTCTGTAAAACCTTGCCCAGGTTGTCCAGGTGGTCCTCGAAAGTCTTACCGACGATGATGACGTCCAGGTATAGCAGGCAGGCGTCATAACTCAGTCCTCTCATCACTGACTCCATGAGGCGTTGGAAGGTAGTTGGTGCGTTGCAGAGACCAAAGGGCATAACTGTGAACTACCAAAGCCCTTGGCATGTCGAGAACGCGGTTTTTTCCTTGTCTCTCAGGTCTAGAGCCACCGGCCAGTAAACCCTACTTCAGGTCCAGGGTCGAGAACCACTGAGCACCAACAAGCGTGTCCAGGGTGTCGTCAGTCCGGGGCAAGGGGAAGCAGTCCTTCCTGGTGACAGTGTTCCAACTTCCTTTAGTCCACGCAGAAGCGTAGTTCGCCGTTCTTCTTCGTCACCTAGACTACAGGGGAATACCAAGGGCTGTCATACTCTTCGATTACTCACCTGGACCTCATGTCCTGATGCATATCCCGTACCGTCGCTTGTTTTGCCAGCGGAACGCGTCTGGGTGGTTGCAGAAGAGGCCGGGTGTCTCCGGTGTCCATGCGGTGAAGTCGTTGTTACATTGGCTGAATACGCGCTGGTATCGTTTCAGCAGTTGTCGAACCTTCTCCAGCTGTTGTGCTGCCCCAGGTTTTGCGTCGGCACCGGCTCCTGTGTCTTGTCAATTACTGTTACGCTGACCACGGGCTCGCACGTTCCCAACTCCGTTCCGGCCTGAACGGCGTGATCAGTATGTGTCAGGTTGATCAGCCTCACTGGTACCTCCTCTCGGCACGGCAACAATGCCCTGGCTGCACATAGTCCGTGTACAGGCGTCTTCTGATCCAGCATCATGTTTCTGGTTCTCTGGTCTTCCAGTCGCGCCGTCACCACCACCTCGCTCCTCGCGGGAACAACCACGTATTCGTTCAAGAAGACCCTGCAGATTCCAAGGTGCTCTTCGGATTGACGGAGTATAACCTCTTCTCCGTTGAGCCGCAGGACCTTCCTGCCGACGTCGACCGTCGCCTCGTGGCTTCTGAGGGCATCCAGTCCCAGTATCACCTCCTCAGCCACCCTCGCGACGAACACCCACAGACGCATGGCACTCCGTCCAAAGGTCAGCTTCAGCAGAGCCTCCTTCTCCACAGGCAAGGTATCGCCCGATGCCGTCATCAGCTGGTATGGTCGGCTCGGCTTCCTGGATGGCAAACCCTTGGCTATGTCGGGTCTGATGATGGTCACGGCTGCCCCGGTGTCTACTAGCATGCGTCACGGCTTTCCTCTCACCCAACCATCCGCGATGAGGCTGTCATCCATCCGCCATCTGACGGCGCGCAGTGTCACTCGAGGGGATGGTGGTGATGGCGCCGACGTGCCTCTCGCCACGGCGGCCCTTACTCGTTTCCCGGCTGCTTTCCCTGGTGTGGGCAGTCTCTCCCAGGTGTCCCGACTGTCCACATCCCCAACACAGGCCACTAGGTCTTCGCTGGCGTCCCTCGGCTGGTCTTCTGTCTGCGGTGTAGCGAACACTCCTCGTTCTTGACGTCGGGGTAGCCGTCACCTTGGCCACCTCCATCCTCAATGTTGCCGTCAGCGCCTGATGTATGGTTGTGTAGTCGCCGAGCATTAGCCGCTGACGTATCTCGTTTCTCGTACCCCGTCGACAAAGGCGTAGGCGTCTTTCCGGTATAAGAACTCCGGCGGAAGGTCAACCAAGGCCTTGCTAGCCAGCTGCTCAATAGCCAGAACGAACTCCTGCAGCGCATCCCCTGGCTGTTGCGACTTTGTCTTCAGCTGGCTACGGTAGGCTTCGGCTAGGTGGTGGTTCCCGAAACGGTTCTCCAGGGCCTCCCAGATATCCTTGGGAGCTGCTGCTGTCTGCACCGCGTTTAGGACTTCTGCGGCCCGTCCCTGGAGGCTGGCTATTAGCTGTGCGGCCTCTTCCTCCGGTGACTACTTGTTATGCCTGGCTACCGTGTCGAACTGGCGGCGGGAGACTTCGAAATTTGCCGCGACATCGTACTTGGGAGGTTTGGCGCGCGCAGATGTTGTGTCGCGTCCCAGCGCGTTGGCCTTCAAATCCTTCAACCTCTTGCCGACGACGTCCTCCACCATGGCGTTCAGGGACTTGACGCTGCTGTCGGCCTCTCCCTCCAGGTTGTTAACGCGGTTTACCAGGTCTTCGAGGCATTTGATTTTAAAGTCGGCCTTTCCCTCTATGTCGTTAATGCGCTCGTCCACTTGATCCATCCGCTTGCCCAGCTCCGTGACGTCATCCCTCACGCCAGTCAATTGCTCTTCAAATTTTTCGGCGAGGGCCCCGTTCGCAGCCTTCAATTCCGTGGTCAGTTCGGCCATCTTTGCCGTCATTGTCGTGACCAAGTTGTTGTTTGCAGCTTCTGTCTTCGCAGAGAGGTTGTCATTCGCCTTCTTTATTTCTTTCAGTTCCACTGCCAGGTTGTTGTTTGCCGCTTTCATTTCCATCATCTTCTCCAAAATCTTTTCCAAAACGGATTCCATGGCTGTTATCCCACTTCCTGACACCAGTTGTGACTTTGTGGGTTCGTGAAATTAAAAGTCCAATTGCACAAACTCAAAATGTTCTGTATTTCCACCGAATTACAGTTGCAACACTTGCCGATTACATGAATTGCGTAGCGAACACAATTACAATCCCCAGTTCGTCTGTCACAGGTCCACTTCGCACTCACTATTACGTAACACTGCACTCTAGAGCTGAATAAAAACTCCTCTGATACACGTACGCAGTCTTCCGGTCCGTTCGCCACCACTGCGCTCTTTACGGCTGCTCGCCAAGAACTGAACTGACTCGTCCACTGCAGCCCTTATGTAGGAATATCGCTGTTTCTGGAACTTTCGTGGTTGGAAACATCATCCCGATTGTTCCAGACCTCTGGGGGAGGGAAAAGAGTCGGTATGGGGCTCGTGCCGCACTTCTAACTATCCCCTCCGTGAGCGCTACACAGATAAATGGGTAGGCGTGGTCTGAATGCTTCCCATCTGGCCCCTACCTGTCAGTTGGTTCTCTCGGGAATTCCGATGTTCGGGTGACATTATTATTATTATTATTATTATTATTATTATTATTATTATTATTATTATTATTATTATTATTATTATTATTATTATTATTATTATTATTATTATTATTATTATTATTATTATTATTATTATTATTATTATTATTATTATTATTATTATTATTATTATTATTATTATTATTATTATTATTATTATTATTATTATTATTATTATTATTATTATTATTATTATTATTATTATTATTATTATTATTATTATTATTATTATTATTATTATTATTATTATTATTATTATTATTATTATTATTATTATTATTATTTTTTATTATTATTATTATTATTATTATTATTATTATTATTATTATTATTATTATTATTATTATTATTATTATTATTATTATTATTATTATTATTATTATTATTATTATTATTATTATTATTATTATCTGGCCCCTACCTGTCAGTTGGTTCTCTCGGGAATTCCGATGTTCGGGTGACATTATTATTATTATTATTATTATTATTATTATTATTATTATTATTATTATTATTATTATTATTATTATTATTATTATTATTATTATTATTATTATTATTATTATTATTATTATTATTATTATTATTATTATTATTATTATTATTATTATTATTATTATTATTATTATTATTATTATTATTATTATTATTATTATTATCTGGCCCCTACCTGTCAGTTGGTTCTCTCGGGAATTCCGATGTTCGGGTGACATTATTATTATTATTATTATTATTATTATTATTATTATTATTATTATTATTATTATTATTATTATTATTATTATTATTATTATTATTATTATTATTATTATTATTATTATTATTATTATTATTATTATTATTATTATTATTATTATTATTATTATTATTATTATTATCATTATCATTATCATCATCTATTAAATGGAGCACTTTGCTCCTTCTGCAGAATGCTATCTCTGTTACACACTTACCATGTCTTTACCACACTGTTTTGAAACTGGCAGGGTAGCATATTCCTGTGGGGGACTTTCTCTACCTTGGTAAACAGTATATGTGTTCTTTGCACCTGGATATTACATTTCAAGTACTTTAGTGGTTCAATTTTACATTGTAAGTCTCAAAACCCAAGTGTAGTGAGACCAATTTCTTGTACTGCCAACATACTTCTGCTCTTTTTGTTTGGTGCACACTTTGCCAGCCCTCTAGAGGAAACTTTTCGATGGAGAGGGGATTGGGAAAATGGGCCGAGCATTTGTTATGCAGTGTCAAGGATTCCCCAGGAAGATGAAGCGGTTATTTTAGATAGTTTATGTTGTTCGAGAGGAATAGTTGGAGAAATTGTAATGTGTAATGGAATGGATAAAATGTAAGGTAGATTATGTGTAACCATGACAATCTCAAATGAGAGGAAGCTGTTAAAGGTTTTAAAGATCTTTTTTCTGCTTAAGAACGCTGTAGGAGAAAGACGTACATTTGTATCTCTGCGGAGTTATTCAGAGATACGAGAACATGCTTTTCGTCAGATCATTGAAGTGTAAGGAATGTAATGCCGATCTGCAAGTTCGCAGAATCGTAATCTGCAAGGATTCATTATTGAGTATTCTATAAAAGGATATAATCTACAGATCTTAATGTTGTGATAGGTTATAATAATGGTTTTATTAGAATAAATTCCAATATTTTGAAGAAGAAAACATTTGTTATTGTTTCCTACAAATTATTCTCGCTCTGATACTACGGCCAGAGAGAGAGAGAGAGAGAGAGAGAGAGAGAGAGAGAGAGAGAGAGAGAGAGAGAGAGAGAGAGAGAGAGAGAGAACGAGAGAGAGAAGACTCATTGCTCCAGAGCGCCAAGGCATACTTCCTCAAGTTCGACACAGAAGGTGAGAATAATTAATCATCATTCCATTCCTCGCACCTTTTGCAATCTACCGTTTCAAAGAAACGGCTTACCTGAAGATTTTCCACTAGGGTGCTTTACTATTTGCAACATGCTTTCTGACATATTTATTCTGAAGTTGAAGTGGATCTTGGTGCTTCTAGCCCGCTTCGGTAGCGTGGTGGTAGCGTGTCTGCCTCACGTTCAAGAGGTTCCGAGTTCGAATCTCGGTCAGGGTGAGTTACCTGGATAAGGTTTTTTCCGGGGTTTTCCCTTATCCTGAAAGACGAATGTCGGGTAACTCTGGGCTCCATGGACCCCGGACACATTCGAGCATCATTTCACCCATTTCATTCATCGTCCGATATGGCAACGTTGGAGGACGTAAATAAAAAAAAATTGTCGCTTCTACGATCGAATATGCCATGCCCAACGGCCATACCATGCTGAATATGCCGATTCTAGTCAGATCACCGAAGTTAAGCAGCATTAGGTGTAATCAGTGCTTGGATGGGTGACCACTTTGCTTTGGAACACGAGTTGCCATTGGAATCTCCTTCTAAGGCTGGCCTCGTTGCTCAGTCAGTAGAGCGCCTGCCTGCCGTGCGAGTGGTCCCGGGTTTGATTCCTGGCTGCGGGTGAGGAGTTTTCTCCGACCCCATCTGCCCCAGAGTCTGAAAGTATGAATGAGAGTGTAAATGTGTGCGTGATCTAATGATTAAAACCCAACAAATACGAGTGAAAACCTTCGATTTGTTTCAAATGAGAACGGCCGCCGATATGACCACTGCAGTTAAAGGCAGGGTATAAATGGAACAAATAAAAAAGCATATACTGTAGCTCTTCACGGTTTGCATTTTTTTTTAAATCAGTTGGTCATTTGCCAGCATACCTTTATAGTGATACAGCTATCGAGCGAGATGTGCGTGAAAATTAACACGGATTTCAAGGACAGCCGCTAGCCGACGAGACGAAGCGAATCATATTATTACTGTGTATATACTGTTCGAGACCATTCTTGAATGTAATTCGAGAACATTCGTTTACTGGAACTGCCTTAGCACTCGTGGTACGTCTGACGTTACTAGAGGAACCTCGGGCCGAACAGCCGAGCCCCTCCTTCGGGAGTTGGTCGGATTGGGATGGTCTCGAGGGGGCAGTGTGTTCCGGATACTCGTGGGAGATTGGGTACGTCTTCGGACGGGGTTGAGGGAAGCCATTAAGTTACCGGGTACTAGCCTGCTCAGCTAGTAGAAGGTGTGCTAGATCACCAGGCGGCCCCACCGAGGTCATATCGGTAGTCTTCACCCTGAGTGTTGACGCGCGTAAGTGGCGTATCCACTTCCGTCCCGTCTTGTGTCCTTAGGACCAGATGGGGGGGGGGCCCTTGTTAGGAAACTAGGTCTTGCCCTAATGGAAAGCCCCACGGAGGATGCCGAGCGCCCTTTGGGACAGCTCGGACACTCCCTGGTTTAAAGAGGCCCGGGTCTTGTTCCTACGGGGACAAAGCTAATGGGAGTAGACCCTCTGCACTCAGATGCACTCAGATTACTGGAACTATCTCTAGGGCAGGGCAGCAGACGCGAGGCCTGGGAGGGCAGTGTTTGGAGTTTTAGAATTCGTTTGTGTTTCGAGCTTCAAATGTCAGTCGACGAGTGCGGCTTCGTGTTGAGGACTCGGCACAGTGAAGCAGTTCACGAGTCAGTCGGTCAGTTGAGTTGTGTGAATCGGAATAGCAGTGCAGAGAAGTACGATACGTGGTGAAGAGTCGACGGATAGTGGAACTGTACAGATTTGGCGTGCAGCTCCGTGTGGAGGTAAACTGTTTGTACGTCAGAGAGTTTACTTGCAGCGCAAGTAGGTGCGTTTTAAAGAGACATAAAGAAGTATTAAACAGACGCGATTAAGCTGTTTATTCGTGTAAAAGAGAAGGATATTGTATGTTAGAATTGCGCTAAAGATTTTGGTAACAAACAAGTTTAAGGTGAACTTCCTCTCTTCTTCTCTGTTGTGCTTATGTCACGATATAATCTAGTACACATTTGCTGGAAAGAGTTCGCATATTTGTAACTATTATAGTTCATGCTGACGGAGTACCGGTAAGTAATATACAGTTTTTCCATCAGCTCATGGCTTCTGACAGAAATACAACGAGCCAGCACGTCAGTAAACGATTCTAGGAATCAACGATATCTGAAGCTCAAGTAGAAGGTGTGGCTGCGCTTGCTAGAATACTGCCAACCCCAGAATGTACATTTACGCTAGATTTAAGCAAAGAAGTCCCTAAAATAGCGAAACTTGCATGCTTTTGGTTCAAGCAATATATTTAGCTTGTAAAACGATACACTCACATCAAACAAATAGAGTAGCCAGCTCTTCTTCGGAGTCAGGCTCATTTTCACTACAGGAGGTGGAAAAAGAAGCAGAATCACTGTTGTCATTTCCCAGCGCAATCTCAGTGCTGTCTATGATGTTTTAAACTATACTGTCTCTCTCCCAATATTCGTTTTCTAATTTTTCCACATGTGCGCAAAAACCCTGCCAGTCCGTTTCAGTCAAAAGTGATACAACATACAAGCGTTATATCGCGCAGTTTCTGCAGGAATAAGTCACCAGTTACATTTCTTTCTCTAACTATTTGTTTTACTTTGGCCCAGGCTAGTTCTATGGGATTTAGATCACACACACATGGCAAGTGAACGGCAGTGTGGCCCAATGAAACAAAAAATGCGTCCACTTTAAAAAAAACTTCTAAGTTTCTTGGTTTCATTGAGCTTATAAAGATCTGTTTTATGCATAGATCTGTCACACTGGATCCCGTTGTCCTGCAAGCACACTATCATAGCAGATTTCACAGCTTTCCTAGGTGGGGGTTTGTTCGCCTCTACACTGTGATAAGGGGCATTGTCTAACAGTACAACAGAAGAAGGACGCAAACGGGGAGCCAGGTTTTCTGAAGTCCATTTTTCAAAGTGTATATGACTCATTTGTCCATGGCAGTCACCTGCAATTGTTCCGGCCTTGTAAACGAGAAAAGCATTTTTCAGGAACCCATTTACACTACCTGCATAAAAAATTATGAGCCTATTCCCTGCACTATACTCCTGCCATCCTAAGAAGCACACTTTGCTGTGAGTAATTCTGCGAACAAAACCTTCAAGTACTGTAACTGAGTACCAGATGGCAAAAATCATGTCCATTAAAAGAAGAGAAATTAATGACTAATATTAATTAATATTAATAAAGAGAAGAATATAATGATGATGTAATGATGGTAATGATGATACATTAGAATGAAGTCCATCTACAGCCATTTCTTGAAGTAATACTGTCTGGTGGTTCCAAGAGAAGTTCAGAATGGCTTGCAGGAGTTTTTACCTGGTGGAAATCCAACTCGTCCTTTGAGCATCCTTTATGAGACTTTTTCCCTGCTAATAAAAAGTACACATTTTTGTTTACGTATCTCTTTCTCTCCACAACATCTTAGCCTCCTTTTCTTTCTCGCTAGTTCCAAAACATCAGTATGAATAGTTAAAAGAATGCAGACTGTTTGCAGTCATACCATTTCACAGGCAGAATATTCTTGATGCTTTTGCTTATTACCTGTCAACAGTTTTGCAGTCTGAAACTCTCTTTCTGGTTACTCTCACAGTACCAACAGAATGTGTGTTGCGCTGTAACAGAGATGAAAACAGATGGGGGGGGGGGGGGGGGGGTATCAGTTATTCAGGAATACTACATGACCTTTGTTGGAAATGGGCTCTGCCAAGTCAAAAACAACAGACTCGCTTACAAGATGACCTGATTTATTTCTTAATGATTTCCTGTGTATATTCTAAGAGAAAGTGCCTGCAGCACTTTCACAGGGTTTATACCATTTTATTTCAAGCCACGCTTTCTTTGATGTGTTGTAGTGTAATTAGCTAAGCTGACCCTTAAGCGTAGTAAGACTTTCTTTCATACACTGCTGCAGATCTCTACCCACAGATTATATTTTCAAGAGCTTAGTTCCCAAATAACTGATTTCTGGTCCAATTTTTCCTAGCCTATCATCTTTATTGGTGAAATTGTGATTGAAGAAGTGAGAAACCTGATTACCATAAATCTTTTACAGCTCATTGGGGCAACAAATATAGCATATCATCAATAATTTTCTCCACAGCATGTTGGTTCTAGATTTTCCCCATTTCACTTCAACCCACTGATTGTTATTGTTTACAACACATTTATCACACATAATTGCTGGCTGCCAGTAAGTGATTTGTTATTATGATGTGAGTGTTGATGTGTTTATAACACAGAAATCTAACACATACTTTTAACTCAGAGAATGTTATAACTAGGACCCAAATATTGTTGACCTAAAATTGTCTAAAAGTGACCAAAAACTATAGTAAAAGTGACCTAAACTGCTTAAAAATTGACCTAATAAAAATTAAGAATTCCTTTTATAACAATAAATAAATATCTGCCATAAACAAATAATGCATGTGTTGTTTGAAATGAAATGTGTAGTGTTTAACGCCCGCTTTTACTACATATGACACCGCAGCCGGTCATGTGTTGTTTGATAACTATATTTATAAGGTAACTTTCTTAATAGAAAATATAGTTATTACTACTAAACAATGAATAAATTTACAATTATCATCTGGTCATTTTTAATTTTACAAAATAATATGAAACATATATTGCTCAAAATGTACCTTACTTTGTGTTGCAATACACCACCATGTTCATCTTCAGCTTATCAAAAATGAAGGGACAGTGGTTGTCAGCTAACACTGTTAAAAATTAATGCTTTGAAAAATTTCCTTACATTTCCACAGAAATTATGTGCGCATATTTGAAAAACACTACGTCACTGCCTATTAAATCCTGTTTGCAAATGTCAGTTCTGAAGTTTTCTCCTGACAAAATGCAGTTTGACAAACTGCTTGACACCTTTACTTTTCTCCAACAAAATTTCAGTATTGAGAAAATTTTGTCTCTATTTCCTCTCCAATCTCACCTTTTCATTTTGTATTCTATCAGCAGCAATCCAGACTAACTCAATAAAATTTTCCAATGTCATGCTACTTTCTTCTAGGCAAGTATTGGTTTCCGGCAAAAATGCAAAACTTGATCTAAGTGTAAAGAGTGGATTCATGAGGAATGGACAGATAATGAACCTGACAGTGACAACTTTGTATTTGATACATGCTGTTGAATTGAAAAATTTACTATTATTTTCTTTCATTTTCTTTCCTTGCTTTGATCTTATTTCATGCAATGTTTGGAACTAACAATTAGTAGCCTTATGAACTAAATTCAGACACAAAGCTTTTGAAATTAACTTTTGGAGTGCTGATAGGTGTTGAAATAAGTGCCTCAGTGAAATTTTTGTTTAGAAATTTAGTTTCTTTTATATGCTTTTTTCCATTATGAATACATTGTGTTATAATAGAAAACTAATACTTTTAAATAAAGTAATTGCAATTTTTCCAGATATTGTATAAAATGTGTTAAGACTCAGGACTATGTATATATCGGTGAATCTCCTCAGCCTGTGGATTGAAAGTTATACAGTCCTGGCATTTTACAGCCCATGTCGTAAACACTGTCAAGTGCATCACGTTATATCTGTTTCAGCCAAAATGATTTGACTGCTTTGTACCTCTGATTCCAAAAAGTGACTTGCTCTCGCAGTGTAATAGTGTGCACATTGCCCTACACAGTAGCGAAGTTCCCAGGTTCAAATAATACCACACAAAGTTACCTTTTGTATTTAGCAAATTTAATGAGAAGTGACAGTTGCATGGAAGTGTTTCACTTAATTAGTTTACTTATGTAAAGATTTTTTCAGCAAGTTCCTTGAACCGCCACCAGAGGAGACCTGTGACAAAATATCGTCAACTACACCAATGAGAACTAGTCGATGGCCGGCTGAGGATAGAGGCAAAGCCTCTGAAACATGTTCCGGAAAAATTTAAAAGTAAGTGTTGTTTAGTGTCATTAATCGACTCTCTTTAAAGTTAATTTATCATAACAACACTGTTTTCAACACTTTCAAGAAAGGAATTACTTATGTGAGTTTCATGAAAATGTAAAGTGTTACTTACTAGAATATGCTTAAATAAACCTCATAAATCAATGCATAATGACAACAACTTGTAAATATAAGGTATCATTACATACTGTTTTGCTATTTAGAGCCATTCCTTCATACAAAAAAAGCCAGTAAATTGATCTGAGTGTTTACAAAATGCAGTACATTTGTACAAACTGGATAAGTTTGCAAGCCTATATTATGCTTGTTTTAAACCTCTCTGGTTTCCAAAGAAGAGCATGTAAAAGTGACTATGACATCGAGCTGAACCATCACAGATAAACCCTTACAATTTACTTGTTTCTTCTATTTGGTTGAAACTGGTGCTCAAACTGGCCACCATGCTGGCGGATGCAAGATCTCAGTCTAAGCAGGATAGCCCACCTAACATGGCTCGTGTGATGTCACAGCAAGCTAATGTGATGCATTCACTGAGCTTTTGAGTGGCCATTGATCACTCCTGATACACAATATTCTTAAGGTATACCCATAAGTTAAAATATAATGTGGTTATATCTGGAGAGCAGCCCTCCAATGTCCTCCACCATAAGTTATATCGGACAATGAGAGAAATGGGTGAAATGATGCTCAAATGAGCCCAGGTTTCATAAAGTTTAGAGTAACCTGGCATTCATCTTTCAGGATAAGGGAAAACCCCAGAAGAAACCAGAGGCGTAACATATGCAACACGTACCTGCCCGCAAAAATTAAAATCCAGGCTCCCTAAAATATAATGTATAACCGATCAGTAATTAACGTAACGTCAATTACAGCAGGTAGAAAATTTAATGCAATGCATTGTATAATCTTACGTAATACAAACGAAGCTATTACTTGATCACTATTTTCTAAGTATTGAACAAAATTAATAAAACTAAAATTAAGTACATTATAGGGGTTGATATTCTATACCAATAAGAATAAATCTATGCTTCTATCTATTGTTTGATAATTAATATACTTGTGCTTATAAAACCTCACTCTACTCACCTTGATCTCTACTGAAACTGGAACATATGGCGTGCTTTCTCTGATGTGAAGGTATGGATGATTTCACTGACATCAATGGATCTAGCTGTTTTACTTTCGATACTGAGGAGGCTGAGTTAACTTAGTCTATCTTGTGTCATACAATTCCGCAGATAGTTCTTTATAAGTTTGAGTTTCGAAAATGAGCGTTCAGCCGAAGAAACCGCAACAGGAATAGTTAAAAACAGGTAAAATTGTGTGCATAAATCTGAAATGCTAGCAGCTATGACTGAATTCTCTATTACTAATAGTTTTGTTAAGTCGAGTACAGAGGTTAGTACGGATATTTCTTTTTTCACAGCATTTTTGAAACCTATTAATTGGTCTGGTAATGCACAAGATAAATCCTCCCCATATTCATTTTGAAGAATTACTACTGCATTGTGAACCTCTTCATCGGAGGTAGCATTTAGGAATTTTGGGGAAATAATTTTGAAGGAATGGTGAACATTATGCATACCTTCAAATCTGTCTCTTAACTGGGCTACAATGAAGTCCAAACAGCCATTAAAAACAGTGGTTCTGAAATACATGCTCTGATCCACTAGCCGCTCATCCTGAACAATTCATCAAAATGTTTTTAAACTTTTCTAATTCTTTTATTTTCAAATTTTGGTGGAATGCCCCATTTCTTTGCCAGAGATATGGCTGATGACACTGCTTCCTCAAAGTTTTTTTCGATAGCAACATAAATTATCAGCTGCATTCTGAACAAGAGAACACGCTTCATCAAGATCTACATTTTTCGATTGCATAATTTGAGATGCTAAGTTTGCACATTATAGAATCGTTGATTGCAGCAATATCTGAAAAATGATTTCAAATTTCTCCAACTGGTTTTTCAAAACTAGAGCTTCCTCTCTTTTTTCTTTTTTTTAGATATCAATATTATTTTTGGCAGAGCCTTAAGTACATCAACATATGCATACCGAAGGGCTTTAACAGACTGGTTTCTCGAGGACCAACGAGTTGGGCAAAGCCTTTTTAAGGTACAAGAAGATACCAAAAGTTCCCATATTTTAATACTGTTACTGAAGAAAAGATACAACGTTTCTACTGTGTCATAAAAGGACCTGACTTCTTGAATTCCACATGCAGCATCGTTAAGTACTAAGATTTAAATTATACGCTGTACAATGCACATATTTTGCGGTTCTTTGTCTTTGTTGAATTCTTGTTTTAACACCTTTGTTTATGCCAGACATATTGGCACACCCGTCATAACCCTGACCACGGCATTTAATTAACGAGAGTCCTTTTTCGTCTGTTGCACTTAGTATTTTTTTTTTCTATTCCTAATGCACTTTAATCTTTTATTTCACGAAAACCTAAAAAGCTTTTATTTATCTTCATGTCACAAGGCTTTCCAGTGACATCACGTTAAACTGTAACGTATCTAAATATCTGAGTTAATTGATATCTTTTTGTAATGTCCTGTGTTGTATCCATGATAATAGAAAAGAATGAGGCAGCTTTAATATCATTAATAATTGCTTTTTCAACTGCATGGGATAAGACATTTATTTACTCATGTTGAATTGCAGATCTAAGACACTTTTGCATGTATTTTGATTTATTTATTGAATCGCGTAATACTGGATTCTACGTTGCGAGAAGTTCAATAATTGCCAAAAATTTCCACTGTTTGATTTTCCAATTTCCTCCCTATGCCCCCGAAAAGCTAAATTATTGGATGCCAGAGTTAGTCACATTGACAATACGCTCAAGGACCTGTTTCCATATGTTCTCACTTTTCTTTAGTTCTGAATTCATACCCGTGTCAACTGTGTTTTCCTTAAGCCACGAATTGAAAACGACGCAAGTGTTCAAATATGCATAGCTAGTTTCGTGTCGCAATATACTTTTGGTTAGGCACCTCCAATCTCGAACTCCTTCCCTAAAAGCTGACGACGATTTCTATCCTCCAAGCAGCCAACACGGTTTACAGTAAACAGAGTCATTTTTAGATGAGTAACATAACCATTCTCTCCAAATTCTTTGTCAGGGCCAATGTGAACTTTTCGTAATATTTAGTGTGGAAGGACCTGTTTTCCTGCTTGGCATCTTTGGGGAATGGGCCCGCTGGCTTACAAGGATTTTGTCTAACAAGGAACATTTTAGTTTCATTATCTACATCTAATTGATAATCTGCATCTGCACAATCATTTGAATAGTCCGTGATAGGCCTAGTTATATTTATGGCGAGTTTGCTATCTGCGTTTTCATTTTCACTTTCACAATATTATTGGTGTTCACTTCAGAGATGCACTCACTTGTGACAATGCAAACTTCTGTAACTGTTGAGCTAGTTCTACTACTAGGAGAAAAAGGATCACTTCTTTTTAACTAATTTGTTTATTTCTTTTTCTAATTCACGCTTCTTTCTTTTTTCTCTTCTTCTTCATTTAGATGTTCCTAATTAAATTTCAAAGTTTCATTTTGCTGAAAAAGTGCACAGTTAAATAGAAACATTTAAACTTTTAACCACTAAAGTTTTGAAAATATCACACCACTTTTTATGATTCACCTAGTTCCCGCGAAGAAAGCTCGTCTGAAACTGAGTTGACTGTTGATTGACCTGCCAGTTATTCACATCTTAATGTATAATTGACATTGTTGTTGAATGATAAGTGTGAGAAAAGTTAAATGTTTAGAAAAAAAATGTGCATATTACAATATCAGGAACCCTAGACATCAATACAGAATAACTTACTGCCTAATGTAATATTTTGGTACTCATCTTCATTGTTGTAACTATGCGCCGCTCGTTTGTGACGACAAAGAAATATGATGCAAACTAGTGTTATCAGAGAATTTGTAGTGATGGACAAGCAGCATTGTTAACACCCACAGCTGTGCTAAACTCAACTAAACGTTGACCAATTCTAGGAAGCCATTTGGAATGATCTGGCCATTAACTTTCTGTGCAGACTGACATTAAACTTTACTATTTATCTTATACATATTTCAGAATTTATATCTGTATATATTCAAATTGTTATATTCATTAACAATAATATGCTTTTTTTCCTTTTCTGCAGGCTCCCAAAATACCGGGTCTGCCCACATTGCAGGCCCTGCACGCTCTAATGTTATGCCCCTGGAAGAAACCTTATCCAAATAACTCATACTGACCGAGATACAAATTCCAGTCCTCTTGAATGTGAAGCAGACACACTGCTACCACACCGTAGAGATGGGTAAGTGAGCGTGTTGGGTCGATGCATTGCACAGGTCAGGTGGTACTGAGATAAACTGTTACAGGGTGGATCGAAAGAGCTAACACCCCATTATGTTGGTACCACACAGTTGGTTCTTCAACAGCACTTCATCCAATAGAGTAGGCAATATGATTTGTAAGAAATGGAAGCAGTGATTCCAGTAAGCTGGCAATCATAACAAAACAAATCTATTAGATGGCTACCAAAAGTACTAGCCCAAACATTGAAATACTATCAGACCTGGAAGGCTGCTGCACCCAATGTTGATTTACAATGCTCCAGTAATGCATGTTGGCATGATTTACATGGCCAGTGTTGTGGAATCCAGATTTGTCTTTAAATATCACAGTTGCTAAGAAATGTGGATTTTGTTTGGTTTGTCGGATGATCCACCTAAAACGCACCACTTTCTCTCCATGATCCAGCTGTAGTAGCTTTTATTTATTTATTTATTTATTTATTTATTTGTTTATTTATTTATTTATTTATTTATTTATTTATTTATTTATTTATTTATTTATTTATTTATTTATTTATTTATTTATTTATTTATTTATTTATTTATTTATTTATTTATTTATTTATTTATTTATTTATTTATTTATTTATTTATTTATTTATTTATTTATTTATTTATTTATTTATTTATTTATTTATTTATTTATTTATTTATTTATTTATTTATTTATTTAATTATTTATTTAATTATTTATTTAATTTATGTCCTTCAACATTTAGTCATATTGGACGATGAATGAAATGGGTGAAATGATGCTCAATGCGTCCAGGGTCCATGGAGCTTAGAGTTACCTGACATTCGTCTTCCAGGTAACTCACCCTAACCGAGATTCGAACTCGGGACCTCTTGAATGTGAGGCAGACATGCTACCATCACGCTACCAAGGCAGGCGTAGTAGTTGTTGGTGTAATTGAAGATGATAAGGGTGAAGCTGTCCACGATGTAGTACTCTCTACTAGGAAGACTGGCTAGTATGGAAATGTCTATGAATGTCCCTCATACTAATGTGGATACTGAATTACATAGTCACACAATCTGTCAATAATTAGTTGTTTGGTCACTCACAGGCTGCTCTTCATGGATGTTGTGTCTTGTGTCTTCTGTTCCTGATTCCAGAAAGTGATTTGCAACTAGCAAAGATGTGTGATCACGCACGCATGCACACACGTAAGCATGGACACACAGACACATGCATGCGCGCATCCAAAAAACACACACACATTATCAAACACAAGTAAACTTTTAAGTAACTATTAGTTATTATAATGTATGAAAGACTGTAACTGTTGGCAGGGTGTCGACTATTTTAAAGAATCTACTAGGTAATCCTGGAGACATGATAAAAAATTTTTAAGCTTTTAGGTAAAAAGTATTTTAAATAACTTGTTTGAATATGAAGTAAGCTATAAAATAACAGACAAGTTTTTATGATGCATGTTATGCAAATGTTGAAATATAAATGGCATATTTTCAGGGTATTTTAAATGAATGATTTTGATAAGATCCTTCAACCTAGTAATGTCTGTTGAATTAATTTTTAATTCAAGACATCCGATTAATCATTCATGACCAGTCTTTTTACTTGAGACAGTTGCATAAATAATTAAATGAAGAAATTGACAATTTAAAAAAATAAGCAAGCTGAGGAAAAGTGGATGTAGTTTTGTATGTTTGGAGGAATTTAGTAACAGTGACGTCAAAATTAATGGTAAAAACTATTTGTAGTTGGTTTATTGACATTCGTCACTTACTTTTTTATATTATTGAGGGACTAGTTTCAAAGGCCGTTGTCTTCAGTTTCAACCTCTCTCCAACTCAGCCTTTGAAACTAGTCCCTCAATAATATAAAAAGTAAGTGACGAATGTCAATAAACCAACTACAAATAGCTTTTATGATTGGATGTTGTTTATCAGTCATACAAATTCCCTAGCATAGTCTGAATTGCATTTAGGCATCCCTACGCATAATGCTAAGCTTACTAGAGTGATAGAACATAGTAAGTTTTATGACCATTATTGAAAAAAGAACAGGCTTATAGGATGTATAAGGAACTAGAAAAAATATAATTGGAATGCTAAATCATGTTAAAACTTAAACTCCTTTAACTTTTTGAAGTTTGTAAGAGGAATGCAAGTTCAAACACATAAATATTATGAGGCAAATTTTGGGACATGTTTGCTTCTTTTACACTATGGAAGTGAAACAAACATGTCCTGAAATTCAATCCATAAAACTATTTATTTAAATTCTTTTTTTTTTTTTTTTTTTTTTTTTTTTTTTTTTTTTTTTGTAATTATACATAGACCATTTATTTATTCCTTCCATAGATGTCAACAACTATCCCAAAAATTTCCTCAAATTTCATTTGTATATAAGGCAATACTGGTTGTATGCTTAAGAATATTGAGAATAGATGTAACTTATTCAATAGAATTATATATATATAAAAAAAGCGCAATGGTAACATAAGACTTTATTTTCCATTAACATTATACATATATGATATGGTAAGAATTCACTGTTAATCACTTCAATCAAATGAACATACAACAATGAGGAAGAAATCACATGGCACTACTGAAAGCTTATATGGTTCTAGCAGCACAGCATTAATTGGAGAGAAAACATTTGCACATACTTTGCACATATAAATTGACCATGATATAATACCAACACTTTCATTTTAGTGACATACAGTTTGAAATGACATTTATGTATATTTAAATATAAGTGATAATAAAATTCATTGTTCCAAAGTTATGAGTTGCCAGACAAAATTTTGAGTTGACAAAATTTATACACATAAAATGGGAATATATCTAAACAACTGCATCATGCTAGAGCAATAGACATACTTTTGTTTATTTTATTTATAGTAATACAACTTTATGTTTCAAAATGCTGAAGTAGTGTTTATATACTTTCATATGAGATGTTCACAAGGAGTAATGAATGACAGCACAGTCAAAGCAATTCCAAGTAATGAAGTTTGGTGTTTTATTAGGATACTCTCTTTCACGGATCTCTTTCTTCTTCTTCTTCATCTGCCTCTTCATCTTCACCTGGTTCTCCCAGAGCATTTACAAATTCTGCAATAAATATACAATTAATTTTTTAAAAATGTATTTCATATTTTTTTATTACTATAACTTTTTTTATTTTTTAATATTTTACTCTCTTTTGGGCAATACACGAAACTACTTTTTATGCAGATTTTCAATTTTTTCGATAATGATTTAATGCTAAGTGAAAATTAAATCTGTACAGTTGCATATATTAAAGACTTATTTTACAGAAACTATCATGAAGAATTTTAGACATTTACCATTGAAGATCATAATGCAACTTTGTGTACATCAAAAACTGTAAAACATGTCCTGATTGTTGCCAATCAGCTGAGGATGGGACTGGGACGTTCCCAAAGACATTTCTGTATTTAATAGCTGACATAAGTGAAGTTTTAAGTTTTAATAAAATATCACTCAATAAACCTAACTAATTGTTAGTTTATTGTGTTTTTCAATACATTTAAGATTTCAAAGCAATCCCAGCTGAATCAGGGTTTGATACAATGGGTCCAAATAGTTGAATTGTAGAGGATCTAAAATTTTGGAATGTAAATGTTGCACATATTTTAGCCTTGAATGTTACGGTACTATTTATCTGCAAGAGGTAAAGATACTGCATTTTATATTTCTCTATTAATGTCAGTTCCTATTATTTTGTCATTCATGGAATCATCTGTTTATCAGATCACAAATTATTATATTGCTTTCACATTTTTCACTTTTTTGAGTGATTTTCCATAAGATAATTTCAGAACTATACTATAACCACCAATATCATAACAGCATTTGATTGCATTTATTATATTGTAGTTCTCCATTTTTTTGTCAATATGTGTTCTTTCTTGCACTTTCTGTATATCAAACACAAACCAATTAAGAAAGCTTCTAAAAAGGAAGTTCTGTATCCCTCATAGCTGTTTTAATGAGTAGGGCTCTCTTTTTCACAGGAGCACTGGCAGATGGATACTCTTAAACTTTTGGAACAACAAAGATGAAAAACATATAGATACGGTTTTCTGGAAACAAACTGTCAAAAATTCTATCTCTGCTTTTGTTTATTTGCCACATGTCTTTATTTAGTTTCTTAAATCATAGTATTTGCCACAGATTAATAGTGCTATCAGAATGATTCATTACACAAATGAATCTGATGCTGTCTGGTGGCCAAAAGGTATTTCACTAACAGAACCGTAATCCTTCAGACAAATACCTGTAAAGTTGAAAAACCAGAAACCAAAGGATGTCCACAAGGGTCATACTGCAGGCCAGACTTCTGGAACATAATGTATAATTCACTACTCACCTTCAATTTTCAAATCACTCCAAAGTACTAGCTTTTACAGATGATCTCTTGGTACTAACCCAAAGCACCAGCACCAAGAAAGCCAAAAACTATGCAAATCCTGACTTAATAAAAATTGAAAAATGGGCACTAAACAGCAAAGTAGAGTTTAACGAAATCAAATCAAAGGTACTCCTAATATCACAGAAAAGGAAGGTTGAACCAATCAATAGATACCTGAACTATAAAAAACTTGAATAAACAAGAGATCTAAAATATCTTGGCATTTTACTTGATGAAAAATTCAGCTTTAATATGCTACATATGTGAACTACATAGCAAAACACTAACATTAATAAACACACTAAACAGAACAGCAAGATTACAGTGGAGCCTATGCCATCAAGCACTGAGAATTATATACAAAGGTGCAATAGAGCATTAGTTCAGGGACAGGCTGTGAAAAGCAGAAAAACATAAACAAACTTCAGAGAATCCCACAACTGATGAATATAAAAATAGTGAAGGCCTTCAGAATCATGCGTAATTGTAGGTGTCAAACCAATACATCTTGAAATTAATGAAGCAGCGGTATGTACAGAGAAACACATAAAATGACAATTAGATCCACAGAGTACGATGCACCATTGGAAATGCAGAGAAAGGCCCACCCAGCTGAAGTAATAAAGACAGAAGATGTAAATGAGGATATTACATAACACATAGAAATATTCACTGATGGAAGCAGAATACAGAACAAAGTCAGAGCCGAAGCAATCTTTTTCAAGCAAGGAGTTTTAGCAAGAAAAGTAAAAGCCAAACTTCATGATGACTGCTCAAACAATCAGGTGGAACAAGTAGCAATCTAAATACTACTAGAAAGTCTTGGTGGGGTATCAAGTCTAACTTGGTATCCCACCACGTTCATATCACTGCTATCACAGATCTCAATCCTCATTACAATTGGGCATCAGCTGACGGTGGGAATGAATGTTCCTGAAACATATTCTGATTTTAGATTCTTCTCTAGGTGGGACTTGGAGCTAAATCATTTGAGTTGTGCTGTTATATTCTTAATAATTGTTCAGATTTAGTGCAAGCATTCCACTCTTTTGTGTTATATGTGTTTATTATTTGTTTGTGTTTATCTGTAAGAGTTGTTATATTGTATCAAGTTGCTATATTGTATCAGCCGTAATTAACAACTTAACCTCTTCCAACTTTTGTAAAATGGATGGGAACAAAGACAATGTTACATCAAAAAGGAAAAGAGTGGATATCCAACCTTTTCCTACCAGTAATCCCTTTCAGCCTCTGGCAGGCTTGCCAGATACTAGTGATGACTACGTGAGTACATCTAATACTAAGTTCTTATCCTCTTGCCCAGTTTTTCCATTAGTATCTTCTTGTTAAGCAGGTAGCGCTTTGCGGAAATCTACAAATATTCTGAAGAATTTTCCTGTTTTAGCAGTTCTCCTATATCTTCAAGGAGGTCTGCTGCTGTGGGAATCGTGCCTCTGTCCTTTCTGAAACCAAATTGTTCCTCGGGCAGGAAGGTTTCTGTTAACTTAGTGAGTCTCTGAGTTAGGATCCTAGTGTACACTTTTATGATGTTGTTCTCTAGGGCTATCCCTCTATAAAAGTCCACATTGCTGCTGTCTCTACCCTTGTAGAGGACTCGTAGGGATGAAAACTTCGAGCTCTCTGGAATCTGCCCCATGGCTAGGCATTTATTGAAGAAATTCTTCCAATAAATTGCTAATGCTTGCAGACTGTCCTTCAGACTTTCGTTGTATATTCTGTCCGGACCTGCTACTTTATGTTTTCTGGTGGCCAAGATTGAGGTTATGACTTCTTCCATTGTTATTTCTTGGAGATCCGTTGCGTTACCTTTTTGAATAGTTAGCGCGGCTATTAATCTCTCCTTCTTTAATATTTTCTCGAAGTGTTGTTCCCAGGCTTCCAAATTTAGTGATTGGATGTCTTTGCTGATTTCTTCCTTAGCACCTGGAAAGATCCTGTAGGGCTTCTTGTACTTGTGTCCGTGCCTTTTCTTCGATGTGGGTTTCTTTTTTCTGTTTTAAAATTTTCTTGCAGTGTTTTCTTTGGGTAACACACTTTTGGAGGCTGTCCTCAGATTTGCTTTTCCTGGTTTGGTTCAATAGCTCTAGCGACTTTCTTCTTTCTGCGTAGCTTTCCCCGTCGTACCAGTCTTTTGCTTTTCTGAGCTTCCTGGGGATCTGCGCCTCTGTTAAACCGCTGTTGATGATCATCAAAGCAGTTGTAGGCCCGCCTCGGTAGCGTAGATGGTAGCATGTCTGCCTCACGTTCAAGAGGTCCCGAGTTCTAATCTCGGTCAGGGTGAGTTACCTGGATAAGGTTTTTTCCGGGTTTTTCCCTTATCCTTAAATGACGAATGTCGGGTAGCTCTAAGCTCCATGGACCCTGGACACATTTGAGCATCATTTCACCCATTTCATCCACCATCCAATATGACTTAACGTTGGAGGACGTAAAATTACAACAACAAAAAAAGCAGTTGTAGTTCCCCGGTTTCAATGACTTGATGTGCGTATTGGAGGTTTTCCCTGTTTAACTGGAACTTGTGTTCATCTAATAGTCTTGTTTCCGGTTGAGCTTCGACTGTTCTTTTTGGGCTTTCCAAATCTATCCGGAACTTGGCCTACACTGGTAGGTGCTTTATTAGGGCCGATGTTCCTTGGTTCCCTTTTACTTTGTGATGGACAAGTTGGATGTACGGCCTCTGTATAGGATTAAGTCGATGACACTTGCTCCGTTTGGCGCCAAATGTGTGACTTTGTCCCGCGTGTTTACCAAATGGATCCCTTCTGAATTCAGCATGTCTATTAGAATATCTGTTTTGCTGCTTGGTTTGTCTAGACTCAGTTGAAGTTTCCAGTTAATAATACATTTTTGTCGTTTCTGGTGAGAGCCAGAGTTTCGGCTATTTGTTCTATTGCGTCATTGACTTTTCTTGTGGGGCTTATATACGTTCCTGCTATGGTCACCTCCTGTGCCTTTACTACAACTAGTTTTTCTTTTGTTACTATGCTGTTGAGTTTTCGCACCTCTACAATTTGTTGTTGTAGGTACATGCCACAGCCCCTATTGGTCCCCCTCTTTCTTTAGGTGCAGTAAGGACATGTTTGTGTAGTAAATGGGTATGTTCAATTATCTGGTAATCATTGTTTCCGTTACCACTATAATGCCGGATCCAGACCAGGGGTCTTCTGGTGTAATTGATAGTAGTCCTCGCATACCTTCCACGTTCCATAGCATCAGGTCCAGTTCGAATGCTGTCTTTGGTTCCTGTGTGCCTGTCTTGTTTTTGATCTGATTCCTGCTGCTGTCGTAGAAATATCGCCCACTCTCCCCTGTTCTCCCGAAAGCGAAATTGTCTTACTAGGACAGCGGCTGGCCAGAAGACTGGTTTAATGACCAGTTCCCGTTCTATAAATGGGATGCCAACATGGGTTCCATCTTGAATTTTGTACCAAGGCAACGTATCACGAACCAGACGAACGATGCGTGTGCAGTTTGTGTGGGAAAGCGTGTGAAAGATCCCATTATGACACGTGTGTGAAGAAAAAAAGACACTATACGAATACAGCCAGGAATAATCAGAACAAAACCATGTATATTCGTCTACTTTTATTCTTACACGCAGCACTGGACAGTAATAAATTTAAATTCAATTTGCACTCTGTCGACGGTTACAAGACAGCAGTTCGATATCTTGAGCAACATAAAGCAGAACACCATACTTATCAAATGAAATCTGCACGGAATTTCAGAGTAGTAATTAGAGGCTTACATCCTACTTGTGATGTTACGAAGTAATGACTGAACTAAGGACGCTAGTGCATGAACCCGTACAAATCATTCCAGTTTTCCATCCTGTTACTAAAATTCCATTGCCACTTTTCTTCCGAGATCTAAAACCCAACGCCAAACATTGAAGAAATGTGTCAGCTAACAAGATTGTATCATGCTGTAATTAAAGTAGAAGCAACAAAACCCAGACGCACTATAATTCAGTGTCTTAATTGTCAAGAATATGGCATACAGGAAGTTATTGTCACAAGTACGCTCACTGTGTTAAATGTAATGTTAGGCACTCTACTGCGCAGTGCACTAACTCTAATAATACACCTGTCTGCACCAACTGCAAGCATACTGCGAACTATCAGATTTGCCCGGTACATTTAAAGCTTTAACGAGATAGTGCTACAAATTCTCGCAAACACCAAGTATTAAATTCTAACAGTCAACATCTCTCCTAAGCATCACTAGTCAGGAACAATTTCCAAGACTTCCATCACCAAGAAAAACTAGACAGGAATAACTTATATGACTGCCATCACCAAAACCTCAGCATACAAATAAACTATACTCCCACACAATAGCTGCGCAGAACAAAATGAAACAATTCACATACTGTCGAACAAACTGGACACAATGCTATCTCTTCTTCAACCGCTAATTCAAACATTGCATGAGATACTACTTGCACTACTAAGAAAATAATACTAAATAAAACACTAGCTAATCTCTGTTTCATATAACCTTGCCCCACTGACATGTATCACTCCGCGTGCGACTACCTTCCCTCTCATCCTAATTGGCTAATGCTTTCGCGCCGTAGGCCATAGGCGGTGCCTTCCCGTCACGTCGATACCTGCAGTAAACGTCATAATATTTGCCAGGAAGATAGATAAAATCATACAAATAAGAATATGAAGGCATGCAGAAATAATGAAGTTTATAATGAAACTGAGCAAGCTGAAACTGAATGAATGAGTAATGAAACTGGAACAAGTTTATAATGAAAGGCCTTCGGCCTTTTCCACTGGGATTTTTTAAACCAGCACACATACCTTGTAAAAATGCTTGTCTTTCAGTCTTAAAAGTCGTGTCATGCCATACTTGTCGTGTATTCTTCATTCACCCAAGTCTCGTCAAGGTAGTATATTTTGCGACTTGTATCTTGGTACAGTCTGATTGTCCTTAAATAACGTCTTCGCCACACAGCAATATCGCCTCTGGAGCGATAAGTTTTCCTGTTGTCTCAATTTCATGTCACGATGTTCCTACGCATCTAACACCTGTAAGTGCACAGTTGTTCGACTTTTCTCACTGAGAAAGACGGATTCTTCTCTGTGAGTGCATTAAACACATGCACAACAATTCTTTTTTGACGCTTTGTAAAGGTTTTCCCTTGCGATGCTTCAGCGAAAAACTGGCGCTAGACTCTGCCATTATACATATAATAAGTACACACACAATAAACGATCAATAAAATAATTTAGCTCTCGCACTAGGCATAGCGCACCGTCGAATGGCGATATATGACTAATCCAGTTCAAAACAAGGTCAGTGATAAAGGTCATATAAACAAATACGTCATCCCTACGGCTAAATCATGTGCTATCGTGCCATGTTCTTGAGAGCAAAGGTACCTCCTCTTTACTTCGTTTAAGGATTAACATGCATTTTAGATAAATCAACTCTGTTGTGTAATATATTTCATTAAAACAGTTACGAAAATATAAATTTGACAATTCTCTTCCAACATATAAAGACATATCACCATGTTAAATAACGAACTAATTTTTACCGCTCCACAGGCTGCACCACAACAGCAGCCAATGAGATGTGATAAGGTCACGTGACCGTTAAGAGATACGGGGCAAGCTTATGTGAAACAAGGATTATTTGCACATGGAGCTGCAGGGGTTTTAATAATAAATATCATGAGTTAATACAGTTCCTAAAAAGTTATTCAATAAACATATTGCTAGCTACCGAAATCAAATTGGTACCTCATATAGTCTGCAGAATACCAGCATATCACATATAAATAGCTGACCACCCAAGTCATGGCTGTAAGGGAGGTTCAGCAGTACTAGTACATCAGTCATTAGCTCATAGTGAGCTTCCTCCGATAATAAAACAGGAGTATCAGATCTCTCGCATCACTATCAATTTGAATGGTACAAATTATTGGATATTTTTACTTTGCACCAAGTAACAGGCTAGTGGCTACGGACTTCTGGAGCATAATACGTGAAATGCAATCTACCTATCTTCTTGGAGGAGATTTCAATAGCAGACATCCTCTCTTGGGTTGAAATGTATGTAATCATAGAGGAAATCTTTTACATGACGTCATCTATCGTTTTCGAATAGAAATTATGAACCCTGTTGAGCCTACCTATTAGCCAGACGATGGCAGTACTCCTGATGTCCTCGACTTCTTTATTGGTAGAAATATCTCTACTTTCTGTTCAACACCAACAGTAATTCATGAATTAAGTTCAGATCATTATCCATTATTATTTAATGTTTCGATGCAAACTACATATAGAACAAATGCAACAGTAGTAAGAAATCCTTTTAACTGGGATTCCTATACAAATACTCTGAACTTACTAACAGACACTCAGATTACTCTCAAAACACATAAAGATATAGATAAAATAGTTTCTATAATAACAAGAAATAATCAGGCAGCTACATCTCTAGCCAGCGGGCCTCTAAATCCACCTTCAAGAAATACAGGGTGTATATAAATGAATATCGAGGTTTTAACTCTTTATAATATTTATTACATTCAACTTGCAGTTATAAATGACATGTCAAATGAAAAAGCAACTCAGTTTTACCAAGAACCTTATAAATATTCAATGTGACTACCCTTTGTCACACGGCACACATCAAGTCTATAGCCGAGTTCTTCCCAAACGTTGATAAGTGTGTATTCAGTAATTATAGCAACAGCTGCTTCAATCCGGTTTCTTAATTCAGGGAGGTCAGCTGGTAGCGGAGGCACGTACACACGATCCTTGATGAAGCCCCAAAGATAAAAATCGCATGGCGTTAGGTCAGGAGAGCGTGGAGGCCATGCATAGCAAGCCTTGTCATTGGGGCCCTTGCGACCTATCCAACGCTCGGGTACAGGCGTACTTTGTTATGCCAGTGAGGTGGCGCACCATCTTGCTGGAAAATGAAGTTCTCTGGCTTATTTTCTTCAAACTGAGGGAAGAGCCATTGCTCTAGTGCATCAAGGTAAGAAGTGCCAGTTACAGTAGGTTCACCAAAAAAGAAAGGCCCATAAACTTCGGCGGGATACGGCACAAAAAACATTGATTTCAGGGGAATCTCGTTGCATTTGTACCATCTCGTGAGAATTTTCTGAGCCCCAGATGAGCACATTATGAATGTTAACATGTCCGCTAAGGTGAAAGGTCGATTCATCACTGAAGACAGCACGATCCACAAAATTGTCATCGTCATGAAACATGTCGTCTGCGAAGTTGGCACGTAATCCATGTTCTGTCGGCTTTAGAGCCTGTAATAACTGTAAATGGTAAGGACGTAGCCATAAGCGTTTTCTTACAACTTTCCAAACAATCGACACAGGAACTTGTAATTCACGAATAGCCTTCCGGACTGATTTCTTTTGGCTACGAGTGAACGACTCTCTCACTCGCTCAACAGTCTCTTCACTTACTCTTGGTCGTCCCGTGCTCTTTCCCTTACAAAGGCAGCCGGTAACTTCAAACTGATGATACCATCTACGAATGCTATTATCACTAGGAGGCAGTGGCGGCTCGTGGCCGAAATGTTTGGGGGAGGCACGGAAGTACTTGCTTGCTAAATATTAACAACAATAAATTATTGCACTTGTAAACTTTAAGAGCCATTTTGTTTCAAATTCCATCGCTATAACCCACGGAAACAGTGGTTCTCATATTGTAATACACACCTCAGAAATAAGTACAAGAAGCCTAACGCAACGTTTGCCCAAAGCTACTGTATTAATATGCATGCGACATATAAAAGGATGGTATTAGCACATCATTCAAACTCAACCAAATCCAGAAGTTATGTTTCCACATAAGCTGCCACCTCACCAGTGTAACTTTTTAGTGTATATTAACACATTAATACTCGTATTTTGCATTTACTCAGTTTATCAAGAATTACACTTTGGACTGTTTATATACAAAATCAAGTCTTCTGTTCTTTAGTTTAATGACATTTTCCCCCGCTCTTTCACCAAAATCCTGCACGTTCTGAGAGTTCCTTATTTATTAACAGCATTGCTAAGACATTGAGTCTGTCGTTTGTATTTGTATTTCTTAAAAGCGTTTTATTCTTTTTAGAGTAGAAAAGCAACGCTTACATTCCGCAGTCGTCATCGGCGTTGTTATGACAATTTTCAAAAGTTTTGTGATTTCAATGAACACTGACGAAAGGTTGTTTTTGTATATGAACTGAACCAGTTTCAGTGCTCCTTTGATGTTCAAGTAATTTTGCCTGAAAGTTAGCTTCAAATCTGTGCGCAGTTTTCCTTGCGTACAGGTTGGGTTTGCAGCACCACTCATGTGAAAATTTCTTCCGGGAAACGTTCACAAAAATCCATAAATAAGTCGTTACACAGCAAAGATGCACGTCCTAGATGCCCATTATAAGTAAATCTATCTGTAACAGTAGTTGTGATGACGTCACACACCTCCTTGGCATCTCCAACCCCGGCACATTGCATACGTTTTCTTTTCTTTGGCGGCTGCGGAAATTCTTCACATACGTTTTTGTGTAGTTCATTCAGTCATTCCTTTTCCATTTCTTGTTTAAAGATAAGGATGTCACTCCGTAACGTTGCAGTATCTCTACTCTTGTTTTGAAGTTGCTGGTACAAAATGTCTACATGAGGTAGGATTATGTTGAAAACTATTAACCAAAAAATAAAATTTAGATCTTCAAGAGCTCTTCTGTAGCTACTGGCTTCATTTATTGTGGTTTTCTTAGTACAACTCTCTTCAACGGTTTCGAAGCAATCTTTCAGGTTTTCTATGTTCTCGTACACAACATTGACAGTATGAATGTTGTAATTCCATCTTGTTAATGTAACTCTGAGCAATCTTGTCTGTACTACTTTCTCTAAAATATCAGATCTCAAAGAGGAAATGGAAAAGAATGCTGGAATCCAAGACAGATTTGAAAAGAACGCGCGTATCTTGGAATTAGCATTTGTTGCCCTTTGTATGATGTGTATCCATAGCAGTGGACAAAGTACGCATCAGTCCTTCCACTCAACACTGGCCCCGTCAAAGGTTTGAGCAATGGGCTTTTCTTTTGTATTTCCAAGAAGCGGGTTGATTTCATTTCCTTTGCACCTTGTCAGAGATTCCACATCTCTTCCTTCAGGATTCACAAAAGACCGAAATCTCTCATATAAGGATTTCTCATATACATAACGGAATACTAAAACCATCTGAAAATCATTTAAACGCCAGTTGTCTCATCACACTAAATGACAACAAACTCAGAAGCTCATATCTGTTGCTCTATTTTCTTCCTACAGACATTCAACATGCAGTCTAATTGTTCATTCTGCACTGTTTTGGAAGTTCCTCTAAATACTGAGGCTTTTTTCTAAATGTTCCTTCGTTACTGTATCCAGTTCAGCTGTATAGTCAATGAGGTAATGCACACCCCTGGAATGGAAGAAGTAACAGACTCGTCATGTCCTCGTAAAGCCAATTAAGCCTTATAAAAATGTGTCTAATTTTCACTCACTTGAATGTTATGTTTCTTAACCTTTTCTTAATCACGGAGTTAAGACATGATGCAATGTTTTGTTTTCCTATGAGTGTCAGATCTACCACACTATTCATATGGTGCACTAAATCTTCATGGTTTTTTCTTCTTAATTTTTCTGTTAAATGTTTTATATCACTTACTCCATTAAATGTCCACAGACAATTGGAATTTTTAAGAACAAACAAGACACTTGGATAGCAGAAAAAGGATTTGAGAACTTCGCAGCCACGCTCCAGTCAAATTTCTCATACATGACTTTAGAATTAAGGTGCCTCTTAAACACCCAGTTTTAATTTTGTTTTTAGTTTCTACTTTTTATATCAAGAATTCCGGCGTTGGTTTACACGAAAATTTCAATTGTACTTTTCCTTCAAGAGTCAACCTTGAAAATTGCGCTTCCATTAGTGGTTTTACAGAGTTATGCATTTTCTTTACTCACTGGATTTTATAAAGCCACCTGTAACACCCGGTTAATGTTACTAACTCCACAAAGAACTCTAAAATAAGAAACCCGTGCACTTTTAACACTATAAAACTATTCTACGCACTGCGCTAGGCGCGGTTGGAACCGCGCCGGATAAGCACATAGGTATGCAGGTCCTTCCAGAATTCCCTCACCACCTCCAGAGCTGCACGCCTTCCGTAACGTGGAAATGCAGCAGGCCGGCGCTTATGCTTGCACGTCGAGCCATGTGCTGAAGGTATGAAAACATCACTTTTACTACCCTATGAAGCTTTCTCATATTTGAAAAATAAAATGACAATAGTGGCAAGGCCATGGTTCATTTAGGTTGTTTAGGGGGGCGCGCGCCTTCGCGCCCTTATAACGAACCACCCCTGCTAGGAGGATCACAACCGAACTTAATGCGGAACGCACGTTGCAAAGTAACTGGGTTCAGCGGAGACCGACGAGTAGTACACTTCGGACAGCGGAGCAAGCCGACTTACGAAGCATCGACGGGGAGTTCAGCGGAGACTGGCGAGCAGTATACGTCGGACAGCGGAGCAAGCGGGCTTCTGATAAGTATCTCCAATCGCAGGATAGACTAGTAGGGTAATAAGACCACAGCCAATAGCCTCTAGGCTGGAACCAAGGCGCCTGTCAAGGGTCCGGTCCGCTATTACCCGTGCTGTTTAGCGCTCGCTAGCTGCATTTTTCAATACGCTATCTTTCCTCTTTTCTTTCTAGTTTTTAAGTCCCCCTGTTAGGCCCCCTTAGCTTCTTCACTTCTTACTTCTTCTTCATGATAGGAACTTAGTACCTAAGACTACTACCTGCAAGCAGGTATTCTTAAAGAGCCAAACAGCAAAGCCCATCCTGTCTCCCGCCTTTTTTAATGAGAGAGACAGGACAAGTCACATATCATCGCCTTTCTTAAGGCAGATCAACGACACAGCTCCGTAGTACCAAATTAGGCCAACAGAGATACATATCCACTTAAAAAAATGGTAGGCCAAACGCGAGGTACCCTACGCAGCTCAACAGCACCACCCAGCGCAGGCTACAACTCCGATGTGCACGAAACGCGAGGACGATCAAGAGCACGGAAGGGGAAGGGGTCCACTCCCCCACCGGAAGATGAAGCCATCCAGGATCAACAAGATAGCTGCGTATTCACAAGCGATGCTGCAAAAGAATGCTGCCGCGATGCTACTGCTCCCCGGAATGCCGAAACAGAAGGACAACTTGTCGCTGAACACCGCAACTATAGGGCTGAAGGCCAAATAGAGAGCAACTATGACACGAGGGCCAGCATAAGAGAAAACCCGCAAACTGACACAGAGCACCCCAAGCGTACAACTGAAGGCACTAACGAGACCTGCCTACCAGGCACGTACAGCACAGAGCCGCGGCAGGAGATAGCCGCACAAAACACTAACCTAAAAGAAAACGGCCAGCAGGCGGCCGCAAACAGGAGCAATGATGACCGACCCGCAGGGCTCATCAACCCAGATGTAAACCCCCAAGCAACCGTGACCACCTACATGAACCAGGAACGGCGGAACATACCAAAGGTGTACGTCGCAGATTACTGTACTAGAAGCATGGCCTCTATCACTAAGGAGTTGGACCAAATATATAGGCCATAAAACTACAAAGCAACATATAGGGAGCACTACCACTGCTTTGAACTTACGACACTTGACGACTATAATCACTTTATAAGGTACTGCAAGCAAAATAAGGTACAATTCCACATCACTGAGCCGATAAATGACAAAACGTACAAGGTGGTCATTAAAGGATTATACCCGAACGTGCAGCCTGAAGAACTGAAGCAGGAATTGGAGGCTCTGGGACTGGAACCACTGAGCGTGAACAAGCTGTTCTCATTAAGGCACAGGAGGCACATTCCAATGTTTCTGGTGGAACAACCAAACATAGAGTGCTCACAGGCTATAAGGCAGTTAAAAGACCTGTTCCACTGCCGCATAACAGTTGAGAATTACAGGGCACCTAACGGTCCCCCCCAATGTGGGAAAGGCCTGAGTTTTCGCCACCTAACTAGAAACTGCCAGGCACCACAAGTCTGCTCGCGCTGTGCTGGGCCGCATCACAACACAGAATGTCCCTGCCCAGACTCATATAGAAGATGCGCCCTGTGCAACTCTTCAGAGCACGGGGCCCGCTGGAGGGGCTGCCCGGTCTATCAGAGAGTGGCATTCCCAAACAACAGGGCAGCACCCAGACGGCAACCAGCTTCAATTTGGGGGACAGTCTCGGAACAACGAGGGAACTACGCCCAGGTAGCAAGGGGCTCAGTACCCATAAATCACCCTCAACGCCAAGAACAAAGGGAATCCATATATCACCACAACTACGATGCACAACCAAATCAAGGAAGGATCCCATGCCCACAAAGGGACATACAACGAAGGGAGCCGCAACTGCCCCAAGAACGGCACAACGCAACAACAAACCCCAGCGACACCTCTCCCAGAACACAAACACAGGAGAATAGAATTGCTGATGAGACAATTGCTCCTGCTCCAGACAATGCTCCAGCGCCAGCAAGAGATGATGGCATTACAAAACGCAATGATCAACTCATCCAGAAGCACTGCGTCAACAGGCCCCTGCACTTCAGCGAAGCCAAGCAAGGAAAAAGAGCCCTAAAAGTTGAGGGGGAAACAAAGCTGATGCTGTTTCTGGTTGGCAGCCAATGCTATATGCAGGGCTATGAGCTGCTAATGGAAATGTGGAGTAACCTGTACGGCAATCAGCGACTGAACGAACATGATGCCCAAATGCACCAGCTGCTCTTCCTAAACGAGTTCGCCAAGCTAACACATGCCTTGGAACTAGAAGGAAGGCTTATAAACCGCCATAGATAATACACGATATAGAGAAGATCCACCCCCACACATCCTCAGTACCATGGCTAATACGCAACACAACACAGCACCCATAACACAACACATGCAGACTCCACACACACATAAAATCCTCTACTGGAACACAAGGGGGACCAGAAGGCATCTACAGGAATTAAAACATTACCTTTACCAGCACAACATAACAGCGGCACTCCTGAACGAAACGAAACACCAAAAGCACGCTTTAACATCCCAGGGTACATCATCTATAGAACGGATAGACCAGACGGGACACCTCACGGGGGAACAGCGATAGTGGTCCAGGAGAACTTTGAACACGTCCATATACGCGTGCCACCCCTAAACGTGATGCAATCGACTGCAATATCAGTCACCATCCTCAACTGCAAACTAACCCTCGCAAGTATATACTCTCCCCCTAATACGCTCAGAACATCCGACATTGACATACTCCTAAACTTAGATAACGTAGTAATAGCCGCTGGAGACCTAAACGCAAAACACCCATCTTGGGGATGCCCATAAGCTAACGCAGAAGGCAATGCCCTATATGCACACATGATAAACAACAGCTACATAGTAGACCACCCGGAAGAACCTACCTACATAGTACAACAAGCACATCACACACCATCCACTATAGACATTGCCTTGTTCAGAAACATAACCTTCAACTACCGGATAAGAGTAATAGATGCTCTGGCATCTGATCATCATGCAGTACAAATTGACATCGAGGCACCACCTAAATTCACACCGCCACCAGTACGGCTGAACTTTAATCGAGCAAATTGGAACCTATTTGCAAGCACACTACACCGAGAGCTGACACGAACAGTGGAAATAACTAATGACCAAGACGCCGATAAAGCCGCAGCCCTACTTGAGAAAGCCATTCAAACAGCTATCCATGAAGCTGTACCCATCAAGCCGCCCGCTAAGCACGCCCTAACCTATCCACCAGAAGTATTGTCATTAATTCATGAACGGGACCACGAAAGGCGACGATGGCAGCGGACGCGAAACCTAGTCCACAAGGTCAACATGGCAACATTAAACAGCGCCATAAAGACCAAACTAAATGCACAAGCACAGCAGCAGTGGGACCAAACCCTCTCTAGACTGCAGCCGGGGAATGCCAGAGTTTGGCACATGGTTAGAGCCCTAAAGCGCGAGCCCATTAGCATACCACCGCTACAGATTAACGAAAATAGCAACTCATACGCCGAGAGTAATAAAGATAAAGCTGAGCTACTAGCAGACACACTCATGAGGGTATGCACACCCAATCAGGGCCATGCAGACAGACATTTCTATGACCAACTGCAGCTGGACATGCGTCAAGTCATGGAAAATCCGGCACATAACAAATGTAGGAAGACCAACCCAGCGGAAATAAAATGGATAATCAAGCACCTAAAGGAACACAAAGCCCCAGGGCTAGACCAGATCCATAACTTGGCTATTAAGCATCTCACCAATAAAGCACTACAGCTCCTCAGTGAGATCTGTAACTACTGTCTTGCGTTCGGTTATTACCCCATGCAATGGAAACTGGCGAATGTACTGATGTTCCCCAAGCCAGGTAAAAATCGCGCAAACCCCAAGAACTACAGACCCATTAGCTTACTCAAAACTATTAGCAAAGTTGCCGAAAAAGTCATATTGAAAAGAATGATCACTCACATAAAAAAGAACGCCATACTAATAGACGAACAGTTCGGATTTCGCGCGAGACATTCAACCACACTACAACTAACAAGGACAGTGGAACATATAACACGCGGGTTTAACGAGAAAAAATCGACCGGAATCATATTTCTAGATGTAGAAAGGGCCTTCGATACAGTGTATCACGCAGGACTAGTCCACAAACTTAAAATTCTAAAATTTAACGACGCTATGATTAAACTAATTGCGCATTATCTCACAGGCAGAACATTTAAGGTTAGTATAAGAGACCAACGAACGGAACCACGAAGGATAGAAGCAGGGGTTCCCTAAGGCAGCCTGCTAGGTCCAATACTGTTCAATTTATATATAAACGATATGCCGAAATGTAACGACACCCAACTTTCTATCTATGCAGATGACACTGCCATCTCGGCACAATCCTGGCAGCCAGCGGCCATCTGCCGTAGGCTGCAATCTGCACTCACACAACTAGAGCCTTGGCTAGAAATGTGGAGGATTAAGGTTAACACTGCCAAGTCCCAGGCAGTCCTATATACGAAGAGAACGAAGCACATCAACAAGCCTACACCGCTCACACTGTACGGGGATTTAATATCATGGCAAAACAAAGCAAAGTACCTGGGAGTAATTCTAGACTCCAAATAAACATTTGCGGAACACACCACGGTTGTTAAACGTCGGGCAATACAACAACTAGGCGCGATCTACCCACTTCTAAACCGCCGAAGTGCATTAGGTAAACAAATGAGTCTGACCCTATACAAAAGCCTAATTAGGCCAATGATGACATATGCAGCCCCAGCATGGGGACACTGCGCCAAGACGCATATAGCAAAATTACAACCTGTACAAAACAAATGCCTGAGACTAGCTGCAAAGGTTCCTAAGACAGTCCCATTGGACTTACTGCATGAGGATCTTAGGATGCACTCGATAGAGCAATTCATCAAAAGATTAGCAGACAACATGTACAAAACTGCACAAAACCACCATACCCCAATCATTAGAAATCTTGGGAAATACGACACTACCGCAGACAAACATAAGAGACCACTATCGCTGTTCGACAGGAAAATGCCCCTAAATCGCCACAGCACAGATGATACGCAAGACATTATCAACTACCTCCACTACCTAGTCCCACCATAGACACATGCAGCTGTCCGCAAGACCCGGGGCGGATGCTAACTCCCTGCCCTGGGCGGCCCAGGGTGACGGACAACCCCAAGCAATGACGACTCAGCCAACGACAAAGGACCAGACCGGCAGCAGTAGTATAGTAGTGTAGAGTTAAGGGAAACTATTGTTTCTATGTATTCAAAATAAGGAAAATAAAATGATACAAAAAAGTAATAATATGTAAAAAAAAAAAAATAAAAAAAATAAAAAAAGGAAAAAAATGAATTACTCTAGTTAAATCGGTGTAAATATAAAAGATTATGTATGTAAAATAAATGTAAATAAGGTGTATAGCATCCCCCCCCCCCATGTACATTCCTCTCCCCTCCACTCCTAGGTTTATTTTTCAGGACCATCGGCAGATGTCGAAGAGAATATAAGACTCAGCGCCCTCTCCAGCTGAAGCCTCAATTAAGGTACGGTACCACAGATTTCTCTAAGCATGACACCAAAACCCTGCTCCTCTGCATGAGCATGACTAATCACCACTAACCATAGGTCCCTGGCCAGGGCCTGGGTCATGGCCAGTACCTATTTCCCCACTCTGCTCGTATGCTCTCTTGCATGCGGGCGTCTTTTTAGTAATCACCCACTAACATCCGGGTTGCTTCGGCGGTACCGGACACCACCTACCACTTGTCCTACCCATCACTTTAGTGTAGCTTAGTGCATGGTAGGGGAGGCGACGTAGATCCCTTTCGGATGATCGTCACCAGGTGTGGCGGAGGCGGGGCCACACCTAAAAAAGAAAGAAAAAAAAAAGCAAAGTAACTACAGATTCGGTCTTTGCAAACTGCAAACCACCAAAGGCTATTTACTACTCTATTGCTACTACCGCTATCTAGCGCACTGCGGCAGAAACACTGCACGCACATGTCCACTGGTGCCAACAAACAAAACTGAGTTGTTTTTTCATTTGACATATCATTTATAGCTGTAAGTTGGATGTAATAAATATTATAAAGAGTTAAAACCCAGATATTAATTTATATACACCCTGTATAATTAAATATTATTGGCCACCACATATAATTAATTAAGCTACTTGAAATTAAGAGGCAATTCAGAACATTATGGAAACTAACAAAATTTCCTTTGCATAAAACAAATTATAATAGAGCAGCCAGAGAACTCAAAGAAGCATTAAAGGCTCAGCATTTATCTACTCTTGAAAACAATTTAAGATCTTTTAATGCACAAAACGTTCATTATGTAAAGACAATATGTATTCTAAAATAAAAAGAACCAATCCCTCCATTGAAGGTAAACAACAAGTGGTACTCAACACCTAAAGATAAGGTCATGCTATTCTCTGAACAGCTATTCCAGCAATTTGAGCCCAATCCTAGTACTTTAAACGAATTTATCAGAAAAGCAGAAGAAAGAAAATGATCAACCATTGCAGTTATCACCGTTCAGTAAATATTTCACTCCTGCACAAGTTAGAAATGCCATAGTACGTTCTCTTAAGAAAAAAGCTCCAGGATGTGGTCTAATAGTACATCCCTTATTACAGAATTTACTGAAAAATGTTATTGTACAGCTAACACAAATATAACACGTTAAGAACAACTCCTGCCGCACTGGGGTGCTAGCCTACCGCTGGAGAAAAGATTGGCATTCCTAGTTTTCCGCATTCCCTTCAAACCAGATGCTATTGTTTCCAGCAGGTAGTCACCGGCTACCAGTGAGTAATTGTGCTCGTTATTTTGGTGTGCCGTGCTTGTGTTCTGAATAGTGTTTGAGGTGACACCATTGTATTCTAATGAGGAACCTGTCTTTCTAGTGGAAAAAAGTTTTTAATGAACTTTCCGTGTACGATACTGCCAAGAATGGTGGACCCCTTGTGCTAACAGAAGAAAAATTGTCAGATATAGCGGATAGAAAGCTTAAAAGTCCACAGAACTCAATAAACAAAGTGGCCCAACAGTGTGGTATTTCTTATGTTTCCGCATACAAAGCAGTTTAAAAACAACTCGGTTTATACCCATATAAAGTATCAGTCATGCACGAATTAAAACTCACAGATCACGGAAAAAGAGTGCAGTATTGTGAATGGTTCCAGAGGTTTATTTTGCATCATGGAATTGACGTGTTAGATAGGACATTTTTTACTGATGAAGCTTGGGGCCACTTATCAGGATGCGTAAATTCACAAAATACGCCAATATGGTCTACTGAAAATTTCAATGCTATTCAGGAAACCCCTTTACATTCAGAGCCCGCCTCGGTAGCATGTCTGCCTCACGCTCAAGAGGTCACGAGTTCGAATCTCGGCCAGGGTGAGTTACCTGGATAAGGTTTTTCCCGGGGGTTTCCCTTATCCTGATAGACGAATGTCGGGTAACTCTAAGCGCTATGGACCCCGGACTCATTTGAGCATCATTTCACCCATTTCATTCATCGATAGATATGACTTAACGTTGGGGGACGTAAAAAAAATGTTCAATTTCTTTCTCTCGCATTATTGGGTCAATTTTGTTTTCGACACGTCAGTTAATTCAGATGTTTATTGCTCGGATATTCTTTTTCCAATTATTTCACAGTTAAATGAAGATGAAGTGAACGGTGCATTTTTTCTATAAGATAACACCACTTCTCATGCATCACATAGATCTATGGGACTGTTAGTGGAATTTTTTGGGGAAAGACTAATTACTAAAGGACTGTGGCCTCCGCGGTCTCCTGATCTTACCGCTCCCGATTATTTTCTTTGGAGAGCAGCTAAAGCTTCGGTCTACAAGGACAATCCAAAAACAATTCATGAGCTGAAGACGACGGTATAAGGTAACATAACATCTATAACAAAGGAGACATTAATTACAGTGTTTGAAAATAAATTAAAAGGAGTGAATCTATGTCTTCTAGAAAATGGTAAACATTTTCAAACCTTATTTAAGCAAATTAGTTGCATATTATTCTTTACATTAGCTTTCATGCATGTCATCTTTGAACCTAATAGTTTTCTGAACTAGCGGAAACCTTAACAAGTTAACATTAGCACAGTACACTCGCAACATCCAGTTCTGCCACCAGAATTCCCGACTCTAGGGGAATCTTGATTACACTGGAGGTACGGAGCGACTTTTCGATGACCCGATATAATGTAATTATTCGACTAACTTATTTTGTACAAAATGGAAGCATGCAATAATTATAATGATTCATAAACCAGGAAAATTGAAAAGTGATCCAAAGAACTATAGGCCAGTAAGTCTGTAGTCTCTATTTTCCAAAATATTTGAATGGTTATTGCTGCCTTAGCTATTAAAACAACTTGAAGAAATGCACCCCCTTTCACAGTTTGGTTTTAGATGATTACATTCAACTACTCAACAGCTTCATCACATAGTTGACACTTATGAAGAAAAAAGAGTCTGTCTTGGTTCATTTCTTGACACAGAGAAAGCCTTTGATAAAGTGTGGCACGATGGTCTGCTGTATAAAATTAAAGTTTGTCTTTCAGACACATATTACAGAACCATTAAATCATACTTACTTCATTGGACCTTTCCTGTAAAATATGAAGAAACTGTGTCAAAAACATACAGTATAGCTTCTGGGATACCACAAGGGAATGTATTAGGACCTCTTCTGTATATAGCGTATACTGCTGAGTTCTGACTGGTCGACTTCTATGATGAATTTCATAATTGGTACAGCAAATGGGAAGTCCTGATGAACCATTTAAAATAAAAACTGGTTGTATACTCCCTGAAGAGAGATAGTGTTTCATCTTATATCAATGAATGGAGTTCCAATTCCGGTAAAGCAGTCACTTAGATATCTTGGCTTAACACCGGATTCAAAATTAACGTGGAACTAATATCTATCTCAAATTACCAAGAGCTGCAGACATCACATTAGACCATTAAAACTTCTCATTTCACAAAAATCTCCATTAGCAATGCAATGTAAGAGAATGATCTACATGTCATTGATTAGACTTATATGGCAGTATGGGTGTTCTATATGGGGTTCTGCAGCATATTCTCAAATATGAAAAATACAGGTTATCCAAAACAGATATCTCAGACTGATGACTGGTGCACCTTGGTATGTGCTAAACAGCATGCTGCATGACAACATAAGAATTCCAGAGATCAATGAAGTCCTCCGCAAGAGTTATAGTAGACTACAGAGCACATTCAATAAACATCTGAATCATCTAATTCAACAAATTCCAGCTATTTACCCTCCAAATCCTGCAATGAGAAGACTGAAAAGGAAAAAGACAAACAGACCTAAGACTTTGAAAGTCAGTATTTCCATTGGAACTTCAGGACCAGCGCTGGATGGCCGCACCTGAGTACATGTTTTAAATTATTGTGCTTGGTATTTTCAAAACTGCAATGTATTTACTATACAATAAAGTTTACTGAATTAAAAAAAATATGGTTTTACAAAAGTAACAGAGGCAGTGTAGATGTAATGGATATTCAATTAATAGTATGATTAACCTCACTGTTCAAAAACTTCCAATTATTATTAAATATAAGTAGGGAGTTACATTTTATATAGAAATTTGTGCTTGTTCCTAATGCCTAAAATGAGAAAACATAAGTTACTGTGTTTCCCACAGTAAGTGATTTATGTGCACACATAACATTGTAAATTTCATGTAACTTAATAAAACTACAAATAGAAGTATTTATAAACAGAAATACTAATACTAATAAATACTAATACTAATAAAATAAATACTAATTCGGATAGTCATTCAACTCATTGAACAGCGCCAGGAGAGGGAGGTGGTCACCTGAAGAACTAGTCGAACATCAGCTGATGATGAGGACGCGGGGTCCTTGAAACATGTCCTAATTTTTAAATGTAAGTGGAGCTTAAGTGTTTTTACAGTTTGAGAAGTGGTTTAAAAAGGTTTTATTCCTGTAACTTGTTTAATATTTATTCTACCTAGCTATATAAGTAATATAACTTAATAGAGATATTATGCTTATGAATCTTTGTTATGTAACATTCTTCAAACAGCTGAATAATAAATGATATTTTTTTACTCCTTTTAAATTTTGTTATCCATTAGACAAAGTAATTAAGATTTCAGGTAGCTCATGTTCTAACTGGGACCTAAAATATTTTTTATACATCTTATTGTAAGATATTTGGTCCTGCATGAAAAAGAATTTAAAATATGAATAAATAAACTAGAAGCATGCATACATTCACATACACATATTTTAAGAAAATGTTATTTCAACCTTCAATGCAGCCCATTACAAATATTAATATCAATAACTTAATCAAATTGAAAATTCCAAGAAAAATGCTATTTTTATATCTATAAATATATCAGTAGCACAAAAATACTTCATATAATTACCATAAAAGTCAATACGTCCATCACCATCAACATCTACTTCCTTGATCATGTCTTCAACTGTAAACAAAAAGAGTTATTTATACTCTCTAATGTGACTGAATTTTCAACCCTGTTAATATCCTATGCTGTATGACAACATAAGCATTGCCTTGATCTTTCTAGAATACTGATAGGAAAAATTCTTAGTTTCTAAATTTATATGTGTGTACTTACTTTTTCATCATCAATATGTACAATATTTGGAGAAAGCAGGACACTTTACAGCAACATCTTAAATATCTATTAGTGTATTACAGATGTTAATAAGTCAGTTTTGCTGGATTAAAAGGTGTAAAGGGCTTTAACCTATAAAATACTAATATTCTTTTGAAAAATAGAATATTTTCACAATGAAGTTGATTGCTTTAAATGGAACAATATCAATTAAAACTAAAATGGCAATGATAGAAGAAGTGCCTATCTCCTGCTTTTCAAGTAATAACAAAATGAGATAGGATCCACTAGATAAAATGTGCCATACAAAAACTCCAGAAATCATAGTAAATGGCTGATGATCTTTGTATTACAATTTATAACAAGTTGCTACAAAATTATAGGAAATTGAAGGTAAAAAATATTTTTTTCCTTATAGAAACAGCTTACAATTCAGTAAAAGAATATATGAAAGACAGTAGCAGGGGCACATCAGTTGATGTAGGTGATGTACTACATACCCTGGCAAATTCCCATAGTTAACAGTTCCCAAATATATAAATTTCATTGGTCTGATCCTTATTAAAGAGTATGTTTTGAACAACCAATCTTCTAAGAATTGCTGTTAGCATATCACACCAGACATGTTAAAAAGAGAAAATCAAAGCTAAATTCTTTTTAAAATGATTAAATGTGAAACTCAGCAGTCAAGAATAATTGTGTTTGCAGCTTTTAATGTATAACACACAGATTTAATGTATGTACAGTGACTTTATTAACCACAGTGTGGTCATTGTCTTGTCAGTTTTTATTGCCTAATATAGTCATGTGACACAACCACGCCATTAAAATTCCAAATAAATTGTAGAGTCCCATGCAGTTACTATTGAATAAGCCAAAGATTTAGCTTTATAAAAGACTAAAAATATTATCCATTCAATGTATGTTTCAAAGTTGTATGTTATGTAAAGGTTCTCTCAAATTATTTAACTTCATGGTTCCGATATAAACACATGCAGTTAATTTCTGCTACTAGCACATCAAGATCAGCAGATAAACAAACCCTACTATTATTAAATTTTAGATGAGTCGTATTTTTTACACATCATTTTTTACACGAAAGTGAAGTAGATGTGTAAAAAATATGACTCATCTAAAATTTAATAATTTTTCGCTTCACTGTGGTGTTCCAATACAGTTAAATCTTGAAACCCTACTATTCTTTTTTATCTTTGAAATGCTAAACAAATTAAACTGAACAAATGTCATATGTTATCTCAATTTCAGTTTATAAATAATTAATTTAATTACAATACTCCAGGTTGATTGATATTCCTCCTTGACAATGAACTTACTCCTCATAGGCAAGTGAGTCAACCTTGTATATACTTTTCTCCACTTACAAGCTTTTTATGAAGACTAGTTTCTGGGGACTTCTCCCCTATAGTCAGCTCTGTGGTAGACTGATGATGCATCCGGTGTCTGCATCTGGCTTGGTGTTGTGCTGCCATCTAACGTCCTGGTAACTAGTCTTCATAAAAAACTTGTAAGTGGAGAAAAGTATATACAAGGTTGACTCACTTGCCTAATTTTAGTAACAATGGCACTCCACTTTCTGAAATACTTCTTTTTATTCTATATTACTCCTCATAGCTACATAAGTAGTATGGCATTAATGAGATATTCATATAAAAAGCTCAGCTTTTTCATCTGCTTTAAATTTAATCAACTCATAAATACGTAACTAAAATCACAAGTTCTAAATAACTCTTAATTCATTTATTTTGAGATAGTATGTGTTTTCTTATAATGCTGCTATGGAAAATAAATGAATTATTCTTCAGATTGCCATTTGACAATTCACTTATTATGTGTTTCAAATGGGATGATGTTTCTCCTTGAGCACTACTAGGTGAGCAACCAATCAAGAGTCCTGCAGTGTTGTCGTATTGCATTATTTCTAAGTGGTGTGTGACTAGTGCTAAACTAATCAATCTCTAATAAATACTATTTGTGCTAAGACAAATCTTCAGATTTTTCAAAAGCTTATCCATGAGAAAGGAGAGAGTAATGTATTTAACATAACCATGAAAACCCCATATTTTTAGCTCAAATAGTTTTCCTAATACAAATAAATAAAGCACATACCATTATATTATAACAATGCATTGCGATGTAAGCACTGTAATGAATATCATTATTGGTTGGCATGTGTGCGTGAGCGTATATTTGAAATTACTCAGAACTGAAACGTAAACATTTGACATGATATGGCAAAAGAAATATGCAGTTTGAATAAGCCAAGGTGTTTGTTAAATTCGAGGAGAGGAAAGAATACACTTCCTGCTGGACTGGCAGAACGTGTCTGGTCACATTATATCTTTGTTTATGAATGGTTCGTAATCTCTATTTGTTCTAGAGAGTTGAAAGCAGTATTATTCAGTTACTCTTCCATGAAATTGTGTATCAGCTGGATCAGTGAGACATGATCCATCTTCCCCCTTACTACTGCCAGAACAATCCAATTGAGTTAATGTGGGCTCAAATTATGTTGCAAACAGAAATAATACTTTTAAACTGATGTTGAACAACTTATTCACAAAGAAACTGACAAGGAACACAACAAGACTGGGAAATCTGTGTAAGACAACAGATAAACTACAAGAAGATGACTTTTGGAAAGAAATAGCACGTAACGAGATTTTGGTACCTATCATCATAAATTTGCAGTACTCAGATGCTGAAGACAATGACAATGACGAATTATCTCTTATCGTAAGTAACATTCACAGCTATACGGGTATACCGCTGGTGTTTTCGTTGGATTAGAGAAATAAGTAATTCATAAACTATAATTAATTTTAAACTAAATATATAAACCATTTGTGTAATATACAAAAATCCATGTTGCAATTGTGATTTCAACAAATACATTATTATAAAACTTTGGAAAATTCAGTTTGCATCTAGCGCCAAGAACATTTGTAAGTAAGTGAGAGAGAGGGATATATAACAAGAGTGGGGATAACAATGTGGCAATGCTGAAAGATGGAAAATGGTGTACATTACCACTCAAAAGTTTCTGAACAGCTAGTTCTTTTGCAATTACCAAGTTCTATAATGCCAAATAAAGCTAGTGTCATATTACATATGGTAGAAATCTGTATGGTAAGTATTGCTTTTGCTGAGCTTGAAAAACCCCAGAATAGTATACCATATAGAAGCAGCGAGTGAAAATTAGAGTAATAGAAGGTATGCAAAACCCATTTCTTTACTGCTTCTCTGGTTTGTCTTACTATAAAACATACATTACTGAGCTTTTTTTGATAAGATCTCAATATGTGAATTCCATTTTAAGTTATGGTTTACTGTTATGCCTAAACATTTTGCCTCTGATTGAAAAGATATGTTCTTTTTATCAAAATTGACCACTGGAACCTTGTCATTATTGTTTTGAAGATGCCAAAAGTACATAGAAACAGTTTTTCTTTGTTAATTAATAAGTTGTTGTTTAGGAACCAATCAGTAACTTGTTTATTAACATAATATTGATATTTAGTTCCTCTATGTCCTGTCCTTTTATTAGTATACTGGTATCATCTGCGTATAATGTGATTTGTGCTCCACTGATACTAAAAGTCAGGTCATTTACATATATTAAAAAGAGAAGTGACCCATGAATCGATCCTTGTGATACTCCAAAGCGAACTGAATTTTTCTGAGAGTAGACCACTTCTACTGTGTATTTGGCGGCATTTAGGTGAATAATTTCTACCACCTTTTCTCTACTTTCCAAGTAGAGTGATAGTGGTGTTTATATGGTCATTTGTGAAATATTCTTGAGCTTCTCTTACCTTGTTAGCATGTTCCTTAGAGGTCTGGGTTGAATCCATTTGCCATTGCTACTTCTCTTATATGCTGTTGTTCTTTCAAAAACTCTTCATTCCTCAACGGAACATTACGCATGCTGTGAATCAAACTTCTGAAGGCAGCTAGTTGATGTGAAGTTAGATTACATCCATTTTTCTTTACATAAATATCAACATGTGTAGGTTTTCTATGTATTCCAAATTGAGAACTGTCTTCTTGATCTCTACTTATTTTGAGGCCCAAAAAAAGTAATATGTTATTTACTTATATTTCAATTAATAATTTAATTGTTATCCTGTGGATTCAGTATTTTTAAAGCATCTTTTTCTAATTTCTGGGGAATTCTAGCAAAAATGTCTTCTATATATCTTCATAAAAATTTGTAAATTTAGGGAAAGGCTTTCAAGGTGGCTCATGTATGTCTGCAAAAATGGGTAGTGGTGGGCTCCCCTTTCTAAACCAATTGAATGTTGACAAACAATTTTATTGAATGTAAAGAAGTTGTATCTTGTACATCATTCTGTACGGTTAATGATGTCTATTTCTAATGGATTTATTTTAGTTAGAGTCAGCCATTATCTGAGGAGTGTAGGTATTTTTTCAATATTAATGCCTGTGGAAAGTGATTTGACGTCATAACATACTATTATATGGTATTTTTGGAACATTGTAATTTGCAGGTGGTTTATCAATTTTAAGGAGTTCTCTGCTCTTATACTTTCAAACTTGTAAGATGGAAGATTACTAAGATTACTAGCCGCTTAGCAATGTGGTAGGTGGTGACTTGATGCCACTGTTGATTCTCATGCTAGTATACTATCTTTGTATACTTAGAGAATCTCTAAGCATAAAGAATTCATTTGATTTGGTAAAGAAAATTTAAAACACAGTTATAAAAACTGAAGAGGTGATGGTGTCCTTTGATATCAGATTTCTATTCACGAGCATACCAGTAGAAAAAATTCCAAAATTGATGAAAGGCTGGTTATCCAAAAGCAACGTTACGGATGATAAAATAGAGGAATACATCAAATTAACAATCCTATGTATTGAACAAAACAGCTTCACGTTCTCCAGCAAGATCTTCCAACAAACAGCAGGCTTGGCCATGGGTAACCCTCTTTCACCATTACTAGCTAATCTGTTCATGAGCAATTTGGAAACACACATTACTAAAGCCCTTCCAGATATTTTCAAATGTTGGCATAGATATGTCGACAATGTGTTTGCTATAGTCCCTAGAAGACTAACCGAGGATGCTATAAAGTTGCTAAACCTACAAGAAAAATCCATAGTTTTCACCATTGATGTAGAGCAGGATGAATGGCTACCTTTTCTAGATTTGAAAATCATTAGAACACCAACAGGATTACAATTTGGAATATACATAAAAGCAACACATATTGACAATTACATTAAATGCAACCCATTCAACCCAGTAAAACATCAATATGCAGTATTTCATAGTTTGGTTCACAGATTAATCAACATTCCACTAACAAAAACAGAATATGAACAGGAGTACACTAACATACACCAGGTTGCCGAATTGAACAACTATAACACAAATTTCATAAAAAAAATTGATCTACAGACACAAAAGAAACAAACTTGAAGGACATTACTACATTAAAAAAAACTAGAAAACCCACACATCAGATATGGCAAATTTACATTTCATCCAAAATACTTCAAAAAATTTGAAAAGATGTTTAAGAGCTTCAACATAAAATTAGCCCCTCGGAACAAATACAACATCCGCAACTTACTAAACCACCCTCTAAAAAATAGCACACCGAAAACTCAATTATCAGGCATTTACCAAATGAGCTGCCAGGATTGTGACAAGATATACATTGGTAAGACCAAAAGGAATCTAGGAACAAGAATGAAAGAACACTTCAGGAATATTAAATTCAAACACATGGACAAGTCGGCTGTAGCACATCACTTTTGTTCTGAGAATCACAACATAAAATAAGAAATAGAACTGATCAAACAGGCAAAGAAACCTCTGGAACTACAGATTTGGGAAAACATATTTATTACAAAGAAATAGGACCTCTTGATGAATTTTGAAATTCCCGCAGTAGATGACGTCATCAAACTTACCAGAACATTAGATGGCAGCATGACACCAAGCCAGATGCAGACACCGGATGCATCATCAGTCAACCACAGAACTGATGATAGGGAAGAGGTTCCCAGAAACTAGTCTTCATCAAAAAACTTGTAAGTGGAGAAAAGTATATACAAGGTTGACTCATTTGCCTAATTTTAGTAACAATGTATTTTTCTGATTCTTTGTTAGCAAGCATTTCTGTTATCATACGGACTTAATCATTGTAAGTGGTACATTATATTCAAAACTTAACTGCTTTTGTATCTTGCTGATATTGGTCTTGTCCTGCAGCTGGACAATCAATATCTATGGTAACAGCATACTGAGATGGCCGTGGGGCAGGAAGAATGTCCATCAGAAAGTAATAACTTGATAAATTTTTGGCTAAATTCCCATGCCTTTCTAAAATCACACCTTCATCCAGGGCTTCGACAAGCTTGAGGTTAAGACTGCCAAAACAGCTCTTATGTATGCGCACTTGGAGGAATTTAGTAACAGTGATGTCCAAATTAATTGAGAAAATTATTTATAGTCTGGTTTTAACACTGTCACTTATATTTAAAGAATTTTTTTTTCAATTAACTCTTGTGTAATTTATGGGAGGGGGGTTGGAGGATGCCTGTACTCAGCCTTGCCTCAACAAGTAAACATTCAGTCATGGTAGGGCAAAAATACATATTCCCATTATCCAGTGTATATCTAATACTCAAAATAATTTCCTAACATAACATGTTTGAAACAAATTATCATGTACAAGTTTTAACATTCCAAAATAAACATTTTGCACGTGTGAGAACAAAGTATATGCATATTATAAAACACATTTCTTCACAGTTTCATTGCACCATATACATAAAAAGATTACTAACCTAAATAAAATAATACAAAATGCTTCTTCACAAATCATAGCACCACATTACAAAGTGCATTTGCAAGTTTTGAAAGAAAAATACTTCTTATTTTGAGTTAAAATAACTCTGGTTCTAGAAAAGCTTTGTTCTACGTCACATCAGTGACAGATGTATAATGGAATAATGGGGTATCAGATAAAGGAACTTTCATAGATCTGCATTCATTGTTTTTCTCCAGGGAATTTTTGAATTAGGCAATTACAAATAACCCCTGCAATAACAAATTTTATAATAGAAATGAATTGAGAAGATATTGACACATTGCTTCACTAACACTGTTTTTCTCAGGACATGTTTCAAGAGCTGTTGCTCTCATCATCAACTGATTCTCGAGCAACAGCTCTTGAAACATGTCCTGAGAAAAACAGTGTTAGTGAAGCAATGTGTCAATATCTTCTCAATTCATTTTTATTTTAACTTGTGCTTCACTGTTTCTACGCTTCTTTCAATTTTTATACTTTGAACAAATTTTATGTCTGATTCATCAGCTTTTGAAGCAGTTCAAATTTAAACTGAAGACCCCTGGTCATTTCTACATCTGATATCTGCAGATGTGATATAGTTTTAATGAAATCTTAAAAAGGTAGCTTCATGAATAAAAGAAACTCCAATAAGCATTCTGAAATGAGAGATTTTAAGTAGTCACTGCATTACATTCCTTTGGGTCAAACATTTTTAAGTACATGACTTAGACGGCAACAGTATGAATGTTATAATGAACTTTACTATGCAACAACCTGTATATTTGAAGTGCTATCTCACCTCATGGATGAGTCCAGAAACTCAATTCTATGTATCGAGATTTAACTGTATTGGAACACCACAGTGAAGCGAAAAATTATTAAATTTTAGATGAGTCGTATTTCTTACACATCTGCTTCACTTTCGTACCTATTTTGAGGACATGTTTCGCAAATCTTCGTTTGCTTCTACGGCTCTTGTGCGACTGACGCTAGATCCAGCGGTGTGGGTAATTCTGGGGTTGCTGCCATCTGCAGCAACAACCCCAGAATTACCCACACCGCTGGATCTAGCGTCAGTCGCACAAGAGCCGTAGAAGCAAACGAAGATTTGCGAAACATGTCCTCAAAATAGGTACGAAAGTGAAGCAGATGTGTAAGAAATACGACTCATCTAAAATTTAATAATTATCAATTCTATGTGTTTCCAACTTTACTATGCTGTTTCTGTGACTCATAGCCCAGGCCTGCTAATAACACAGTTGAAATTCAGCATTAACTGGCTAAAAGAGTTCACCATGATAGCATTATTGGTGAGGATAGCAAATCCAACTAGAGATGCCTATTTGTTGTATTTCTAAAAGATTCCCTGAAATCTCAAAATTGAGCTCCATTTTTCTTCTTGAACCTTCAAAATTCTTAAACTTCATAAACAGTTTTTCCAGAAAATCTGCTTTGTAATCTAAAGGATAATTAAATTAGTTCTTTGGATTAAAAAAAGTGAATTGAGTGTAGTTTATAATGATACTGAATTATAAAAAATAAAAAAACAAAAACAAAAAAAATAAAAACAGGTTGTTGAACAGCACCAGCACATAAAAGCAATGAATCTTTTCTCAGGTTTTACTTAAATGTTTAAATTGGTGACTTTGATTTTGACAATACCTCCAGCAAGATACTCTGTGGAAAGATTATTTTTCTGGCTGAAAAGGATTAAAAGCTATCTCAGAAGCACAAGCATCAAGAGAGATTTTCATCTGTAGCTAAGATGAACATTGAAAGCAAAAACTTCAGGATCTATGCTCTCAGGCCAGCTTTGAGGATAACACCATTAAAGTTTTTGCCCACAAAAGGGAGAATCCACCAACAAAACATGAAGTAATTTCAATACTGAGTACATATGTTCTTTTAGTAGGTATATATTGTCTGTTTGCTTCAAGCACAATTTTTTTCCTTTGCTTTCATTTCCAGAAATGTTGGTATTCTACATATATTATAATTTTAAAATAAATATAAACTATAATGGTATAATAAATGCATTATATTTCCAAGGGACTACTGGATCACAAATGGAAATTATATTTAAATTAAAGCTTATCTTTCTTTTGCGCACTTTCTTTCTTACCCATCTCGATAGTGTAGATGGTAGTGTGTCTGCACTCTTTCTTCATGCAATGTAGCATAGTAACTTTATTTATGTAAATTAAAGCTTCTCTTAATGAAAAACCAGAGTTACATGTCTGTAAGTGTGTGGAGGCTGCCCTTCACCACACTTCCAACCTTCCTTAGTTGGTAACTCTCTGAACTATCCACCATAACCTCTCATCCCATCATAGGTTGTGACAACCAGTGAAAATGCCAAGGCATCATCACATCTGACGGAAGTGCCATTAGTGAAATGTGATGGTACAGATGCTATATAGTATTTTATTTACCTATTTATTAACAACTACAGTGTATCGAGATTTAACAACAATGTAGTATATTAAACTGTATCAATATGAACCATAAAAATAAAAATAAAACTGTGCTGTTTCAATATTACAGTTTTTATATTGGGGAAGTCCCTGCTCTGTGTATGCTGCTGCACATAACTACAACATACAGAATTGTGCAGGCTATATAATATGTTGAATAAACAGCCAAAATCATGAAACTAATCTGAAATCTTGTATGGGAAAAGATTACTCTTATTTTGTTCATTTTAGCAAATTATTATTGTCTTACCAGTTTTTAGTAGAGTAAAGGTTGTGGAATTCTAGATAGTTAATTTAAATCCTGTAAGGTATTCATTTTGTTAATTGTTCCATATCACTCTACCTCTTAATGACTATTCATTGGGGTTTGAGGTATAAACTGGGCAACTGTCCAAGGCAGGTTTTAAAAACTGCAAAATTTCTAGAAAACTGAATAAAAGTGCATAGCCATTAAATGGCAAGTGTTTAAAATTTAAGTCTCCTGTCCACAGGGGAATATTTACTGTCACATATTGGCAACGCTGGTTAGTTTCCATGACATGCACATGTAACAGTGACTCTGTATTTCTCTCTCTAATATTAGGGAAAGGTTAGGTAATTTTTTTTTTTAATTTTCTCAGTTTTAGCTTTATATGATGTGTTGTGTGTTTGGAGGAATTTAGTAACAGTGACGTCAAAATTAATATAAAATTATTTGTGGTTGGTTTATTGACACTCGTCACTTACTTTTTCATATATTTATGAGAGACTAGTTTCAAAGGCCCTGGCCTCCATTTTCAATCTCTTCCCAACTGGCAACTGTTGTTATCTGCTCTCTCTGGTGGTGGAACTATGAACTTTTTTGTCAAATTATCTGCTGGCGGGATTTCAAAGTTCATTACACGATCCTTATTTTTCCAGATGAATATGTTCTCCCATGTTGTCAATCTATTTTGGTTTATCACTCCTTTTAATAATTTTGGATTTGGATCAATGTCATGGTTTTCATTCCAAAAATGAAATGCTACTGCTGACTTGTCTTCTTGTTTCAATCTGATGTTTCTAAAGTGTTCTTTGACTCTGGTTTTTAAATTTCTTTTTGTTTGACCTATGTAGCATTTTTCACAATTCTTGCAATTTATTTGGTATATTCCAGATTTGTTACCTGAAGGAATTTCATCTTTTGTTTTTGAATTTAGTAATTTTAAAATTGAGTATCTATTAGTAGGTGCCAAGATGATATTTTGTTCCTTGAATATCTTTTTAAATTTATTAAATGTTTTTGGATGATATGTGAATGAACTGAATATGCTGTTGCTTTCTTTTTCTTTAATAAATGTGGTTGTTTCCTTAATGGTTTTCTTTAGTTTAGATTTTCTAATTTTCTTCAACACCAAACTTTTGTTGTATCCGTTTTCTTCTGCTATGTGTATTATTGCTTTTTGTTCCTTGAAATATTCTTCTTTTTCCATGGGTATGTTGACTAGTCTGTGTGTAAGGCTGTTTATTATTGCATGTTTATGTGTAATTGGGTTGTGGCTATTATTTTTTATATAATTTTCTGAATGTGTTGGCTTCCTGTAAATTCCAAATTTTATTTTTGTATCATTCCTGATGATATTTAGATCCAAGAAAGGTAGTTGTCCATTGATTTCCTTTTCTATTGTGAATTTGATAGTCCTTTCTTGCAGATTGAGTAATTTTAATGCATCATCTAAATGTTTACTTGGCAAAATGTTTACTTATGACAATCCACTTTCACCTTTTTTGGCTAACTTATTTATGAGTGCATTTGAAACAAAAATTAAAAAGTCCTTCCCATTGATCTTCAAGATTTGGTATAGATATGTTGACGACATCTTTGCAATTGTACCAAGTAAACATTTAGATGATGCATTAAAATTACTCAATCTGCAAGAAAGGACTATCAAATTCACAATAGAAAAGGAAATCAATGGACAACTACCTTTCTTGGATCTAAATATCATCAGGAATGATACAAAAATAAAATTTGGAATTTACAGGAAGCCAACACATTCAGAAAATTATATAAAAAATAATAGCCACAACCCAATTACACATAAACATGCAATAATAAACAGCCTTACACACAGACTAGTCAACATACCCATGGAAAAAGAAGAATATTTCAAGGAACAAAAAGCAATAATACACATAGCAGAAGAAAACGGATACAACAAAAGTTTGGTGTTGAAGAAAATTAGAAAATCTAAACTAAAGAAAACCATTAAGGAAACAACCACATTTATTAAAGAAAAAGAAAGCAACAGCATATTCAGTTCATTCACATATCATCCAAAAACATTTAATAAATTTAAAAAGATATTCAAGGAACAAAATATCATCTTGGCACCTACTAATAGATACTCAATTTTAAAATTACTAAATTCAAAAACAAAAGATGAAATTCCTTCAGGTAACAAATCTGGAATATACCAAATAAATTGCAAGAATTGTGAAAAATGCTACATAGGTCAAACAAAAAGAAATTTAAAAACCAGAGTCAAAGAACACTTTAGAAACATCAGATTGAAACAAGAAGACAAGTCAGCAGTAGCATTTCATTTTTGGAATGAAAACCATGACATTGATCCAAATCCAAAATTATTAAAAGGAGTGATAAACCAAAATAGATTGACAACATGGGAGAACATATTCATCTGGAAAAATAAGGATCGCGTAATGAACTTTGAAATCCCGCCAGCAGATAATTTGACAAAAAAGTTCATAGTTCCACCACCAGAGAGAGCAGATAACAACAGTTGCCAGTTGGGAAGAGATTGAAAATGGAGGCCAGGGCCTTTGAAACTAGTCTCTCATAAATATATGAAAAAGTAAGTGACGAGTGTCAATAAACCAACCACAAATAATTTTATATTTAGCTTTATAGTTACTGAAAAATATGACTAGAAGAAGAAGTACAAATATGACTATGCAGTATGACTTAATATAAAAAAAGAAAAAAGAGAGAAAGAGAGAGAACATTAATAAGTTCCATGCCTTTAAATTTTTATAAAATCAAACTCAAACAATTTAGGTCAAGAAGAAATACCATGAGGAAGCACTACCCTGTATAAACCTAAAGAAAATGAATAAAAAACATTTTCATCAAGTAAAATGAAACATCCATTGTTCCTGACAAACTCTTCATGTTTAGTGCTGATTCTTTCCTTTGTGAGAAAAACAAATAAAATACAGAACTACATAGCAATGAAAAGGATAAAATAAAATAACCTTTCAAAATCAAGACATCAATATAGTTTTGGGTCAAACTAAGTATACCATGCTCCATATATTGCTAGTGTTTACCTAGAATGTGTTTTGTTAGGACTTTACTTTTCCATCCACTCTGTATGTATTATGTATTAACTTTGGTTGGATTTTACAGTGATATGTACATTTAGAAGGCTACTAATGCATATCAAGGCTGGTTCCATTGCTAATGGAAAGAGAGAAATTGTAAGATATAATACAGTAAATTTAACTAGAATTTAAAATCACTTCTAAACACCAGTAATTTCAAAGTATGATTGTTTTATGGAAAGCAATAAACAGGTTAGTTACAGTTATGTATTTCATAATTAATACCTTCAAATGTACTCTATGGACTGCTGTTTCCATATTCATAAGTAATTACTTATGAAAGCAGTGTTGATTGGGAGCGTAAGGATAGTGATAGAGCACAAGGTTGTATTAAGTGTAAGATAAATGTTAAACTTCAGCTAATCAATTGCTTAATAAGCTCTGACTGAAGTGAATTGCAACAAACTGATTTGGGTACAGTGTTAATACTGAATCCTCTGTCGAACAAATGAAATACTCCTTTGCCTGGGTAAAAGTCTGAACTACCAAGTAATCTTTCTTAACAGAAAGTCATAGTATGAAACATTGTTAAGGAAGTGTACTAGATTGGTAAGCCAGAGGTAACCGGTTCATTACCCATCACATCACATTAACGACCATACTTAACAGAGTATCAGCCAACAAAGAGCTGACATGCCACAATGGAAATAATCAAAATTAAAGGTAAGAGAATGGTGACAAGTTATTGTGGCTAAATATTATTCTGTCATTATTGACTCAAGCCGTAATATTGCACACAATGACCAGTTAAGTTGAGTCTTGTATTATGTCAAAAAGGGGGAAGGGAATTAGGAGAAGAGTAATTTGTTGAATTTGTACCCAATTCATAATATGGTGGCCAGGAACTGGCAAATGCAGTAATCCTCTTTCTGTAGAGACATGGACTGGACATGAATAACTGCAGATGATAGAGTTATGACAATGTACCAAACAGTTTTTTTTCTTTTTTTTCAGGAATTTGTTCAGATTTTCAACTCATTAGTGGAATCAAACACATTTTTCAGCAAAGAGTCAAATCCAATTCTAAAACCTAATGGTCTGCTAGAGAAGAGGCTTGTACAAGCTTGCAAAAATGGCAAGACAATCATCAGAGTGCTGTTGTCAATCATAGGGAACGAAACTGAGAAATGTTTGGTAAAATCTGAAGCTAGAAACATAAGGAAGACATTGTGCAGTCTTTGAAACATCTTTTATGACTGTTTTCTGAATTCCATTCTTGATAGATTCAATATTCTATGTAGGAAACTACAAATAGTAGATATGAACATTATGAATTTGTATAGCAATTTAGTTGATTTCTTGGAAAAAATGTAAATAGAATATGAAGTTTTCAAGACTTTGAGAGTCTGTGTTATATTACTAAAATTTAAAAACGTGAAGAACAGGACAAGAAATGCATTAAGAAAAAGAGAAGATCCCTTGATCAATCTGATTCAGACATTGTAAAAACTGAGTTAGAAAATAAACAAATTTCTTCATTTTGACTGCTGATATGCTGACGTTCTTCTGATTTGAATAAATTCATAGAAGAACTGGAGAAAAGAACTTTTTCCTACAAGGGCTTCAGTGAACCATTTAGTCTTTTTTGTCAAACTTGAAGGAAGCATCATTCAGAATTCAACAAGTCCCAATATGGATACTGAAAATTAAGCATTTGTACCTGAATAATTATACTTCAGAAACTACATCTCTGAATAAAGATTGAAAATGTGTCACATCTCTTCCATAGCTCTGCAAGACATTAAAAGGTAACATTCTAGAGAGTATTTACCAAACATGAACATAGCTCTACAAATACCTGGATGTTCGTGCTTCCAACTCCTCAACAGGAAGCTCCATTTTCTGCTCAAAGACACATAAATAGTTCTATTAGGATATAACAAGAAAAAAAATCATCTTATTTATGTTGGTGTCCTTGCTATTGAATATGACTTGACAGTAAAACTGGATATGAAAAGCATTACCATTTATAAGAGCAATTAGCAATAGGTGAGTATTTTGAATCTAAACTTATAAAATGATAAACTTTGTTGCGAATGATAGGAGGAACCCCTTGTTGTTTAAATAATTGACATTTGGCTCTTTGTTGCAGATGAACCTCTTAAAATTTAATGTAGGTTCTTTTATTAAGTACTTTTATGTTTGTAATTTCAGTAAAGTTGTACTTGTAATGTTTGCCTCTTATAGTTCGGTATACACACAAATGAAGAAATAGTCCCATTCAAAGAAATTGTAATGAATGTATGTATTTCAAGACAGGGACAGCAAAGCTTTTCATGTAAGGGTGTCAAGATACCTAAACTCAAGCCTTGGTATAATAAAGGGATAAAATAATAATCCCAAAGTTAGTTCTTAAGCTACAACGAAAAGCTGTGGTAGCCTCATGTGTCCATAATGTAATATATCTTTATTGTCTTATTGATTGGTTGATTACAAATATATTTGTAATGTCAAACTACATGTATGCATTCAGTAATTTTCATTATGTAAGATGAGATATCTCTTGTAATATTAACATTAGAGACTTATGAAAAATTGGTTCCTATGCTTCTGTTTATATTTTCTCACAGTGAATACAAGGCTTATTTTCAAGCAATGTGTTGTATCTCATTAAGTAGAAGTATGATGTAACAAATATTAACTTAATCTGGGAATAAATGACAAACCAAATGAACTCTACTGAAGGAAAAAGCAACAACAATCCGGAGAGTTAAACTCTGGATAAAAACCCTGGAATACCTACTCTCTTCCTCAGAAAGATCCTCCCCCAAGCATTGCAGTACAGCTCTCAGGTCTGAAGCACTGATATACCCTCGATTGTGTTTGTCAAAAACCTGTGAACAATCAATTATTGCTTTTATATGAATGCCATTAAATAATTAATAATGATTAATATATATTAAAAGCAGAAGCATTATTAACAGTGAAGCATTCTTCATATTTGAGTTTGATTCATAAATCAAAATGATTAATATATTTATTTAACTATGAACCACTACAACTAAATATGATTTACCTCCCCCAAAAATTAACCTAATAGCTTCTTTAACATGTAATCAACCCAACCTGCGCAGAGATAACTTTAAAAATTTAATATATGGATAATATTTGGGAATCTGTTTTAAACAACTTCATTTCAGGATGAAATGGCCTTCCCCAAGTTTTAAATTTTGGCTATAATTCACTGTCCTGGTATTCGTTTTTATTCTTTTGATAACAAATGCATTTGGAGACACAGTCTTTGTTGGTATATTATGTATCCAGATAATTTATAATCTTTATGTGAGATTATAGGAATTTAGTATCAGTGACGTCAAAGTCAATTGAAAAAACTATTTGTAGTTAGTTTTTAACACATTGTCACTTTCATCTTTATATTATTGAGGGACTAGTTTCGGAAGCCATTGCATCCATTATCAGACTCGAAGGTCCAACTGTCATTTGTTGTTGTCATTTGCTCTTTTCCCTTCGGTGGTGGAATTATGAACTTCCTTGTTAAATTATCTACTGGTAGGATTTCAAAGTTCATTACTCTGTCCTTATTTTTCCATATTAATATGTTCTCCCATGTTGTCAGTCTGTATTGGTTTATCATCCCTTTTTGTTTCAAAAATGAAATGCTACGGCTGACTTATCTTCATATTTCAATGTGATCTTTCTAAAGTACTCTTTGACTTTGTGTTTTAGATTTCTTTTAGTTTGATCTATGTCAAACACAATCCTTACAACTTATTTGGTATATTCTGGATCTATTAATTCATGGAATTTCATCTTTTGTTTTTGAATTTAACAATTTTAGTACTGAGTATGTATTTGTAGGTGCTAAGATGATATTTTGTTCCTTAAAGATCTTTTTGAATTTATTTCTTGTTTTTGGATGGTACTGAATCCACTGAATATGTGTTGATTTCTGTTTCTTTAGTGAATGAAGTTGCTTCCTAAGTGGTTTTTCTAGTTTAGCTTTTTTAATAATCTTAAACACCAGACTTTTGTTGTATCCATTTTCTTCTGTTATGTGGAGTATTGGTTTTTGTTAGTGGTAGTATTCTGCTTTATCCAAGGGTATGTTGACTAGTCTGTGTGTAAGACTATTTATTATTGCATGTTTAGGTGTATAACTATGATTTTTTATGTAATTTTCTGACTGTTTTGGCTTATTGTAAATTCCAAATATCATGGATAGAGTCAACATGAAAAATTCAATGCCATGGCCGGGATTTGAATCATGGATCTCCTGGTTTCCGTCCAGTCGCTCTAACCCATTGAGCTACCATGGCCAACGTGCCGTCCTGATATTAAAATCTCCATTTGACTCATATATTCCCGGTAAACCACTAAGGGCTCAATGGGTTAGGCCACGCCGTGGCTCAGTGGTTAGACCGCTTGGCCCTCACCAAGGCGGCCCGGGTTCGATCCCAGACGACCGCAAAGTGAGATTTGTGGTGGACAACACGGCGTTGGGGCGGGTTTTCTCTGGGACCTCCGGTTTCCCCCGCCATCTCATTCCACCGGTGCTCCATCTTCATCTCATGTATCATCAGTGTCACCGCCTGCGGTGCCGTATGTAGTAAAAGCGGGCGTTAAACACTACACACATTTCATTTCAATGGGTTAGAGCGACTGGACGGAAGCCAGAAGATCCGTGGTTCAAATACCGGTAATGGAATTGAATTTTTCATGTTGACTCTATCCATACAAATCCTTAGCCTATGTGCGGCTAGTGTGAAGAAATGATTAATTTCCACCAATTAACTTAAACAATAAGAGTTTAATGGTGAAGCCTGGGATTCAAGTACTTACGACAGTAAGTCGCCACAAACGGCGTATCTCGGATACGAGAGCCCTTAGTGGTTTATCGGGAATATATGAGTCAAATGTAGAATTTAATGTCAGGACGGCACGTTGGCCATGGTAGCTCAATGGGTTAGAGCGACTGGACGGAAACCAGGAGATCCGTGGTTCAAATCCCGGTCATGGCATTGAATTTTTCATGTTGACTCTATCCATACAAATCCTTAGCCTATGTGCGGCTAGTGTGAAGAAATGATTAATTTCCACCAATTAACTTAAATAGTATCTAAGAGTTTAATGGTGAAGCCTGAGATTCAAGTACTTACGACAGTAAGTCGCCACAAACGGCGTATCTCGGATATGAGAGCCCTTAGTGGTTTACCGGGAATATATGAGTCAAATGGAGAATTTAATGTCAGGACGGCACGTTGGCCATGGTAGCTCAATGGGTTAGAGCGACTGAACAGAAACCAAGAGATCCGTGGTTCAAATCCCGGCCATGCCATTGAATTTTTCATGTTGACTCTATGCATACAAAACCTTAGCCTATGAGCGGCTAGTGTGAAGAAATGATTAATTTCCACCAATTAAATCCAAATATCATTTTTGTATCATTCCTTGATGATATTTAGGTCCAAGAAAGAGAGTTGTCCATTGTCTTCCTTTTCTATTGTGAATTTGATAAAGTTTTCTTGCAGATTGACTAGTTTTAATGTAGGTATCATATAAATGTCTATTTCAAACTATTGCAACATATCTATACCAAACCTTGAAGATCCATGGGAAGGCCATTTTAATTTGTGTTTCCAATGCATTCATAAATTAATTTGCCAAAAGGGGTGAAAGGGCGTTGCCCATTAATAACCCTGATTTCTGCTTGTAGTATTTCCCATTAAAGCTAAAGACGTTTTGTTCAATGCATAAGTTTGTTAATGATATGTATTTTACTGCTTCTAATGTTTCCATTTCCATTGGAGTTAGTCATTTTTTTTATCAGCGTTTGTAATTTTTCTGGTGTGCGGGATGCAGCAGAGAAGGAAAGACAGAAAACTATCTTAAGGCGGCAGCAGCGGAGAGCATGGTGAGGTTATACACTGAACTCGGTGAAGGCCTGTCTTCCCCTGGTTTACCTATACACGAAGCGACGCCACTTCTAATATATACGCTGTTTTAAGTAGCACTGTCTCCTCCTCAGGAAAACGGAAAGTAAAAGAGAAAGAAAGGGGAGGAACAAAATCAGTAAGTGAAAAAAAAAAAAAAAAAACGTTCTTTAATGGTGACAAACTCTAAGAGAAGAGGTAAGTTTATCCACTCCTACATGGAGATCTCTTGCCAAGAGATACCCTATTGTGTTCTTAAGGCTTTCGGCAACTGAAAACAGAAAAATGTTGCAGAACCTCACCCTGAAGGCATCTCTCAGTTCCTTTTCCTCTTGATCAGCTGTGCGATCAGTAGTTGCTCCCATGTTGGAAACAATCTCGACAAACTCTTCAAAACTCACATTACCATCACCTTAAAAACAAAATTGTGTACATTAGTATTTTACAATGTTCTCTTCTGTTGTAGCAAAACAAAAATAGGTACCTTCAAGTTTAAGAGGTTTATATAGAGAAGAAAACGTGGTGACTATGAAATATGTATGTCCGAAAAATATAGAATGTAAAATCCAAAAAGCAATTACTTTAAAGGCTAACTGGCTTACTAACGCCACGTTTATCAGGTTAACATTTTCATCTCAAACGCGGCTTGTCTCCTCACATTTTAATCTCACTTCTTTTTCCTTCTGAGAGCGGACACATGCCATGGCAAGGAAGTAACGGTCAATGAGAGAGCGAGGTAATGTGGCAATAGTAAGATAGGGTAGGGTAGAATTCTACGAAGGGGATTCATATGTTGACCAGACTGATCTTTTGTACCTACGCCCGAAGTGGGGCATCCCCGGGAGGAAGGATGAGGTGAGAGGAGATAGAGGCCGGTCCAACCCCAGAAATCATGACAGTACAGAGGGCAGGATCCCTAACATTTACCAGTTTAAACGTCCCCGGCAGTCCAGTTTAACCGGCATCCTACCTACCGTGGTCCGAAACAGACTAGGCAGGCTCGGAGACCGGAGACCGACATGCCAGAGCTCGGAAAACTCCCGACAGGCTTGCACAATCGGTAACCCTCCTACCGTGTTCCTGAAACGACCCACTAGGCCGGCTCGGAGACCACCCTGGCGTTTATTAGAAGCATACCATCCCGCCATGCAGCGCCGAGACACCCGTCGACATCGCTACCCTGAAAGAGACCACCAGATGAGAGATGGCATGAAATTATAATGGAGATGAAACGGAGGGGCAGGAAATTCTGGGGATAATTAACCCGGGAAAACTAAAGAAAAACATGGGTCAGGTTGGCCGACCACGGGAATCGAACCCGGCCCTGCCGCATGCTGGCCACAGACGAAACCGCCTGAGCCATCCTGCTCAGCAGGCTGAACCGGTCTACACAAGGTTTTGCAATATTCACAGATTTCACTTTGGTTTGGATTATCTTTTGACTAATTTGGTCCGCACCAATGGTCATCTATTTTTTTAATTCATAGACGGGCCGCGCCTTGGCCGAGCGGTTAGACCACTTGACTCTCACCAATTGGCCCTGGGTTCGATCCCAGGCTACCGCATTTGAGATTTGTTGTGTGCCTTCCCCAGAGGCACACCTGGAATATAAAAACGAAGGAAAATGAGAGAGAAATTAAAGGAAATAGTAATGGGTGAGAAACCACGCCAGCACCGATCAGGAAAACCCAGTCGATCGGATCGAAACCGGGACCTCCGAATACGACCTTCACACGTACCGCTAAACTGCCGAGCGCGATGGCTCAGGTGGTTTCGTCTCTGGCCCGCATTTGGGAGGTCCGGGTTCAAATCCCGTGGTCGACCTACCTGCCTCATGGTTTTTGGTTTTTTCGGGGTTTTCCTTAGACGCCATTGAATGCTGGGTAGGTTAATTACATCCCCCCAATTCCCTGTCCCTCCACTTCATCTCCATTATAATTTCATCTGGTGGGTTCTTTCAGGCTCGAAGTGTCGGCGGGAGTCTCGGTAGTGCATGGCAGGATGATATGCTCTGAGTGAACCAATTCCTCTTGCGGTAGGACAGTTGTGGGTCTGCAAACCCCGAGTCCCATCCGAACTAATTCAGTTATCCGCTAAGCTATCTTGTTCGAATTCCTAACATAAATAGATTAGGAGAAACAGAGGAGAATATATAGTTATACAAAATGGGAAAAGAAAAGGAGAAAAAATGTGTTGCATGCAAATGAAGATGCTTGTATGATCACGAGACCAGTGATCGGATTTTTTCTATGCCTTTGAAGCCTTCGTTACTTTGGTGGGGAATTTTGAAGGTTTCATTTTAAAGAGTTAATTATTTCAGTTAATTAATTTAAATTTAAAGCCACACCTGTTTATATTTTATTAGTACTGTCTCTCAAAAGACTGTGAGCCATTGGTAGGTAACACCTATCGCGGTATACTGACCAAAGTTTGTTTTACGATGGACGCTGGTAGTTTGTGATGTAACATTGTTTAAGTGTAAACTGCAATTTCACGATTTGAAACAGAATACTTTATAGTAAATATATTAGAAAGCATAATTATGTAAAAATGCGTGTTAAATGCCTATAAAGAGAAACCTCTTAGAACAAATGGCAATTTCAAATATTAAACTGCGAGGGGATGTGTAACTTACCATCAATGTCCACCTCGTGTAACATCTGCTGTAGCTCTTCCTCTCTGGCAAACTGCCCCAAGCTTCGCATGACGCGACCCAGTTCCTCCTGTGTAATACTGCCATCACCATCTTTGTCGAAGAGCCGGAAAGCCTCGCGGAACTCTGCGGATTAAGCCGTGAATAGAACGAAATTTACAAGTGTCTGCTGCAGTGTGGCAAATTCTTGCATCTTACACCTACGCCATCAGAATGCTAGTTTGTTTTGTGCATTCGTTTGTCAGCTTCCCAGATATGCTAGGACTTCTATTTACAAGAAACGTTTAACACTCATCTCATGACTTTTACTGCTTGGAGTTACGGTGTATACATTAATAGAAATGAACAATTCGGGTGCTAATTACAATAAGATCAAATGTACTTTTTAAAAAGAACGTTCAAAATAATTCGCCAATCCTTTATTTATTCACATTGATTTCCAGCCCCTTTCTTTTCTTTTCATTTTATTCATTTTAGGGAGTGGGGTTAACATTCTGCTAAAACTTCTGTTTAAAATGAAAATAAAAGAGCTTTTTTTAAAGGTTATGATCACATTAGATATACCTCAAACAATAATATTTAAGATTAGCTGAAACTCCATTTTATGAAATCGTTCAAGACAATTGTGGTTCGTCTACCTACACTTCTTTATAAAGATACATGATTAGAACACAATATAAACAAATAATTGTACCAATGTGCTCGTATGGGAGAGTTTACATCAATAAGCTGCCTTGCTGGCTCTTAATAGTCCATGAAGGTAGTGAGATATGTAGAGCAATATGTAATGTGGAACATTAATGTGGCAAACAGAGAGCAGATTGTAGTAATGTACTCTTTGTCTGCCTAATGTTTATGATAGAGGTATACGACAATAACAAAATGTTTTCTTTTGGTGGCATATGTTTTAAATTTCCCTACAACGCTCTTGCTGTTCGTTTCACGAATAGAAAACCTTGCCCTAACCATTACCGTACCCCATAACCAATTACAGAACACTACAGGGTAAACATTCCCAACTGTTGGCACTTTTACTGCCTCTCTCTGTTCTTGCTTCTTGGAATGCCTTCTTAGCAATTGTTGGCAAAAGTCAAAGGTTGACAACGCTGAATTTTGAAGGATCGGTTTGATGTTGGTTTCTCGCCTAGTTAGCGTCGGATGCTAATAAGAATTATGGCTTCTTGATCTGCAGCATCGAGAAATGAAGAATTATAATTGTTGGTCACAAAAGCGCTTATTAATATACATTAATTATTTATCCAAAATAAAATTTGTCATTTGTAAAACTCAAGAAATTGCGTTTTCTCAAATACATTAACAAAATTATGTGACTTGATGCCATGGTTATTATGCAGATTATACACTACAGTGTTGTGAAGTATGTGGGAGTGCTACAATTTATAATTACACTCTTGCGTGATTTGATTACTGCGTTCACTTATCGCTTGGCCAAGGATTAGCAATGCGAAAGCATGCAGTTCACTAACTCTTAACTGTTTCTACCTACAACGAAAAGTGTGTGTGAACGTTGCATAGCACAGTCAACAGCAAGTATGGAATCTAAAACATGTTCAAGGAAAACTTACTGAAAAACCATTTGGGTTGCATTCACCTGACAGAATCAGACGGCGACATGGAATGGAGCTTTCCAGTAAATGATGTTGCCACACTAAATTCAATGTTCTGCATTACTAACGTACCACTTAAACCTCCTGAGTGTACAACACGATTGTATCTCTTTTATAGCCCATTTTATAACTAGGGCCCACTTCTGTAGCGCAAGTGATAAGATAACGTGTCTGTCTCGAGTTCCAGAGGTCCCGAGTTTGAATCTCGGTCAGGGCGAGTTATATGGATACGAATTTTTTCCGAGGGTTTCCTTTGTCCTAAATGTTGGGTACCTAACCAAGCTCTGTGGACCCTTGACTCATTTGAGGATCATTTCACCCCTTTCGTTCATCGTCCGATATGATTTACACTGGAGCACAATTTCAAAATACGCAACTAAGGTTTGCACAGCAGTAAAGCTGAAGCAGCTGCCATCATATGATTTGCTACACGTTGGGAGATAATCTGAGGGTTCTGACTGGCTTAAGTGAGGTATGAATGGATTCCTACTGATTGGAAGTGGGTAGGAATGAACTCTACTTCTCTGGCCGGAGTAAATCCCGTTACATGAGCTACTTCCGCATTACTGCTATGAACACATAGTTGCGATGTTAGTCTAATTCTAAACTGGATTCATGTTACGCAAACTATTCAACTAATTTGTTACCTTTCATCTGAGATTTTGATACTTGTTTCTCGGGGACTGTTTGCGGCATTGAGCGGACGGGCCTAACTGCAGTTGGCGGTGTGGAAGCGGCGGTAGTAGTCGAGCTGCTAATCGCACCACTGGCACTCTGCTGAGAGGGCACTCCGCTACTTTGTCTCGTCTGTAAAAACAATTAATTATTGTACATAACAGCAGAAACAAATTAGAATCTTTAACCTGGATAGAAAAAAAAGCGACAAATACGATACAGTACAGCTTCACGTGATATTTGTAACCTGTATGGAGTGCAGAAAGTCTCAAATTTGAGCATACACACTTTTAAACGCTATTTTTTTGGGCAACGAAATGATACAGAAATACAATTTGTGTTGTTTATGATTCAAAAGGCAATGAAAAGCTCTGAAACACGTCCATCTTTTCATACTCGTAAGCAAACTTGATGGTGTAGGAAAAAGTCACCCAGTATCGGACGGAACTCTACTGTTTGCCCAGAACAAGAAGGCAAGCTAGAGGATGTATCGTAATCACTTTTGCTCTGCGCGCGGTGTATATGCTCCCCTTCCGAGTATGACAAGGATGGAAGGTTCCTTTAAATTACACAAGTGTTGTCACATAACTCAACCATACATAATACCTATCGCTGCATTTACTGCAACAAACATTAGATCTGGCCGCATGGATGACTCATATGCGCTCTCATACACTCAAGATAAACAGATCCGTTACCGGAGCAGATAAACAGTTCAAGCTCCTCTGCGCTTCATGCCCCTCTAGCCTTCTTGTCGTGGGCATACAGTATATTGCACAGTATCAGTTTCTGGTTTTCAGTAAGATGTGTCAGTAAATTTGGCTCAGGTAGTGTTAGACCTTCTAGAAGCAAGCCGGAAAGGGAGCATTGTGTGACTGAATAAACAATTGCCCACGTAAAAGAGGTTTTTTATTTCTGTCCTGCTTCCTGCTGCAAGAAGATAATTCCGTGAACCTGATACCACAACACTGATGAGTCAATTTAAAGGCTTGAAAATTATATACCGTATGTTAATATAAAAATATGGATGAATGCATTGCTTTCGTTTAAATGTGTGTGTGTGTGTGTGTGTGTGTGTGTGTGTGTGTGTGTGTGTGTGTGTGTGTGTGTGTGTGTGTGTGTGTGTGTGTGTGTGTGTGTGTGTGTGTGTGTGTGTGTAGTGTAGTGTTTAACGCCCGCTTTTACTACATACGGCACCGCAGGCGGATTCGTTTAAATGTGTTAGTTGCAGTGACTCGTTCACGTTTTATATGTAACACATCCAATATCGGAAAGGAATTCGTAACACGGTATTGGACAAACGTATTCCTAGCTTTCTTATCAATTCCCTTGTTTCGTTTGTCTCAGACAAATATGGAGAGGAATAGAGGGAACTGGGCGGTGAAAAACATTAAGTTAAGGGGGTTTGGGAACTAAGCATTAGGAAAGCAAGTGAGTAGTTCTCTGTCCCTAAAAGCACATTAGGAGTGAAACTGAAATTAATTTCTGCAGGAAATGAAACAAAAGTGAAGCCTGCCATTGCTACATATATTTCTTTTTCCGCAAGAAGAGATGATGCATTGATCAACCAAATAAAAATGTGCGTAGCCATATTATGCCACTGAAAAAGTCAGAAATCAGCACCAAAGTGAGCAGAATGGAGCTTTTAAGTCAGGATTTTCTTGTTGTAGCATCTACCCTAGAACTGCAAAATTTTTAGCGACTTCACGCACAAAGAGTGAAAAAAGCACCGAGCTTTGAATATGAAAAAACCGACTGCACCATTTGTAGCAAAAACTCCGTGAAGACTGGATCCAGTGCCGCACATGCAAGGTTTGGACCCATGAAAACTGTACCTAGTCTTGAAAGGAATCCCCTTCATTTTAAATGTGACATTTATCACAAAAAGTAATACATAGATACACTAAAACAACGAAATGATCTTATAATATCCAGACTGTTTAACACTGGGTTCCTTGTTTTCAGATTGGGAAAACTGTGAGATTTAAAAATGTTTAAAATTCTCTCCCGTCAGTACTTACGGTGAATAACTTATTCAGTACAATTAAACACATGCACAACATGTGTTCAAAAATAATGTTTAATATTGTGACTTTGCTGTTTCGTAGAATTAAAAGTCTTGGCTACAGAAATTTAAAATACTCTTTATTGCAGTAAACAGTAACTTTGTAAACCCTTGCAACAGTAAAACGACGTAACATACGTAACATACACAACAGCAGTCTTCAAGGTCGTCTCGTTGCTTCACCACACGTAAGCAAACGAAAGAAATCACTGCGGTATACTTCAAATGTACACTGTCGCAATAACCATGACACAACTCGCACAACTAACAACTGACTCCGCTCTAACACTTTCCGGGGTTTTTATACCTCCAGTCAATGTTCTAGAATGCAGCCGATCATTCGATAACAATCGCGACGCAGGGAGAGAAAGATGGAACTATCCAGGCATCACTCTGTCTCCTTCTCTTTTTGTTTCTTTCTCTCTCTCTCAGTAAGCGTCCAATTCTGCGAGCCATTATCTGTCCCATTTTTTCCTGCCCACGCATAGCTCTGGCTTTGCGGTGGCTCCAACGAAACAGTGCGATCGGTGACACTGCTCCCTCCTCAGGGCTGGTCGTCCCGAACAGCACCATCGTAGCCGACCAGACGATCGAGGTGTACAACCAACATCTTTCCTCGGGACACCTTCTGGATGCGGTAGACTACGTTGTTAATTCTCTTTACCCCCCGGTATGGTGCTTGCCCAGTTGTTGAAGTTTTTGACAGCGTCCCTTGGTCTGGGTAGGGTGGTACAACCACACCAGCCCACCTTGCTGGAATCCTTGGTTGTTGGCTTACCTGTCGAATCGGGTCTTCATGTGGTCGCTCGCCAACTGGATGTTCTGACGAGCCATCTCATGCATGTCGAGCCATCTCATGCATGACGTGGAGATGGTTCATGAGGTTCTCCACACACTTGGTTGCTGGCTGTTTCCTTCCGGGGGACTCCCAAAAACCAGGTCACAAGGGAAGCGTAGCTCTCCGCCGAACTATAAACTTGCTGGCATCATCGCAGTGGTGTTGTGTGTTGACGAGCGGTAGGCCAGCAGGAACAGTGGCACCTTGACGTCCCAATCCCAGTGATGGTTGGCCACGACCTTCCTCAGGTGTTCTTCTAGGGTCTTGATGTATCTCTGAACCATGCCGTCCGACTGCGGATGTAGAGGTGTTGTGCGGGTCTTGTTCACCCCAAGTCTTTCCAGTGCCTCCTTCATCAGGTGGAACTCCAAAATTGGTGTCCTGGTCGCTGTGGAGCTCTAACGGCACCCCGAAACGGCAGAACACTTGCTCCACGAGGCAGTCGGTGATCGTCTTCGCCTCCTGGTTCGAGATGGCGAACACCTCCGGCCACTTGGTGAAGTAGTCCACGGCTACCATCAGATACTTGTTGCCTCGGCCGGACACTGGGAATGGTCCAGCTATGTCGACAGCGATGCTATCGAAAGGCGCTCCGACGTTGTAATGCTGCATGGGACCCCACTCCTAGTTTGGGAGCCGTGACTCGCCGCGCACACGTAACATTGACGGTACCATCTCTCAGCGTCTGTTCGGAGCGTAATTAAAATGAGTCCCACATAAATCGGCATATGTGATGTTTAAGGGAGAAGTCAAAAGAGACCCTACTATTAACATCTGTAATGTAAATATAAAAAGACACAAAACGCTAAAAGTATTTAGGCCTAGAATGAGATGGAAAATTACTTCTAAACAGCCATATGAAGTATGTAAGAGAAAAGGCAGTAAATATCGTCATGGAATTAGCGTTAATTGTTCAAAAGAGCTATAGAATTCCTTTCACAGCAACAAGGATATATCATATGAGTTTTCTAATAGGCATAATAGGATATGACACAAGTAAATGGGCATGTAGGTTAAGCGCCAAATTCTGTGCAAATTTAGTCCGAAAAGCTCAGCTACTTCGCGGTAGCGGAGCTACAAAAACGACATCTACTTTGTCCTTACTAATAGTAGTGGGAATTTGGCCTATTAGATTAAGTGGTGCAACTTACTGGCTAAAGAAGTAAGAATATGGGAATTTTTTTAAAACTAGGAGAAAAAGATGCAGTACTAATAAGAAGTGAAAAATTATTTATAACAGGAATGGCAAGAAGAGAGGGATAATGCACGCGTAGGAAGAAGAGTACATGATTTATTTCCGGACATTAAAGAGAGGCTAAAATTGGAACATATAAAACCAAGAAAAGGATTTTTCACTTTGTTACAGGGCATGGCCCTTATAATGTATTGTGACTTTGTGGGTTCGTGAAATGAAAAGTCCAATTACACCACTCAAAAATGTTCTTTATTTCCACCGACTTACAGTTAAACTCTTGCCAATTACACAGAATTACGTAATGCACACAATTACGATTCACCAGTTCGTCCGTTACAATTTCACTTGCACTCGTAATTACGTACAATCTTCCGATGCTCTTACACAGTCTTCTCGTCGTACACTAGCACTGCATTCTTACACCAAGAACTGAACTGACTCTAACTCGACGGGCTGCTTATATAGGGCCAGCGGGTCGATCGGAAGGTTCCAGATTAGAGGAAAAATCCTGTAAGTTCGAGAACACAGGTGGAACAGACAGAGACAGCGCCGTGATGTTTTTTGTCCCAGCCATCCCTTCTTAACGCTATAAGACAAAAGAGGGGGCGGGGCGAACACCGACCCGTCTGCTGCTCGCCCAGTCTATAGGGTGTTCCGACGCTCGGGTGACACTGCTCCCTCCTCAAAGCTGGTCGTCCCGAACAGCACCATCGTAGCGTGCCAGGCGGTCCAGGTGTACCACCAGCATCTGCTCGGAGTCTCAGCCAGAAGTAGCGCTGCCGTAGTTTGTGAATCATTCGGTTCGCTCCCAGGTGTCCTCCTGAAGTACCGGCGTGCACTTCCTCCAAGACTTCCGGGACCTTACTCCGGGGAAGTACCAACTGTTCTCTCTGCGCCTTCCCATCGGGTGACTCCCATACCCAGAACAGCACGCCCTCTCTGGTCTTCAACGAGTCCCATTGGGTCCAGTACGACCTGTAGGTGGCGCTCCTCGGTGCGATGTCCTCCCAGGTTGGTCTCGTCCCTGCCTCCACTTCCCTCAAGAGTGGCCCGAAGTCTGCGTCCGCCAGCTGCTCCCTCCTCAGGCCTGCGCTATCCCAGCCGTCCGCAGGCACTGCCACAACTACTCGGACTGCTGCGGCACGCTCCTTCTCTTCCACTCTTGTGCACTGACCGCACTCTTCTGGACAGGGTCTTCGGGACATGGCGTCAGGGTTACCGTGGCTCTTCCCTCTACGATGTTCCGAGGTGAAGTCGTACTCCTGTAGCCTCTGGACCCAACGTGCTGTCTGGCCTTCCAGGTTCTTAAAGCTCAATAGCCAGGTTAGGGCGGAATGGTCAGTCCTCAGGTGGAATGGCTGACCGTACAGGTACTTGTGAAAGTGCTCCAATGTCTTTACTACCGCCAGTAACTCCCGTCGGGTGACGCAGTAGTTCTTCTCTGCCTTGGATAGCGTCTTGCTGTAGTAGGCTATCACCCGCTCATGGTCGTCCTGGATCTGCGATAGGACACCTCCAATGCGATGGTCGCTAGCGTCGGTGTCCACAATGTAGGCGCCACCCGGTTGTGGGAAACCCAAAATTGGAGCACTGCACAGGGTCTCCTTTAGGTGCTGGAAAGCGTTTTCGGCGTCCTCTGTCCACACATAAGGCCGGTGTTCCTCCGTCAGGTGGGTGAGGGGTTTTGTGATGTTGTCGGCCTTTTCCTCTAAATCATTAAGGCGGTCGTCTACTTGACCCATCCGCTTGCCCAGATTCGTGACGTCATCCCTCACGCTGGCCAACCGTTCCTCAAACTTGGCGGCGAGGACCTCGTTCGCCTCCCTCATCTCCGTTGTCAGTTCGGCCATCTTTGCGGCCATTGTCGTGGCCAAGTTGTTGTTAGCAGTTTCCGTCTTCGCTGTTGATTCGGCCTTCATTTCTTCCCTCTTCTCGGTGATGTTGTCGTTGGCCGTCTTCATTTGTTTCAACTTGGCGATGAGGTTGTTGTTTGCCGCTTCTATTTTTGCAGCGAGGTTTTCATTTGCCGTCTTCATTTCCGAGATTAGTTCGGCCTTCATGTCTTCCATCTTCCCGGTGATGTTGTCGTTGGCCGTCTTCATTTGTTTCAGTTCCGCGGCCAGGTTGTCATATCTCCAGCTTCGCGGCCAGGCTGTTATTTGCCGCTTCTGTTTTTGCAGCAACGTTTTCATTTGCCGTCTTCATTTCTTTCAGTTCCGCTAAAATCTTTTCTAATGCTGCCTCCATTGTGTTATGTCGCACTCCTGACACCAATTGTGACTTTGTGGGTTCGTGAAATGAAAAGTCCAATTACACCACTCAAAAATGTTCTTTATTTCCACCGACTTACAGTTAAACTCTTGCCAATTACACAGAATTACGTAATGCACAAAATTACGATTCACCAGTTCGTCCGTTACAATTTCACTTGCACTCGTAATTACGTACAATCTTCCGATGCTCTTACACAGTCTTCTCGTCGTACACTAGCACTGCATTCTTACACCAAGAACTGAACTGACTCTAACTCGACGTGCTGCTTATATAGGGCCAGCGGGTCGATCGGAAGGTTCCAGATTAGAGGAAAAATCCTGTAAGTTCGAGAACACAGGTGGAACAGAAAGAGACAGCGCCGTGATGTTTTTTGTCCCAGCCATCCCTTCTTAACGCTATAAGACAAACGAGGGGGCGGAGCGAACACCGACCCGTCTGCTGCTCGCCCAGTCTATAGGGTGTTCCGACGCTCGGGTGACAGTATATTTAAAAAGAATAGGAAGAAGAACTCAGATTTATGTGAGCAATGTAACTGTTCAGATTCGCCTGAACATGTTATTTAGTAGAAGACGGTCGAAGGAAACTTCGAGATAAATTCTTATGGAACATCTTAAGAGAAGCAGAAGATTATGCACATTTAGAAAATATGTCTCAGATAATATCCGCTATGGCGTTAGAGGAATATATGACCCGCGACAAAATACTTCAAGAAAGAAATGCAGAAACATTTCAATTTACTAGAAAGGAATATTAGTTAAGAGATCGTCGGAGGGAAATAGGACCAAGAGAAACTGAAGATACAGCTTACCAGACTTGAAGTCCTACTTTAAGACGCAAAACCAATACATAGAAGACGCCAGTTCTAGATATCGGAAAGAAGAGCAGAAAGCATAGAAAGAAGGAGAATCACAGGAGAGCCAGAGGAGATATACCCATGGAGAGTATCAGAGCGGACAGACACAACTGATTGTGCAGAAGAGGAAAGATGAAAACCCGGATATCTGGAACTGACGAACCAGCTCCATATACTGATGCCGGTCCCTTTAGGAGATGGATACCAGTAGGAGGAAGCTTTGGATACCAGTTGCAGAAGAGGAAATTTAAAAATTGTAGGAAACAGTCTTTCGTAGTTATAGCAATGAAAGCTGTAGTAGAAATATAGATTTGTTTTATATTGTTGGTGTAGAAGTAAAGTAGAAGAAAGACTGTTTTAGATAGATTAGATGAGTAGATTTGTAACATTATTGGAATCCAGTAATCTGTAGATTTAGTTAGTTCGTTAAGGTAGCAAGTAGATTATATCTGCAAAATTTGTAAATTGTTTTGTGCAATTTAGTTTAAAAGTTAAAAAAGTTAAAAATAAAGGTTGCATAATAAGGCCTGGTATAGATCCCAGAAACCGGCATATTAGATATGCACATTTTATTTCATTTAATTTGATTTTTATTTTACCGATCGTTCGGTTTTCTTCCAGGTGTCCTGAAGTATCGGCGTGCACTTCCTCCAAGACTTACGGGACCTCGCTCCGGGGAAGTACCAACTGTTCTCTCTGCGTCTTCCCATTGGATGATTCCCATACCCGGTACAGCACGCTCCCTTTGGACATCAGTGAGTCCTATTGGGCGCATTACAACTTGTATGTAGCGCTTCTGGGTCCGGTGTCCTCCAAGGTTGATCTTCTCCCTGCCTCTAATTCCCTCAAAAGTGGCCCCAAGTCTCCTGCCGCCAGCTGCTCCCTCCTCAGGCCTGAGCTTTCCCATCATCCGTCCGCATGCACTGACGTGACCACTCTGACAGCTGCGGCACGCTTCTTCTCTTCCACTCTAGTGCATTGGCCGCATTCTTCTGGGCAGGGTCTTCGGGACATGGCGTCTGCATTGGTGTGACTTTTGCCTCTACGATGTTTGGAGATGAAGTCGTACTCCTGCAGCCTCTGGACCCAACAGGCTGTTTGGCTTTCCAGGTTTCTAAAGCTAAGTAGCCAAGATAGGGCGGAATGGCCAATCCTCAGGTACAATGGCAATCGTACAGGTACTTGTGGAAATGAAAGGTCTTCACTACCGCCAGCATCTCTCGTCGGATGACGCAGTAGATCTCTGCCTTGGACAGCGTCTTGCTGTAGTAGGCTTATCACCCGCTCGTGGCCGTCCTGGGCTTAGGATAGGACGCCTCCAATGCAATCGTCGCTGGCGTCGGTGTCCCTAATTAAGGTGCCACCTGGTTGTGAGAATCACAAAATAGGAAAGCGTCTTCGGCGTCAACCATCCACATATAAGGTCGGTGTTCTGTCAGGCGGGTGAGGAGCTTGGCGATGTTGGAGAAACCCTTTATGAAGCGGCGGTAATAACTGCACAGCCCCAGGAAACTGCTCAATTCTCGCTTATCGTTAGGGTGAGGCCAATCCCTCACTGCATGTGTCTTCTCCGGTTCTGTGGCAACTCCTGTTGGTGAGACTATGTTGCTCAAGTAGTTGACTTTCTTGCGAAAGAGGTGGCAATTCCTCATGTTCAGCTTCAGGATAGTCGTCTGCAGTCTCTGTAGCACCTTTCACAGGTAGTCGAGATGGTCTTCGAATGTCTCACTGACAATGATGTCATCCAGGTATAGCAGGCAGGCGTCATAAGTCAATCCTCTCATTACTGACTCCATGAGGCGTTGGAAGGTAGCTATTGTGTTGCAGAGACCAAAGGGCGTAACTGTGAGCTGCTAAAGCCCTGGCCCTATCGAGAATGCAGTATTCTCCTTGTTTCTCGGATCTAGAGCCACCTGCTAGTAACCCGACTTCAGGTTCAGGGTCGAGAACCACTGCGCACCAGGAAGCGTGTCCAGGCGGTCGTCAATCCGGGGTAAGAGGAAGCAGTCCTTCCCGGTGACAGCATTCAGCTTCCTGTAGGCCACAGAAGCGCAGCTCCCTGTCCTTCTTCACCAGGACTCCGGGAGAACACCAAGGGCTGAAAGACCCCCTCGATCACTACCCCGCATCTCATGTCCTCCAGCATGTCCCGTACCGCCGCTTGTTTTGCCAGCGGAACGCGTCTTGGTGGTTGCCGAATACGTCAGGCGTCTCTGGTGTCGATTCGCGTGCGATCTGGTGCGTGCGGCCGTAGCCACTGTTTCCTGGGCTGATGATATGCTGGTATCGTCCCAATAGTTGTCGAACATTACCTAGCTGCTCTGCTGTCAGGGGCTGACATATCTCAGCATCGCGAACACCATCGACGAAGATGTAAGTGGCGTCTCCTCTAGCTGCTGCGTCCTACACTACAATTGGCTACGGTAGGCAACGGCCAAGCGGTGATTTCCGAAACGGTTTTCTATAGCCTCCCATATGTCCTTGGGCGCAGCCGCTGTCTGAACCACCTTCGGCACTTCTGTGGCCCATCTCTGGGGGCTGAATATTAGCTGTGCGCCTTTTCTTCTGGCGACCACTTGTTGTGATTGGCAACTGTTTCGAATTGGCGACGAAAGACCTCAGAAGTTGACTTACTTCGGTGGTTCAATGGTTTGACGCGCGCAGATGTGTCACGTCCCGGCGTGTCGGCCTTTAGATCTTTAAGTCTTCTGCCGACGATGTCCTCCACCATGACGTTCAGGGACTTGGTGTTGCTGTCGGCCTTTCCCTCCAGGTCGTTAACGCTGTTCGCCAGGTCCTCGACGCGCTCGCCCAACTCTGTGATGTCCTCCTTCACGCCGGCCAACTGCTCTTCAAAATTAGCGGCCACGGCCTCGTTCGCAGCCTTCATTTCGGTTAATTCGGTCTTCATTTCTGTGGCCAGGCTGTCGTTCACCGCTTTTATTTCCGTGGCTAATTCGGCCTTCATTTCGATTATCTTCGCGGCCAGGCTAATATTTGCTGTTTCCAAATTTGCGGCCAGGATGTTATTTGTCGCTTCCGTCCTCGCAGTGAGGGTGTCATTCTCTGTTCTCATTTCTTTCAGCTCTTCTAAGATCTTGGCCAATGCCGCTTCCATCGTCATGTTCCACTCCTGACACCAATTGTAACTTTACGGGTTCGTAGAACTAAAAGTCTTGTTTGCAGAAATTTAAAATGCTCCTTATTGCAGTAAACAGTAACTTTGTACAACCCTTACAGTAGTGAAAAGACATGACATACACAACAGCAGTCTTCAAGGTCATCTCGTTGCTTCTCCACACGTAAACAAACAAAATAAATAATTACGATACACTTCAAATGTGCACTGTCGCAATAAAAATCACACAACTCACACGACTACTCAACTAACAACTCTAACACTTTGCGGGGTTTGTATACCACCAGTCATTGTTCTAGAACGCAGTCGATCGTTCGATAACAATCGCGACGCAGCGAGAGAAAGACAGCACTATCCAGACATCACTCTGGCTCTTTCTCTCTTTGTTTCTTTCTCTCTCTCAGCAAGCGACCAATTCTGCGCGCCACTATCTGTCTCTTTCTTTCCTGCCCACACGTAGCTCTGGCTTTACGGTGGCTCCAACGAAACAATACGATCGGTGACAATTTTGACTGTGCCCATTTGCAAATTAATTATGGAACAACAAGTTTACGTGTCCGACACAGGGCACTCTTCCACTATACAGGGTGTTAATGAACTATACCGAAATAATTTCAGCGACTGTAGATATGACTAATATAAGCAAGTTGAGAAAGGCAATGCATGGTCTGCGGCTGAACATAACGCAGTTAATTGCGTTAAATCCAATTGGCATCAGATGCTGATAAGTTGGTATTTAAACAAGGTGGTTGAAATTATTGGATTCCAATATATTTAAAGCTACTTCCGAAGTGTAGAAATATCTATTCTTAGAAGCTCGTTATCGGCGTTCTCAAGATATAATGCCTCAAAGATCTCTCAAATCTAGAATTATTACCTGCCAGTGCGACACTGAGCAGCGATTAACTGTCTTCTTGCATCATATAGCCTACGCTAGTAGGGTTTCTGTACAGCTCGGACGATGCTTCTGTGCCTATGAGGACCGTGTGCGCACTAGTCTAAAGCCAAAGCCAATTGCCGAGCCTACACTCTCGGTCATGCGCAGTACACTCACTCTCGGTCATGCGCAGTACACTGAAATGGCCAGTATCGTGGAGAGGTTTGACCGAGTAATATCAGTGTTCTAACGCTCCGTTGTCGACAAGTTAAAATTTTACAAGTTTTATTACATTTTGTAACTGTGATTATTAATTGCACTGTATATATGTTTTCTTATTTATACAAAAAAGCCTCCAATTCAAACTAAACTTGGTAGAAAAACACTTCACAGCCAAACACGTTAAGTTGTTAATAATGTCAATCTCTTTATGAAACGTGAAGCAGCTTCTGGCGACATGCTAATACCAGTGAAGAAAGTACAAGAGAGGCTGAGTGCGGTAACAAATGGTCCTGAAAGAACAGTCCGTAAAACAGTTAAAGAAGGGGCAAAATGTGAGGAACAAGGGACCTCCTTTGGAACACCTGGAAAGGTACATCGTGTACCAAAAAGGATCACTGACATTGATGATTTTGATAGGTGTGTAATTCGCCAAACAATTTATAATTTTTATCTTCAGGAGAAAACTGTGCCAACTGTCAAAAATCTGCTCCTGAAACTTCAGGATTCAATAAACTTTAAAGGGGAAAGCACAAGTTTAAAGACTATTTTACATGGCATGGGGTTCAGGTGGAAGAAAACAAGACGTGAAAAGACATGACATAAGAGATTGGCGCGTGTCATATTTACGTGCCATAAAAAAGTTTAGAGACGAAGGAAGGCCGATTATCTATGAAGATGAAAGTTATCTTAGTTATCTTCATAGCACTCATACAAGGCTAAACAACTGGAGCGATGACAGCAGCTCTGGTTTATTAGTTCCTATTGCAAAGGAACCAAGAGCCATTATAATCCATGCAGGAGGACAATTGGGCTTTGTTCCTGGAGCATTTTTGATGTTCCAGTCAAAAAAAAAAAAAAAAAAAAAAAAAACGAGGCTATCATGATGGGATGAATGGAAGGAATTACAAAAAAATGGCTAATTAAGAAACTAATTCCTAATTTGCCTCCTAAATCAGTTTTAGTGATAGATAATGCTCCGTATCATAACGTGCAGATCGATAAACCTCCTACAAGCCGCTCCACAAAAAGAGCTATGTAAGAATGGCTTAAAGCAAGAAACGTGCCCTTTCAAGAAAAAAAATGTTGAAAGTAGAGCTTTACAGCCTCATCAACGCACATAAGCTATCACATAAAGCGTACGTGATCGACGAGCTCTTATCCCTGCATGGTCATTCAGTGCTGAGGTTACCAACCTACTCACCCGACCTAAACCCCATAGAACTTATTTGGGCCGACATACAACAATGGATAGCAGATCGTAACACAACTTTTAAGTTACAAGATGTCATGAATTTGTGTGCGCAACGGGTTGCGGATATTGGTGAAGAAAAGTGGAAAAATGTGTGTCTGCATGTTGAAAAATTGAAAATGATTACATTGAAAAAGAAGGAATCTTCGAAAGTGTAATAGAGAGCTTCATAGTACAACTATCAGGAGACAGCGACAGTAATTGCTGCGAAGGAGAGGACACAGAAGATGAAGAAGAGGAGGAAGAAGAATTTCACGATAGCGATAGTGAGTTGTCAGGTGTAGAATATCTGGCACATGATTAGAATGCCTTGTTGACTACACTCTGTGCGTGTGCGTATATGTGAGTGCCTGCGTGCGTGTGTTGGAAGCGAAGAGAAACAAACTGGACCAGAATATTTAAATTTGTTTATAATTATAACATTAACCTAGTGTTCTGTGATGAGTGCAATACGTTCACCCGTGAGCAGCACGATTTCGCACCCACCATATTAGCCTCATTCTGTGAATGAACAACAGTTCGGCGAGTCACATTATACCATGTTTACTTTCTTTTATTCTTTTTGCTGACTCATTTTCAGCTGTTTTCTGTTTTACTGTTTATTTGCCATTACATACACAACATTTACACGAACAAATACACCCATACCCTCCCGAGGCGGGAGTCGAACTGCGGTCCTCTACGTGACAGACTACCAGTGCCAATCACTAAGGACCATGGTCACGAGAACCGGCTAACTCGCTTTCAGGCGCTACAAGCCACAAAGGCGTCACCTCAGATTTTTATTTTCCTATAAATTAAAACATTTGTGATATCAAAGTAGTACGAGAAAAAAACGTAAAGAACATGAAGTAGTAAAGAATATCTGTTGTTATTTCTTAGTAGCTAAGATGAGCAAGCGCTCATATATATTAAGGTATGCGATTTAGTAAAGCCGAGTTTGCGAAATATGGCGGGCTGCATTGTCTCCCACCTTCCAGCGCCAGCAAAAGGCGCAAGTGACGTTTGGGTATTCGTAATGCCAAAAACTGGTGTTCAAAAGGCCATTACGATAAAATGAAGGAGATTCGAATCCGTTAACCGTTTAGTTGAAAGAATGCCATAACCAACGCGCTACAGGTACTACTTTAGAAACATATAGCTGTAACTTCCACATTTAAACCAACAGACCATAAGTCTCCTATCTCCAATAACTTGTTTAAGATATCTCCACTTGCTCTAAAAATATTTCAGTGTAGTTCATTTACATCTCGTATATCCTGCATGAACAAAAGTGAGAACTGAAATGTTATTGGAGAGTGGAAAGCGTTGATTTTCAACGACGTTAGAGGGTTAAATTTGCTAGGTACACCACCACCAAGGTTAACAATCACGAGAATGCGAGACAAGTTTAAAGTTCATGGAATACTGCAAGATGTGTTGAAAGGGCGTTACGAAAGAAAGAGAAGTTCCACCGATAATGAGATTGTTGATGCCGTCATACAGGCTTATGTATTGTGACTTTATGGGTTCGTGAAATAAAAAGTCCAATTGCACAAACTCAAAATGTTCTTTATTTCCACCGAACTACAGTTTGAACAGTTGCCGATTACATAGAATTACGTAGCGCATACAATTACAATCCACCAGTTCGTCTGTCACAGGTCCACTGCACACTTACAATTACGTACAACTCCTCTGATACACGTACACAGTCTTCCAGTTCGTTCGCTAGCACGACGCTCCTCACGGCTGCTCGCCAAGAACTGAACTCTCTTCCAGCCCGGCGCGTCGCTTATATAAGACCAACTGACCAATCTAGAAGGTTCCGGGTTAGATGAAATATCCCGACTGTTCCAGACGTCAGGGGGAGGGGGAAAAGACGGTACTGTGGCTTTCTAACCATCCCCTCAGTCAGTGCCACAGAGATAAATGGGTAGGCGTGGGCTGAAAGGTTCCTCTCCCTTACCCAGCTGCCAGTTGGTCCTGCCTTCCGTTAATTGGGTGACACTGCTCCCTCCTCAAAGCAGGTCGTCCCGAACAGCACCATCGTAGCGGGCCAGGCGATCCAGGTGTACCACCAACATCTTTCCTCGGGACACCTTTTGGATGCGGTAGACCACGTCGCTAATCCTCTTCATCACCCGGTACGGACCTTGCCATGGCTGCTAAAGCATCGGGTAGCATCCCTTGGTTCGGATAGGGCGGTAAAACAAGACCAGGTCACCTTGCTGGAACACTTGGCTGTTGGCTTGCCTGTCGTATCCGGTCTTCATGCGGTCGCTCGCCTTCTGGATGTTCTGGCGAGCCATCTCGTGCATGTCATGGAGGTGGTCCACCAGGTTCTCCACATAATCGATCGCTGGCTGTTTCGCTTCCAGGAGGCTTCCAAAAGCCAGGTCACAAGGGAGGCGTAACTCTCGGCCGAACATTAAGCAGGCTGGCGTCATCCCCGTGGTGTCGTGTGTTGACGAACGGTAGGCCAGCAAGAACAGTGGCACCTTGACGTCCCAGTCTCGCTGATGGCTGGCCACGACCTTCCACAGGTGTTCCTCTAAGGTGTTGATGTATCTTTCGACCATGCCATCCGACTGGGAATGTAGAGGTGTTGTGCGGGTCTTGTTAACCCCAAGTCTTTCTAGAGCCTCCTTCATAAGGTTGGACTAAAATTGGTGTCCTTGTCGCTGTGGAGCTCTAACGCCACCCCAAATCGGCAGAAACTTGCTCCACGAGGCAGTCTGTGATAGTCTCTGCCTCTTGGTTCGGGATGGCATACAGCTCCGGCCACTTGGAGAAGTAGTCCACGACCACCATTAGGTACATGGGGAATGGTCCAGCTATGTCGACAGCGATCCGTTCGAATGGCGCTCCTACGTTGTACTGCTGCATGCGACCCCGGCTCCTAGTCTGGGGGCCGCGACTCGCCGCGCACACATGACATTGACGGCACCATCTCTCAGCGTCTGCTCGGAGTCTCAGCCAGTAGTGCCGCTGCCGTCGTTTGTAAATTGTTCGGTTCACTCCCAGATGTGCTCCTGACGTACCGGCGTGCACTTCCTCCTAAACTTCCGGGACCTTACTCCGGGAAAGTACCAACTGTTCTCTCTGCGTCTTCCCATCGCGTGATTCCCATACCCGGAGCAGCAGGCTCTCTCTGATCTTCAACGAGTCCCATTGGGCCCAGTATGACTTGTATGTGGCGCTCCTTGGTGCGATGTCCTCCCATGTCGGTCTTGTCCCTGCCTCCACCTCTCTCAGGAGTGGCCCCAAGTCTGCGTCCGCCAGCTTCTCCCTTCTCAGGCCTGCGCTATCCCAGCCATCCGCAGGCACTACCATGACTACTCGGACTGCTGCGGCACGCTCCTTCTCTTTCACTCTTGTGCACTGGCCGCACTCTTCTGGACAGGGTCTTCGGGACATATCGTCTGCGTTACCGTGGCTCTTCCCTCTGCGATGTTCCGAGGTGAAGTCGTACTCCTGTAGCCTCTGGACCCAACGTACTGTCTGGCCTTCCAGGTTCTTAAAGCTCAATACCTAGGTTAGGGCAGAATGGTCAGTCCTCAGGTGGAATGGCTGACCGTACAGGTACTTGTGGAAGTGCTCCAAGGTCTTTACTACCGCCAATAGTTCTCGCCGGGTGACGCAGTAGTTCTTCTCTGCCTTGGATAGCGTCTTTCTGTAGTAGGCTATCACACGCTCATGGCCGTCCTGGATCTGCGATAGGTCGCCTCCAATGCAATGGTCGCTGGCGTCTGTGTCCACAACGAAGGCGTCACCTGGTTGTGGAAAACCCAAAATTGGAGCACTGCACAGGATCTTCTTCAGGTGCTGGAATGCGTCTTCGGCGTCCTCCGTCTACACATAAGGCCAGTGTTCCTCTGTCAGGTGGGTGAGGGGTTTGGCGATATTGGAGAACCCCTTTATGAAGCGTCGGTAATAACAGCACAGCCCCAGGAAACTTCGCAACTCTTTCTTATCCTTTTGGCGAGGCCAAATTCTCACAGCCTGTGCCTTCTCCGGGTCTGTGGCCACTCCGGTTGCTGAAACTATGTGGCTCAAGTAGTTAACTTCCTTCGGAAGAGCTGGCACTTCTTCGCGTTCAGCTTCAAGTTGGTCACCATTTGTCTCTGTAGCACCCTACTCAGATTCTCGAGATGGTCTTCAAAGGTCTTACCGACGATGATGATGTCGTCCAGGTATAGTAGGCAGGCGTCGTAAGTCAGTCCTCTCATCACTGACTCCATGAGGCGTTGGAAGGTAGCTGGTGCGTTGCAGAGGCCAAAGGGCATAACTGTGAACTGCCAGAGCCCTTGACCTGTCGAGAATGCGGTCTTCTCCTTGTCTCTCGGGTCTAGAGCTACCTGCCAGTAGCCCAACTTCAGGTCCAGGCTCGAGAACCACTGTGCACCAGCTAGCGTATCCAGGGTGTCGTCAATCCGGGGTAAGGGGAAACAGTCCTTCCGGGTGACAGCGTTCAGCTTCCTGTAGTCTACGCAGAAGCGTAGCTCGCCGTTCTTCTTCGTCACCAAGACTACAGGGGAACACCAAGGGCTGTCAGACTCTTCAATCACTTCCCTGGATCTCATGTCCTCCAGCATGTCTCGTACCGCCCCTTGCTTCGCCAGTGGAACGCATCTAGGTGGTTGCCGAATAGGCCGGGCGTCCCCGGTGTCGATACAGTGAAGCACGTTGTCCGTGCGGCCGTAGTCACTGTTACCTTGGCTGAAGACGCGCTGGTATCATCTCAGCAGTTGCCGAACCTTCTCCAGCTGTTCTGCAGTCAGCTGGTCGGCCGCCCTCTCCAATAAGCCTTCTAGCCGAGGCCCCAGATGTTGCGTCGGCGCCGGCTCCTGTAACTTTTCGATTGCTGTTACGCTCACCACCTCACCCGATGTTGTGTTGCGTCCCGGCGCATCGGCCTTCAGATCCTTCAACTTCCTGCCGACGATGTCTTGTACCATGGCGTTCAGGTACTTTGTGTTGCTGTCGGCCTTTCCTTCCAGGTTGTTTACGCGGTTCGCAAGGTCTTCGACGTCTTCCACCATGGCGTTCAGGGACTTGGCGTTGTTGTCGGCCTTTTCCTCTAAATCATTACGGCGCTCGTCTACTTGACCCATCCGCTTGCCCAGCTTCGCGACGTCATCCTTCACGCCGGCCAACTGTTCCTCAAATTTGGCGGCGAGAACACCTTCGCCACCTTCATTTCCGTGGCCAGACTGTCGTTCGCTGCTCTCATTTCTGTGGTTAATTCGGCCTTCATTGCAGTTACTGTCGTGGCCAAGTTGTTGTTTGCAGCTTCCGTCTTCGCAGCGAGGTTGTCATTTGCCGTCTTTATTTCTTTCAGTTTCGCTGCCAGGTTGTTGTTTGCCGTTTCCAACTTCTTTTCCATTTTCTCGGTGATGTTGTTATTTGCCGTCTTCATTTCCGAGGTCACTTCGGCCTTCATTTCCATCATCTTCTCCAAATTCTTTTCCAATTCCGCATCCATGGCTGTAATGTTCGATGATGTTGTCGTCCCGCTTCCTGACACCAGTTGTGTCTTTTTGGGTTCGTGAAATTAAAAGTCCAATTGCACAGACTCAAAATATCCTTTATTTCCACCGAATTACAGTTGGAACACTTGCCGATTACATAGAATTACGTAGCGCACACAATTGCAATCCACCAGGTCGTCTGTCACAGGTCCACTGCACACTCACAATTACGTACAACTCCTCTGATACACGTACACAGTCTTCCAGTCCGTTTGCTAGCACGGCGCTCCTCACGGCTGCTCGCCAAGAACTGAACTCTCTTCCAAAAAAAATCAAAATGTGGTATTTAGGGACCAGGGTCCCAAGGCTGTTTAGGGTAACTCCCTCTTCAGCCCAGAAATAGTGTGTGTAGCGGAGGAAGGGGTACAGGCAGTCAGCTGACTTGCTTACGGTCCGTCGTGGGTCAGGAGTGGAAAGCTGGGGGAATAGCTTACAGCCTGAACGATAGCCCTTGCGTTGTTGCCTCTGGCGTTGCTGCCTCCTTCATCGGCACTCCTTCATGTGAGTACGGCTTTTAATTTTCGGTTGTAACTCTCTTCCAGCCCGACCCGTCGCTTTTATAAGACCAACTGACCAATCTAGAAGGTTGCGGGTTAAATTAAATATCCCGGCTGTTCCAGGCGTCAGGAGGAGGGGAAAGAGTCGGTACGGTGGCTTTCTAACCATCCCCTCAGTCAGTGCCACAGAGATAAATGGGTAGGCGTGGTCTGAAAGGTTCCTGTCCCTTACCCAGCTGCCAGTTGGTTCTGCCTTCCGTTAATTGAGTGAAAGTATGAAAAATGTCATTGTTGAGAATACTGTGGCGGAACGGTGCATTTTGAGCACATACAGAAATAGGGAGTACAACACAACTCACATTTTATTTATATCTCATTTTGTTGCTGAGAAATATTGTTTCAAAGGATGTATACATCATTTTAAGGTACCATATTAATCACTGTATCAAAAGTCCGTAAATTAAATTGGGTCTTAGTTGAAGTGACCTTGAATAAAGGACGGAAAAGAGAAAGGGAAAGAGAAGGAAGGAAGGGCGGGAGGGAGGGAGGAAGGCGAATTTTTGGAAGCTACGGTCAAATAAGATTCACAACTGAAAAGTTCAATATTATGGAACTGAGATTCATTAGTGATAGATATTTTATACACACACACACACACACACACACACACACACACACACACACACACACACACACACACACACACACACACACACACACACACAGAGTTAAGCGTTTTCTGCACGTGAATGTTAAATCCTCAAAACTCCTAAGTGGGTGAAATTAAGCTTGCGAATGCACGTTCAGTGTATATATTCGTTTGCTCATTTTCTTCAAAAAGGTTTATAAACATTATAACTTTTGAAAAAGATATGTTAACCATCATTACAAAAAGTATTGCATCATTAAAACTGACACTGATACTGAAGTCAGGACTTCATATTTATGAATGCAAGTTTAAAAATATAAGAATGCCACTTTTAAAAGCAAATCGTGACTTTAATCTAAAATATTATTATACTATTCCGTTTTAATTTTGCAGCAGGGGCTAACATATATATATATATATATATATATATATATATATATATATATATATCACGAGCAATACTGTAGATGAATAAACCTTAAAGCTACACTTTTTTCCTTTCTGGCCTCATTTGTTCGACAGTTTTTTATTTTTCCTTTTTGGTGCCATTAGCATAATCCCGCCCCTTTCACCGTCGTCGTCATCATCATCATCATCATCATCATCATCATCATCATCATCATCGTCTAGAAATAGATAAGGTGAACCTCTGACTACGTGTTCTCCTATCTGATTTGATAGTCTCATTCTAATTTCCCTTTCTGACAACGCTGAAAAATCCTTGATAGTGTTTCCCTACTAGTTTCATATAATACTACCTCTGTCCCAATATAACAGTCACATTTCTCTAGCAAGTACTTCGTTGACAATAAACAATATAGAAAGCAATATACTTATAACACTAACAAACCATAATAAGCCGATCTATTTGACAGTACTCACAACTGTACCTGGTCACTCAACACTTTGTAGCCCACCTCGGTAGCATAGATGGTAACGTGTCTGCCTCACGTTCAGGAGGTCCGGAGTTAGAACCTCAGTCAGGGCGAGTTACCTGGATAAAGTTTTCCCCGGGTTTTCCCTTATCCTGAAAGACGAATGTCGGGTAATTCTAAGCTCATGGGCCCTGGGCTCATTTGAGCATCATTTCACCCATTTTTATTCATCGTCCGATATGACTTAATATTGGATGACGTAAGCTGAAGAAAACACTTTGTAGGACACCACAAGCTGATATGACAATTTCGGAATCACACTGTAAAACTAAAGGTAATCACTCCCTGCAGTTATATTTTCTGTTTCCCCATGTGAGGCGGTTTGTAATAGTTCTTTCATGAGCCTTGATGCATTCAACTATATTTTTTCGCAGGGTCAGGAAAACATTGTTCAGTGTCTTAGCGGGGAGGTTGAACAGAAGTTACAAGTTGATCTACTGTGGATGTTGCCTCTTGAAATTGGAGAGGCTGATTGGCATAATCCCCTTAGGTTTATTTCTGCTGTTGCGTTACCATCGTTGTTACCATCGAAGTATTAGTTTTGCATTGAATCAGGGCAGGGGCGTGCCACTGCTACTACATAGAAACATCACCTTCGTAAAGAAGCGTTTATTCAGACAGGTTCGATATGAATTGAGCTCTTCTGCAGCTAGGTAAATTTCTCCTTTTTATGCAGCCATGTAAAAACTCTTTTCAATATGAATCGGATCGAATATGTCCTGAAATCTTGCTCTACGTATCGAAATTACTGCATTCATCATTGACAAACAAAATTGCTAACACTTCTGTTCTCTTCTTAAGTTCAGTGTTGGCTTTGGATCCTGGACGCTAAGCCCGTTTATATTCTCTGTGTCAGATCAAACATCACTGATCAGTGTTTCAATTGACAATAAAATCTCGTAGGTGACGTGCGCCTATTATTTTGTAACAGAGGATTTTTTTCTGTCATTCCAGTTTATGGTTTAAATCGGGTGATCTTTCTACGTATCTTAGGGTTCCCTGTTATTAAATATTATAAAATATGGTCAATGAGTGCAAGACCTTAATTACTCGAATTTTAATTTATTTTTATTTTCTCTATTTTCATTCTTTACTTTTTATTTTCAAATGCCGGAGCTGTAATTTTATTACAGGAATAAACATGGTCTTTAAGTCTTAACTCAAGAACTCTACTTATAACATCGTGCATAATTCTATTGCAGTTTACAAGAAAGTTGCTTTATAAAATCCTATTTTAACTTATGTTATCGGATTTACTTCACTTGTTAGTTATGTAACATTGGATTGGATTGTTCGGAGTGGATTCAGCACGTCGACCATACTGGTCTTTTGTACCTATGCTCCCAAGTGGGGCATCGCTGGGAGGAAGAATAGGCGAGAGGAGACAAAGGGCGGCCGTCCCAAGGAGCCAGTGCAGAGGGCAGGATCCGTACAGTTTACTTAGATGGAAACCTCCCCCGTTAGGTCAGGACAACGGACATTCTCCTACTGTGGTTCGGAAGCGGTCCCAGCAGGCGCATCGGAGATCGGCAACCGACCTACCGGAGAAGAAAGTAGTTCACTCAGAGCATATCATCCTGCCATGCACCGCCAACACTTCTATCTTCAAAGAGAGCACCACATGAGAGATGATGTGAAATAATAATGGAGATGAAATGGAGGAACAGGAAATTCAGGGAATGTAATTAACCTACCCAGCATGCGCCTAGCGACCCCGGAAAACTCGCAAAAAAGCCCTTGGGTCAGGTAGGTCGACCACGGGAATCGAACCCGGGCCTCCCGAATGCGGACAATAGAAGAAACCACAGACTGGTCCAAGTGCCGAATCCCCTCCGTAGCAATCCCAATCACATATTTATGATATTTGTATGAAAAATGAAATGTAAAACTGAAATTTCTTGGAATAGCCTAAGTTATCTTTATCCCGAACGGCATTTGTATTAACTGGTAAACTGTGAGAGACAGCAAAAACTCTTATTTAATAAAGAAATAGAAATCAAATCTAGTTAAAGCAATACAATTTATGTTAAATAGATCTTGTAATTTTCGAGATAGACGTAGTTGTAGGTTTGAATTTTCAAATACTTACTCTTTTATCTTGCAGTAAGTTGCTAATGGAGTTTTCTCGTGGTCATACAAGGAACCATCATCAGATACCGATTCGCTTTTCAAAAATCTGACTCACCTTAGCCTACCGTAACCTTCTTGTACCTATAACGAAATATGTAAATGCGTACTGAAACGTTATCTTGATTATTAATAAGCAGATAGAAAGAGAAAGCAGATAGAGTTTTTGTAAATACTATTTGTAGACGAATGAGTGAAGAAAGTCATGTGAATGCAACACATCAGACGTTTTTTTCCCTCACTGAATAGCCTATTATATGCCTCAGAGAATTTATGAGCACTAAGGACGCCGGGGACTAAAATGCCATCACCCATCATACGAATATCAATACGACCTAGTTTTGCTGAAATACGAAAACATCATTAATATATTGCTACAGAATTTAATTAGAAATTATTTAGTTTAATACTAATTTATTCAATTTATGTAGTTAAATGATGATAGTAATAGTAACAACAATAATATGCAATAGTGATAGTAATGATGATGTTGATAATAAAAATAATAATGATAACAATAATAGTAATCATAGCAATAATAATAGTAATAGTAATAGTAATAATAATAATAATAATAATAATAATAATAATAATAATAATAATAATAATAATAATAATAATAATAATAATAATAATAATAATAATAATAATAATGATGATGATGATGATGATGATGATGATGATGATGATGATGATGATGATGATGATGATGACGATGACGATGACGATAACGATAGTGATAGTGATAGTGGTAATGGTAATAATGATAATGATAATGATAATAATAATAATAGCAATAATAATAGTAATAATAACAATGCCCAGTACCTTTTATAAACTAAGTTCAGACCGTGTATGTTCTGAGATACACAGCGGAAATGCTTGTTCCTTGTTTGGAAGGAAATTTCAAATTGAAATTCTCTCGGATGCACACACAAGTCCCCAATTCTCCAAAGAGACACCATTCCACACGTGTTTCACTACCTAAGAAGCTGACCTCATTCAGTTATCCAATTCCGGTCTTGCCCTTTGGTGTGTGAGTGGGACGTGATTCTCCACTGTGAGCAGGCTAATATAATTGGATTAACGGAGCTGCGTTGGTAGAGCAGGCATTCCCAACACTAACAGGAAAAGAATATAGTCTAAATGATAGAAAGGGGCACTTCGCGCACTCTGACCTGCACATAGAACTATTACAGCTAACAATCTCAGGAGAAAGGGATGAAGTGTGGGAACCGCAGAAAACCACAGTCACAGGTCACAGAGACGCACAGAAGTTCCTAGCAACAGCTGAGAAACCTTCATCTGGGCGCCAGGACACGCAGCACAGCTACCAACACTCCGAGACTGGTATCCAGAAGTGTCGTCCTCCTACGCGAGAACAGCGAACCGACAACATTTAAAATGCGCATTCATCCGTGCCACCTGTCCGACGGCATCATGCAGCATGGACCTAAAAGCACGCGTGAAACATGATAAGGAAATAGAATGAATGAAAATAATGGAAAGAAAATCGTAGTATGAAAATAAGCATCCTAGCATTCCCCAAGGAAAAACCACGAAACACCCAAATGTGAGCGCGCGGTCGACGGGGATCGAACCCGCGAGCTTCTCAGTGTGAGTCGCACACTTATCCCGGGGACACCTCACTGGGGAGGGTAGGGAATAATGTTAATTAGACAAAGATTTCCAACCTCCTGCTGCGAATTGTACACGGGATTTCCAAGTGAGAGAGAAGTCAGCACGAAGCATTGGAATCGACCGCACCCTTCATTGGCTGGAGTAGAGTTCATTGCATGCTCGCTTTCATCCAGTAGGAATTTAATCTTATTAACTTCAGTCAATCAGAAACTTCGGAATAACTTCCTCACGTGGAATAAATCACCTGATAGGTGCTGGTTCTACGTAACTTGATAATAAACTAATCAGTATAAATAATGATATGAAAACACGAATGAGAAACGTTGTAAACGCTATGTTACAGGAATAAAAAGCTCAACTCATAATTTCTTTGCAAACACGTCCGTTTAGAGGTCCTTCGTTAAGGTATACCCTTGTTAAGGTATACATTAACATCGGGACTGGAATACTATAAAGTTCCTGGAAATGGAACTGTACTTTCGTGTGCTATAGTTGCATCAGTACAACCGCATACTATAAACGGTACATTGTTTTCAATAAATGGTAGCCTAGTTGAAAAATATCCTTCAATCGTTGAAACTGGAGATATGCTAACGTTTACGGCACCTGCTGGACGTGCTAAAGATGGTTATATATTATGTATAGAACTAATAGTTTCATATAAATTAGCAGTGGTCGATTAATTATACTTTCATTTCGATATGGATTCTGAAGCTATAAGACTTAAAGAATCCATCGCCCGTCATAGTAGGGCAATAAGAGAAAAGTTACGCTCGCTCAAGGGAATGAAATTCGAAACGCCACGAGTCATGTCTGAAGTTCTTCAACCTGTAACCGATCCACTGAAAATAATAGCAAAATCACATCAAGAGGATGATGAAAAAACAGACGACGTGGCTGACAGCGCTGACGAGCTGATAAGTATCTACACAAGGTTCGAACTGCTAGTTCGAGTGATATGGACACCACTTACGGCATACGATATGAAGATGGTGAATATAAACTAGGTAATAAAACCGTTGTGTTTACATCTGATGGTATTCAGATAGGAGCAGACACGGACGAACCAACTACCGTATTGTATGAATTATTATTTAAACGTTTACATCGCAAATCATCGTATACCGAAGAGACGTGTATTCACAAATATTACAGAATACTCAATTTTACAGACATAGATATTCGCGAAATGGTCGTTTGAGATCAAATCGAAGCTTCAAGTATCGTCATATCATTCGTGATCTTGTGAATGCTCGAACTGGATTCGGTTTACGTTGGAAAGAATATATATCGCAGAGAAAATTAGATTACATTTATTGGAATGATCCTAATGAACTAATAAACAGATTAAGATTATTAGTTGCATCGAGGGATGCAGGTAATTTGAATCATGCAACCGAGATAACAGAAATCATTACAGAATGTAAAACATAAAAAATTATAGAATGATAAAGCGTCGCATTGCAACTGAATTACATGTACCTGCCAGAAGACATTTTCTACGACGTAAGATCATTAGCAAAGGAATGAGTGAGTTAGTACAAATAGATCTGATGGACATGTCTAATTATGCAAGATAAAATAGAAATTATAAGTATAATCTTCTTGCATGCAATTTCTATTCCAAGATGGCTTGTGCACGACCATTACGTGATAAAAGTGGCATTAACGTTTCGGCTGCCATGCAGGATATATTGAATGAAATGGAATACTTTCCGAACAACGTCCAATCTGATAATGAAAAAGAGTTTTACAATAAATATTTCCGGGAACTAATGAATACGAATAACATTAATCATTATAGTACATTCATTCACGTTAAGGCTGCAGCAGTTGAACGTTTAATAAGAACGATCAAAATGAGTCTGCATAAGGAATTTATTGTTCAAGGCTCATATCAATGGATAAACATACTACACATCATTATTCATACATACAACCATACGTACCATAGAACAAGTCGCATGAAGCCTATAGATGTTCGTCATAGTTCACTTCGCCTCAGTGTGTACAAATATGATAAAAGGTTACGTGAGAAGCGGAAATCTAGACTTTTTCGTGTTGGTGACTATGTGAGGATTTATAAGCACAAAGGAATTATGGAGAAAGGTTATCTACCTAATTTGAGTGTTGAAGTCTATAGGATACTTACACTTCAAAGGACACATCCATTGACATACATGATCGAGGATCTGGAAGGCAAACTAACTCAGGGTGCATTTTATGGGTATGAGCTACAGAGAACTCAATATCCAGACACATATTTAGTTGAAAGGGTTATTAGACGACGTGGTGAGAGGATTTTAATGAAATGGTTAGGATTTCCTACCCATGAATGGATTAATGAGACTGATTTTGTATAAATAAAAACACAACTCAATAAAGATGATAATTTTAATGATTTGCTTTTTGTTCACTTTGATTCCTTATGTAACAAAAGGAAATAACATTTTTCGTTTTTTAAATAACTTTCAAAATGTAATACATTTAAATTCATACATGATTATACTTGAACTAACATTATTCGATAAAAGAACAATAATTTGATTTTCTCCACAAAATAGTGTGCTTTAAACACAATGCAATAAAGAATTATATCCTTAGACTTTAAATCCATACATTTAAATTCATACATGATTATAGTTGTAAACAATAAAGTATGATAATTTTATTTCATCATAACTTTCAAAACGCAAACATGATAATAACATTTTAATGTGTGATTAGTATATTCAATGTTCTTCTTATTCACTTCGATTCCTTATGTAAAAATGAAATAACATTTTTTTTATTTTTAAATAACTTTCAAAATGTAATACATTTAAATTCATACATGATAATAACATTTAAGCATACATGATTATTTTTGAAATAATGTAATGTGTAGTGTTTCACGCCCGCTTTTACTACATACGGCACCGCAGGTGGTGACACTGATGGTACATGAATTGAAGATGGAGCACCGGTGGAATGAGATGGCGGGGGAAACCGGAGGTCCCGGAGAAAACCCGCCCCAGCGCCGTGTTGTCCACCACAAATTTCACTTTATGGTCGCCTGGGATCGAACCCGGGCCGCCTTAGTGAGAGCCAAGTTGTCTAACCACTGAGCCACGGCGCGGCCCATTTTATACTTGAACTAACATTATTCGATAAAAGAATGATAATTTGATTTTCTACACAAACTAGTGTGCTTTAAACACAACTCAATAAAGAATGATATTCTTAAACTTTAAATCCATACATTTAAATTCATACATGATTATAGCTGTAAACAATAAAGAATGATAATTTTATTTCATCATAACTTTCAAAATGCAAACTTGGTAATAACACTTTAATGTGTGATTAGTAAATTCACTCATGATTATACTTGAAGTAACACTATTCGATAAAAGAATAATATTTTGATTTCACCACAAAATAGTGTGCTCTCAACACAACTCAATAATGTATGATATTCTGTTTATTCATCTTGATTCCTAACGTAAACCATGAAATCTGTTATACATTATTGCGTATCATAACTTATTTAACATTCATCCTCATCGTAATATGTTATCATGTGATTAGTATTAAACTTTAAATCCATACATGGTTATATTTGAAAATACCTCCAAAAAGTTATACATTTAAATTCATACATGATTATAGTTGTAAATAATAAAGAATGACAATTTTATTTCACCATAACTTTGAAAAGGTAAACGTGATAATAACATTTTAATGTGTGATTAGCAAATTCATTCATGATTATACTTGAAGTAACATAATTCGATAAAAGAATATTAATTTGATTTCTCCACAAAATAGTGTGCTTTAAACACAACTCAATAAAGGATGATATTCTCTTTTGTTTGAAATCTGTTTTACATTATTTAACAACATTCATCCTCTTAGTAATATGTTATTATCATGTAATTAGTAATACACTTTAAATCCGTATGATTATAGTTGAAAATACCACTAACATATAGTTGAAACATTGTTTTATTTAAAATGTCATATAGCATAATGTCCCCATGCTAACATCTAAAATGAGTTATCGTGAATGTATCGTTTTGTATCGGTACCGTTTAAAGCTATCTTATTAGATTCATTGGTGTGAACGTCATGCGTATGACTTCTGAAACATTTGTGCATGCTTCGATGTATCGTATCAGGATGTGTAATACATGAGAGATAATGCTCAAAGGTTACGGCTCTCATCGAATCTTTTGTTACACCTTTTAATTTTTTTAATCAATTCATTACCAGATCGATAACAATATAATTTCGACTTCAATCCTACATACTCAGTCATCACTCTACCAGCTAGCTCATCCTTAAATAACACTGCGAGTTTTTTATTCTCTAACGGAATTTCATATACATTATCAATTGGATAATTCGATGTATCGAATAAATGTATATTTATTTTAATAAACTCGTATATATCGCTACTTGTTTCGAAGAGAAATGTATCTGTGCCAGTATAGTTTAAGGTAACGTCTTTTAAGTTTTTCTTCAGAATTTCATAATAAAAATCATACATTATATGTTTGGATAGATGCAGGGTTGCTTGTCCTATGTATATAGGTTTATTCATCAATATTTAATCTCTGAGCAATTCTATACTTAGTAAATTCTCATCAAAAATCACATATCTTATTCACGTTTGTCGAGCCATTAATTTTCGAGCCTGTTTCCAGCTGGTAGCTAAATGAAATGAATTATGACGTTTTACATTCTCTATAAATTTCCATTGAACACAATTATGCATTAACTTCCATAGATTCTGTCCAAATTTTGTTCTGTATTCAATTCGTTTACGAGCATTGAGTTCAATATAAGGATTTATCCATTTAGATTGTCTATAACTGATTACTATATGTATATGTAATATATTCAACCCAAGTTTAACACATTGTTGAAAACTGAGGTAATGTAATATGTATTTCTTTTTATCGTTCCCAAAGTTGTTAGGAACATTTTGTACTTGTCCCCTGGAGAAATTTCATTCAGTGGACATAGTGGTAGATCATTGTGCCAATCGTGAAGTTCTTGAGGATAATTAAAATCTACCTCCAGCACGTACCCCACATCGAAATCGTTTGCAACAGACATAAAATCTATTGATTTAATTTCATCATCGGTTAACCACCTTACATCAGAATATAGTAAACAATTTTTACACATTGAAAATGAATGTAAAGACTTACAGTTAAACATACATTAATTAATTACTCGGTTGAGTGTTATCATAGCTATTTATGCACTTGTCATTGGCTTTAGAATACAGTTTGGATGCCATACATATACCACCTCTGATACTGCTTCCGAAAAGTCAATCATAGTTTAATATGTTAATTATGAAATATTTACACCCGTCGTTTTTAACATAGCATCATAAGCTGACCCGGGAACTGTATAAAATTGACATGGATCCAATCCATACATTCTGATACTTAATTCACGAAAGCGTTCAAACACATCTGCTAATATTAACGTGTCATTCATAAGATAAAGATTTAAATATTCACCCAGATTTTTAACATTGAATTCATTCCATACAGTTCTAGCATGAATGTAATTCTAATCGGTCACATTCTCAAAATGATGTTTAGCTGGTAGACTGTTCTCGTATAATTTTTCTATACAATCCACATACGTGTACGGGAAGACACTTTTACGTTTCATCAATCGTCTATGTAAGGGATTTTTATATGTATTATTGATATAATGAAAATCATAAGCTTCTAACATATCCGAAAGGTTACTAAGTTTTGAATCCGAAAAAAGATAGCTAATTAGAAATCTTAGGTATATACTGTTTCCATTAGAATTTGAATATATTTTACTAAATGATAAGTAATTTTCAGAAGTTGTACAATACAATTAATCGGTTCTCTATCATAACCTAATTTTTGACCATGAAATGTGCATCGCATTTTGACATGCAATGAAAGGATATCGGTATGAATCCCGGCATTTTCCTGTTTAAATTACATTTATTATGAGCTGCATCGATTTACTTTACTGTCAACTTTTACACATGTGTCAAGAAAATCACGCTTGCAAATGTGGCATTGTTCTGAATTTTGATAATGTATTACATCCACATCTCTCATAATTATATCGATTTTATGACCATATCTATTAATAACATCATGTGCAATTATTGTTAACTCTTTAAGAAATTCTTCAGCTGCATACGGACCCTCGAATGATTTGAAGCGTGTTAAGGTTTCATCATAACTACAAACCATATGTAATGCAATAGCATACGCTTCATGCTTATGCGTAATGCGAGTCCAGGTTTTATACGATGAATCCTGACACGAATCTAACTTACGTAATATACATTTGATATCTGCATACACCATGAATGGAGTCTTAAGACATTTCGAGTATGCATTGAATTCTATGACATCGTTTTCACCTGCTTTAGGCATAATGGTATTTTTACTCATCATACAGCGTTTCATGTCTATTTAAACGTAATTCTGTTGTAAAATATGAATTACAAATATCACATACCCAGTTTCGTCCTTTATGTTTAGATAGCTGCTTTAATAGCAAACGTGATAAGTTTGTTATCAAACAATAATGTCTTTTATACATAAGAAGATTAACATGATGTGATTTTAGTTATCTTGGTTGATATAAGAGAATGATCGACTTATTTTCAACACCGTATATTGTTACTGAAATATTTTAATTTTGATTCAAGAATTTTTCTACATCTTTCAATGATACGGGGAAAGTTATATTATAAAAGTTAAATACTTTCAACATATCATACTTTGTACAGGACGTGGGTCGGCTCTTGTTACATTCTACAGGATATCTGGATGCTAATAAACAATATGCAAAACAATAACTATCTGTATTTCGTATGTTATTAACAGCCTTCTTTCCCTTTATAAAGTGTGGTAATTCGGTATACATCCCCGCATTCAATGAATCGTATTGCGTCACATTAATAGTTATTTTCTCAATACTGTAAAGTGCTTTTGAGCTAGTACGCGACTCGAAATTATCCATTTGATCTAAGATAGGTTGAGCAAGTTTATCTTCATGCCATACCGATTTATCTGTTGACTGTAATATTGGCTCCAGTTTACTATTAAACTTTATGGATATTATTGCTGTCTCGTGATATTATAACATACTGACACGATAAATATGAACCAACCTTAAGACCTGATTTATACATATCTAATCCCGTATCAACTTCATGCAGTATTAATTTTTACATACCGATAAATATATTGCAGGATCTAATATATTAATACTGTTATGAATCTCAAATGCATACACAGGTTTGGAGAGAGCTGATTCTGTGTGAATGACCGCTAGCCCATAAGGTTGTAACGTGTCACTGCTTGTCATCTCTTGTGCACTTAAGGACTGTCCAGTGGGGTTGCCCGTACTCGACATTTCTGGAACATGCGTTAAAATATTACAACATATCTATGAATCTACTACATTCAGACGTGAACATTGATTTACGTAGGTTCAGGTACGTGAGATAGCATCTGAAGTTACGTAACTTATATATGAATAATATTAGTTTCAAACACTTTACATATAATCATGTGAACAGAAATAATATGTTCGAAACGTAACTACAACATTCAGAGCTCTGTACTTTACGTAAATATCGTTCACGTGAAATAACGTAAATGAACTACAACCTTCAGAGAAATAACATGCATGACATGCAACTTTTTACGTAACATGCAGACGTGTGAAATTTAACAACTTACGTAGCTAATGAAAATTAACATACAAGTAAACCACAATATCACTTTCTATGAAAATTGAATGAATATGCTCACCTTTTGATGCCGTTACTATCTGCTTAAAAACTCAATGTATGTCATTTTAAACCACTGTCTGGGATTTCTTCTCCGTGGTACTACAGCAAGCAGTCACCTCTGTTTAGGGGTTCTTTCTGCGATGCGGTCATGTTTTTTAATCTTTCCGTAAGGAAGAGTTGCAATTATGGCGTTTCCACGACCACCCGCTCGCCATATCTGGTCTTCACAGTTTTGGCACATCGAATACAGTATTGTAGAGTTTTATCCAGATCTCTTAGTTTTTTCGTCGGTAGATGTGTACCACCTTCAGCTAACTGGTTTAGCTGCAACATTTCGTGGTCTGAAACAAACATATAAAACAAACGAATCACTATTACTTCTAAACTCTTCATAAATTAAACAAAGCTTAGTAAACAATATATAACTTTTATCTCTTACCTGTAGGATCCATATTTTCGACAGTTTCGACTGACTCCTTGCTCTCTGGAGCTAGCTTATTTATCGCCCACTTCCAGTAGACCCATAATTATGTTATTACGTAGTTACGTAAGTATATTAGTTTAACTGAAAACTATGTACTTTTTAGAGTTTGAATTTAAAGTTTATTAGTAATAACTTTATTATAATACTCAAGACTTATATAGGACCAGATTTTACACCCCACCATCTCTCCCTCCATTCAGCCATATGCGTGCGCACGCTGATTGTGATTCGCTCCCCACATCTTGGAGGAGAATGTAGATTCACATTTCTTTATGTAGACATGCTTGTACAATTTTTTTTTCAGAACATTTGATATTTACACATTTGGTATTCTAACACATTCACAGTATTGTTTTATCACTCATACAAATTTATAGATTCACTCGTTAATGTACTAACGAATTCTATTTTTTTTCGTAGCATTATTTTTACCCTTATTCGATCGATGCAATAGTAAGCGCTTTCAGGATACCCCTGTGTATCGTCTGGGGGATTTCTCGATTCTCACCTAGAAAGTGAGGGTGACATTCGGTCAACCGTTACCGCCCGGCTGTGCTCATCTAGAGGGTTTTTTCTTTTTATCTCCTGCAGGTGAAAGGGTTGTGTGTGGATACTTAATACAACGTTACTATAGATCCCTGTTTACTATCTTATCACAACTTGCATACGTATTTCATTTTGTACACGCCAAACTGATTGCATTAACCCCGATAACGTGTTTATACATCTAGATAGGTTTATATCTCTTGCCTTTTTACATATACATACTTCAATCAATTCATCTCGTATACTTCCTACACAGTTTTCTCAATGTTATATTCAACTTTTATCATTCTTACAGAGATCTACTTTCAATGGCATGTTCCACTTTACTTTTTCTCTCAATGCTATGTTCAATCTTAGAGGAAATTTTTTTTATCAATCATCATCTTATACACACTTTTTTGTTTTTCTCTCTCTCACTATTATGCTCCATTATATCGTGCTTAGAGGGAACGTTCATTTTTATACAACCTTTCAAACATTAGTGTTTTTTCTATTCTTATGCATCAATGTGGAACATCCTTTTAGACAGATTAACATTACCTTTTAATTTTCTTATACTTCGATGTGGGAAAATTCTAACCTTGACTTAACCTTCTCCCACCCATACGTATATTACTGAAGAATGGATTCTGGATAGGCAACATCCCCTTACCAGATTGTCTTAATACATTTATTTCATAAATATCTCTCGGTACACGTAACTAGTCATTCTCTCGATATTCTTATACATAAAGATATTCTTATACATAAGGAATAAAGGTATTACATTTTATCATACACTAAACACAAAATACATCGAACCCTAGACTCGGTATCCATATACGAGAGTTTAAGCACACACTCAATCCCTTCCTCTGCTCTACCATACCTCATCAAGGATCACGATATTCAACCGTGAGTGTTTCACCACAGTCAACATCGAATCATACTCATCACTCTCGATATACTTAGACTCTATTGTACTTAAAGAAAAATATGGAATTTTATCACGTAACCCCTCAAGACTCGATTTTCGTACAAACATCTCACATCTTAACTTACACATATCTAAAATCGAATGTGTTTTACCATCCAAGATACGAACCCCAACATCATTCTTAGCATTCACAGAATCTATTATCATACATGCGAGCTCAAGCACACTCACTCACACACACACACACACACACACACACACACACACACACACACACACACACACACACACACACACACACACACACACCTCGACACGAAGATCCCTGCAATCCGCCGCCCCCGTTTCAAACAACACCCATTCGCGCGCGCGCGCGCGCACACACACACACACACCACACACACAACGATCTTGTGGAACGGCAATACGCCACCGACCCAAAAAAACAACAAGAAATCGTGTATTCTCAAACACGAGGCTTCTAAATCATATGAGGATTCAACATCACACATTCTATTACATACATGAGAATTCTAAATCATGGCTAGTGTGATTTAGAATCCCCAAATCCAGACTACTGTCATCAAAATGCAGATGTGGTATTTCGTTGAAGTAACTAAGACAGAGTGGAAGAGAAGAAGGTGCACACCTCACGTTATCACTGTCCAAATCATTTTCACAATCACACAGTCTAATATCAAAAGCCACGCTAATTACACTTGGAAATGATATTGATATGTCAGTGTTATAAGCTGTCTTTTACCAAGCATTTTTCAACATAGCCTTAAACTTCGGAGCAGCAAACTGATTGTAAATCACAGAGTGAAGTTTGATAATAAATGGTGATCATGTAGCTTTACTTTTAGTTTGGCACATTGTAACCTTACAAAAACAACAATCCTTCTGATGTAGAGTTTATATTGCCGAAGAAAGTAAATATCTAAGAGCTGGCAATATTTTTCTTTTCGGTGACAGTATTTTCAGCATAACATCGCATTTTTTGGAACACATTTAGAAGGGTACGCTCTGTATGGCCTGACCAGCAATCACGCAGGAATAAGCTATTTTTGCTTAATATGTTTGCCAAGGACTGAAGGTACAAAGCGTTTCATTGCTATTTAGTCATTTTCTACCTATGCTTGCCTCCACGTGAATGTTTCGTGGCAGTTTGTATGAAGTTTTTTAAAATAATTGGGTCAAAAGTGCCTTGTGTCCCTTGAAAACAGGTGTACACTTGTTTGCCACTGATTAAGCCACACCAGTTGCTTAGCTGTGGGGTAGAGCTATGTACAGGCTGTAGTTTTCTCTCCTCTATGGGACAGTGTTGGTACTGAAGACATTTCACACTGGAATTGACTCTGGTCACTGCTCCAAAGATTACTCTTCTCCGCACCTTCCTGTTATGAACATGTTCACATCCTTTACAAACTGTGCCTTCTGGCGTATACGTTCTTACATGTGACAAATGCAGTAATATGCTTGGATGAAACACCACTTTCAGCCTTAAGACGGTCGATAAAGGAAATGGAAGGTTTGAAATTGTCCAAGCCAACCGCTTTAGTCGCTTCTAGTTCCCACATTTGTAAATGCCAAAAGTGAACGGTAGATTCATACGTCCTTGCACTATTAAAATGCGGTATTACGTGCTGTTTTATAGTTTTTAATTAGGACAGTCTCTCCTATTCGCTGTTTGCTAGACACATAATTTAGAATTAATCTGCAATTTGATTTACTTTTAGTGCACTTATAGCGCCTCATTAGTTTGCTATAGGAATTGAAGCCACGATTGTAATCGATTTCACATATATTCTCTAGTACGCTGTCATCATCTGCTAAAACAGGGCCTCGACTTTTTCGGTGGAGAGAGTTCATTCTCACTTTGACTTGTCTGTTCTTTTTGCTCTGGAGATAAACGCCGTGTACTGCTTGATCCACCCACCTTCAGGTTCAGGTTTCTCCTGCCCTTCAAAATCAGCATATCTGCCGAGCGTAATCTCATGTATTTCTGTGTTATCCCCATTATACTTCTTAATTATTATACGGTATAATAAATCCTCGACCCCAACGTCATTTTCATACTCAGCTCGTCGCAGTTTTGTCTGTAATATATATGTATTACTCTGCCTTTAACTGCAGTGGTCATTTAGGCGGCCGTTCTCCTTTGGAACATATAGATGGTGTTAACTCTCGTATACGTTGGGTTGCTTGTACTTTGTATTTTATCGTTAGATCACGCACACATTCACGTTCTCATTCATACTTCCAGACTTTGAGGAAGATGGGGAATCATCTTGGTTGGAGAAAAATCCCTACCGGGAATCGAAACCGGACCCCTTGCATAGCAGGCAGATGCTCTACCGACTGAGCTACGGTGTCAGCCCTGTAATATTTGTATCACATCCGTAGGATTAATTTTTTTCGTGATATGCAAGCGAACAATCCAAGTTACTGCAGCTATACCATTCACTCCAGTCGAGCACTAGTTAGTGCAGTTACAACATGTCACCGTCTAATGACACTAACAGATAAGTGAGAAATTTGCCATGGAAATAACACAGACCATGTGTTTTGAATGATCGCTATTATAAGCATGGTTTCGTATGGTTCTGAGCGTTTGAGGTCTCTTGTAAGAGGCGTCTCTTGTACGATGACTGATTTCTTGACGTCGCTGTCGTAGTTATTACCTCACGAAAATGCGTATAAAAACAAGTGCAAGTGCTATATGTACCTACCTCTTTTATTTGTATTTTATTAAAAACGTTAGGAATTTGCATTGAAGTCCTTATTTAATTAAATCTGTGGGAAACCTGTATTATAGTTCTATAGATGTGTGTTAGTGATTGAAGCCTTTCAATAACTCTTACGTAAGTACGCCTTACTGCGAAGTTTTAATCAACTTCACTGCCAATGTACACTAAAGGGAGAAAATTATTTCCGGTGATACATCCTAAACCACTCAACTAATTTATTTTATATGGATTCTTTATATCCGCCAGCTTCGCCCCTGATGCGTTTAATATTAATATCAGGGGGTTATTTGCTTTCACAGTGTGAGAACTGCAAAGCCTTTAAGTTATTAAATAACTATGACACCAAAGAGAAATTATAGCAGTTAAAAAATTCCATTTAGTTTGTCTGTCTAGAAATTATTCGATCGTAGAATTTAACTGCTATTGTCGTCAAATAAGCAAAGCATTGTTGTGTAAGATTAAAACATGTGAACTTGAGTTTTCGTTCACGGATCTGGGAGGACTTCTTAAAAGAAAGTCATTTAGAAGGAGTTCACCCACAGTTAAGGAAAGACGCCAAATTCATATGTATATACTCTTCTACCACTTGATACCAAGCGAGATGGCTCAGGCGATTTTATTTGGGACCCGCATTCGGAAGGTCCGCGTTTGATTACCGTGGGCAACCTACCTGACCCATGGGTTTTTTAGGGGAGTTTCCCGGGTTGCCAGACAAATGTTCAGCAGGACCCGAATTTCCTGTCCCTCCATTTCATCTTCATTAACATTTTACATCATTTCTCACCTGATGGTCTCTTTCAGGGTAGAAGTGGCGGCGGGAGTCTCGGCGTTGCATGGTGGGATGATATGCTCCTGGTAAAACTTCCTCTTCCGGTAGGACGGTCTCTGGTCTCCGAAGCCGGTCTGGTGGGGACGTTTCCGGACCACAGTAGGGTGCGATGCCGGTTGTATTTGCCTGCCGGGGAGTTTCCAACTGATAAAGTGTAGGGACCTTGTCCTCTGTTTCCTCTCGCCTCATCCTTCCTCCCGGCGATGCTCCACTTGGGAGCACAGGTACAGTCGCGAGCAAATGTATTCCGATGAGAGCAAGACTGACCTACGGGAGGGAGACGAGTTTCTTATCAGTTAGTTGCGCCAGGACGCTTCATTTTCCATATACCTGACCAGCGTGTTCGGCGCACAGGTATTTAAGCCTCATTGGAAAATAAAACAGTTTTGCCACATGAAACGTAGGTGGTTTTATATAACTCTCTACTATCAACTTAGGTATTTATCGATCCCTTTTAATGACGTTATTTCCTCTCCCTCCCTTTCTCTTGTACACTCACACACACACAAACACACACACACACACACACACACACACACACACACACACACACACACACACACACACACACATCTCAACCATTTTAATCTCCCTTTCCTCTTTTTGAATGCATTTCCAATTCTCAAAGTAATAATTTTATCTGGAACGAAATATTTCTACCTTTCATAGGTTAGCGATAATTAATATAATATCAAACTGCGTGGTATTTAAAATTAAGTGTATCTTGTTCCGAAAATAAATACATTATTATTTTTTTTTGGCTTTATTGAAACAATAACAAGGATCATCGCTTCTCATGTGGAAGCGGGGTTAGGTGAGGGAAAGTGTGTGTAGGTTTGGGCAGATCCTGCTATAAGCACTCTGGAAATTCTCGTCTATTTTTCGAGCAGCAACTGTCTTGCTGTCTGGCGTAAAGTATAAGGCCAGGATGGCAGGCATGGCTTGCGCCCTGGAAGCCAAACTGGGGAGTCAGGGTGGACGGTGTTAAGTGTTCAGTCGGCGTAAATGTCCCAAGTATGGGTTAACTGTTAAATTTATTGCTCTTATTTGTTCGCCGATGGTGTGCTTGTGGTCGTATGAGTCGTGGTGGGCTTGGAGTGTACGAGCGATCCTGTGCAGGTCGATCTTGCTGTTGTCCAGTCCGTTGGCTAAGGTCTGGAGTGAAGATGGGATGTCCACGGTGGCAGATTGGTGAGTTTGCTTAATGAGTGGCTCTAGGTGATGGCACTTGTGTTCTGCTTCTGAGAGTTTGCTGATAACATCCCCCATTCGATCAAGGCGGGTGGAGAATTTTGTCAGTTCGGATGTGAAGTAGGTCAGAAAGGTGTGGAAGCTCTTTGCTGTCGCCTCTATGATGGTCTCCTCTAGGTGTGTGATGATCTCTGCAGTGTCTTGTGCTGTGTCCATGGCGGTCGGCTGGGTGGTCGTGGCGGCGGAGGCGAGTTGCGTCTCCAGGGCAGCCATTCGGTCGTTTGTGATGCGAAGTTCGGACTGGATATTGGTTGAAGCAGTCCGGAGTTCCTCGTAGAAGGCTGGCGCAGGTGGTGAGGAATGGCCCGGGACAGGAGCTGCCGGTGTGGAGGTTCTGCGCCGGTTGTTGGGGTTGAGCGGGCACTGTGCCTGACCTGTGTAGTGGCCGAGGCCATCGCAGGTGGCGCAGTAGCGTCGGCGGCGGCGAAGGTCGTGGCGCGTGCATTCCGACGTCAGTGATGAGGCACCGCAATAGTGGCACCGAGGTGGAGCGTTGCACGTTGAGGCGTCGTGTCCGTAGCCACAGCAGCGCCGACATGTGTGGTGGCGTAACGCTCTGCTAGCCTCGATTCTGAGACACTGCCCTAACAAGGGCAGGCCCGTCCTCAAGGCAGCATCGTAGTCGGCTAGGTCGGCGAGCTGTAGCCGGACAAGGTTTGAAGGCCCGTGGCGAGTGGTGATTCTAGTTGTCTTGAGAGTAGAGGGCCAGTGCTGTTGAGCGGCAGCGAGTATGTACCGGATCGGAAGATCTCGCGGGACCCCGCGGATAACTGCCGTGTGCGGTGCAGGGTGTTCTGGAGTGTAGACAGCGTGAGGCTCCTTTGTTGGTGGCAGCGTAGGACCTGCGGCTGGAGAAGAGCAGAGGGCTGCGGCGTAGGTTGGGTGGCTTGAGGTGGCTGTGCTGCGGGGAGACTGGTTGGCTGGCGAAGCTGCGGAGTGTGGAGCTGCATCCTGCTGCATGGACGTGGAGTCTGCTAATGCAGGCCGAGAGCGTCCGGCAGCAAGGCGTGTAAGCGGAGGGCTAGGCAAGCCGGCGGTGGCAGGAGCCGGTTCAGCGCTGGCCCAGAACTTTCCCCTATGCTCTCCTGCCGGTACGCCCCCCTCTGCCAGTACCGGCAGAGAGGCGAGAGATGGTGCCCGAGAGGTGGCTGGTGAGCTGCTGGCAGATGAAGGCTGCGGCGACTGTAGCTTGGTTGCCCGGCTGGGTTGTTTCTTCTTGGCGGCGTTCCCCTTCTTGCCGGCGTTTCTCTTACCCATGGTGTGCGGCGAGCAGCTGCTGTGATGGGCTAAATACATTATTAATTTAACGAACTGGAAGCCAGCTCTAAAAGAGAACCTCACAGAAGCACACCAAGCCAAGGCAACTAGAGTACTCAGGTAGGCCCAGGCCATTCCGGAGAGTCGCGCTGCCATTGGCTAACGCGCATGACGTCACTGAGAATACAGTTCAACCGCGAGAGTTAAACACTAGCCCCTCAGTACGTGTTATTTAAGCTCTGCTACGTGTAAAATTGGAAGGAATAAACATCCACTTGTGTATTATAATGAAGGTTCTTTCTATCAGTTGTATTAAGAGTTTAAAACATGTTACTATTCATATGTACTTAATCAGTGTAGCTCAAGAAAATGACGAAGCAACCCATTGAAGATTTTTCTTTGCTGCAAGTTTCCTGATCATTTCTGCTTTCGCTCTTTTGTTTAAGTGCCTAATTCTAATGAAGGTTCTTGTCCTCACATTAAGAGAGATCACTTTGTGATGAATTTCGGGAAACTTTGAACTTATTATAGAAATTAAGTTTTGCATCACTCCATTACACTTCGCAGCACTTTGTCCATGGAAGCTACAAAATATTACTTCTGTACCTTGTTCTGCGTTTCAAAACACTGTTTTCTTTCTTCAGGGCTTGCGTCTGAGTCTTTAGTCTAATTATTTCCTCTTCAGCAACAACAGAGTGGTCAGGGCCTACCTCCGTGCTGGTCGACGGGTCAAATTTTGTTCTTTTGGGAGATAAAGATATTATAGTAGACAGCGCCCTCTTTCGCACGGTCCTAACTTCGCACCGGCGATCTCTTGCTGATATTGCCTATTAATAAAAACAGTTTTCTTCTTCTTCTTCTTCTTCTTCTTCTTCTTCTTCTTCTTCTTCTTCTTCTTCTTCTTCTTCTTCTTCTTCTTCTTCTTCTTCTTCTTCTTCTTCTTCTTCTTCTTCTTCTTCTTCTTCTTCTTCTTCTTCTTCTTCTTCTTCTTCTTCTTCTTCTTCTTCTTCTTCTTCTTCTTCTTCTTCTTCTTCTTCTTCTTCTTCTTCTTCTTCTTCTTCTTCTTCTTCTTCTTCTTCTTCTTCTTCTTCTTCTTCTTCTTCTTCTTCTTCTTCTTCTTCTTCTTCTTCTTCTTCTTCTTCTTCTTCTTCTTCTTCTTCTTCTTCTTCTTCTTCTTCTTCTTCTTCTTCTTCTTCTTCTTCTTCTTCTTCTTCTTCTTCTTCTTCTTCTTCTTCTTCTTCTTCTTCTTCTTCTTCTTCTTCTTCTTCTTCTTCTTCTTCTTCTTCTTCTTCTTCTTCTTCCTTCTTCTTCTTCTTCTTCTTCTTCTTCTTCTTCTTCTTCTTCTTCTTCTTCTTCTTCTTCTTCTTCTTCTTCTTCTTCTTCTTCTTCTTCTTCTTCTTCTTCTTCTTCTTCTTCTTCTTCTTCTTCTTCTTCTTCTTCTTCTTCTTCTTCTTCTTCTTCTTCTTCTTCTTCTTCTTCTTCTTCTTCTTCTTCTTCTTCTTCTTCTTCTTATTATTATTATTATTATTATTATTATTATTATTATTATTATTATTATTATTATTATTATTATTATTATTATTATTATTATTCCACGCATCAAACTTTTCTTATAAAAAAGGAGCGAATAAACTCAGTGTACACATAGAAACAAATACATAAATGGAATGTGTATCTGATAATTACCTGCAAATTGGTTTTGCTGGTACTTGCTACTACCGCCTCAAATACATCCCCATGCCAATTAGGAATTTTCTATGACGGTACAGCGTCGCCCTTTAATTTTCTTTTCAGCGGCAAACCTAACAGCTCGTTTTTTTAAATCCCGTTCATAGTTTTCGGGCAGGAAGTGATCGGAACAAATCCTTGCATTATTCACATTAACCGGATCAGACCTTTTACAGCGTAAAACCCACTTGCGCTGTAGTTCTCGATCTTTAGGCAAACAATGGAAAATCACATTCGTAGTTTTATACGAAGCATGTTTGCTTTCAGCAACAGCGCAATGGTTTTCATAATGTTACGACAAAAAACACAGCCAATAACTACAATAGCTCATAAGCAACTGCATCTCGTTTATTTCATCAGAAGGATTGTGGAATTTGCATGCATCAGCGCCTTATCTTATAATGTGCAATCATAATATTGCATTACGCACATTCACGTGTAAGCGCTCTTGCGTTGTATTCTCAGTGACGTCACGCCCCTCAGTCAGCAGCACTGGTCAGCAGTGACAGTGTTTTGCGCGGGAAGGCGGGAATGGCCTGCCGCATCAAGCTGCTCTTGTGGGATTTGCTCTCCAGTTCCTTCCAATGCCTCAGACATTCTGGGACACTGTAATATGGTCCGACGACAAAGTGTTCTAATCCGACGATGATACTTTGGCGTACAGCCAAGACACGCTACAACCCAGAACTCGTAGCGACCACAGCAACAAGCGGAAGGATTACCATCGCTTTCTGGAGCTGGATGCCGGATGCCGGTGTGGGTCAACCGGTCCGTGTATCCCCGAGAATGAAATCTGAGGAATATATGGAGGTGCTAGACGACACCATGTTATGAGGGAATTCAGCGTATCTACTGATGAAGATATGCCTGTCATTAACTATGTTCATGATAACAGCAGCATTCATACTTCAGAATTTACCCGAGATTGGATAGAACAACTTCCTGAAGTTTCTCCTCTCCCTTGGCCAGCCAAATCACCGGATCTGTATCCCATTATTATTATTATTATTATTATTATTATTATTATTATTATTATTATTATTATTATTATTATTATTATTATTATTATTATTATTATTATTTTGCGGATTACGTCCTCCAGCGTTAAGTCATATCAGACGATGAATGAAATGGGTGAAATGATGCTCAAATGAGTCCGGGGTCCATGGAGCTTAGAGTTACCCGACATTCGTCTTTCAGGATAAGGGAAAACTCCGGAAAAAACCATATCCAAGTAACTCACCCTGACCGAGATTCGAACTCAGGACCTCTTGAACGTGAGGCAGACACGCTACTATCTACGCTACCGAGGCGGGCTCTGAATCCCATTGAACACATTTGGGCTATTCTGGTTAACGAATGGGATTGCAGGGCAGAAAAAAAACTTCTGAAAGCCTCGAGGATCACGTTCAGGAATTACAACAAAACGTGCGCATATGACATCATATTTGTGAATCTCTCGTCGCTTTTCTTTCTAGGAGGTTTAATTCCCTTTTAGATGTAAATGGTTGGTAGACCGGGTATTAAGCTGTTAATCGTTTGTTCCCTATACCATATTATTGCTATCCATGTTTAAGCTAATATTTCCATCATTTCCTTTCTTCATATGCACTTCTTTTATTTTATATTATAATAAAAATATATATGTAAGTATATAGATATTTTTTTATTTTTTTTTTTATTTAACCGTTTTTCATTGTCTCCGTTTATTTTACTATCTGTTTTCTTTAGTTTCATATATATAGACGATATACATGAACATCCATGCCCAAGGCGGGACTCGAAAAAGCGACTATCTACGAGCCGGAACGCTAGAGATATATGTATGCTCTAATGACCGTGGCCACGAGGGACGGCCGTCTTAAGCATTTAGATAAATAAAACAATTTAGAAATTGGTTTCAGTATTAAGGGGTATTATGTATTAATTTTTCTTTTAAAATTATCCTTTATTTTCTGTCTCAAAAAATGCCAAGCATAAAACAAATTAAATTCCAGAGTAAAGTTAAGATTTAAGCATTGCACTTATCAGACAAAGAATTCAGCATTCAATTGGAACCTTATATAATAAAATGTCCAATTTACTACAGAGTGTTCGGCTTAAACCAATGTCATCTCCCCCACCACTTCCTCCTCCTCCTCCTCCTCCTCCTCCTCCTCCTCCTCCTCCTCCTCCTCCTCCTCCTCCTCCTCCTCCTCCTCCTCCTCCTCCTCCTCCTCCTCCTCCTCCTCCTCCTCCTCCTCCTCCTCCTCCTCCCCTTATTATTATTATTATTATTATTATTATTATTATTATTATTATTATTATTATTATTATTATTATTATTATTATTATTATTATTATTATTATTATTATTATTATTATTATTATTATTATTATTATTATTATTATTATTATTATTATTATTATTATTATTATTATTATTATTATTATTATTATTATTATTATTATTATTATTATTATTACTATTATTATTATTACTATTATTATTATTATTATTATTATTATTATTATTATTATTATTATTATTATTATTATTATTATTATTATTATTATTATTATTATTATTATTATTATTATTATTATTATTATTATTATTATTATTATTATTATTATTATTATTATTATTATTATTATTATTATTATTATTATTATTATTATTATTATTATTATTATTATTATTATTATTATTATTATTATTATTATTATTATTATTATTATTATTATTATTATTATTATTATTATTATTATTATTATTATTATTATTATTATTATTATTATTATTATTATTATTATTATTATTATTATTATTATTATTATTATTATTATTATTATTATTATTATTATTATTATTATTATTATTGCTGGGTAGACTGTTTAAAGGTAGGATTATCCATTATTACATTCGTCTCTTGCCTCCTCTGGTTGCTGGAAGGGAACGCTGTCAGAGTTGATTAGCAGGTAAACCTTACGTTTCCTCTCACCAGGTTAACCTAACCGATCATAGACATTTGCTCCCCTTGCCTCTCCAACTCCCTCCTCCATCGGAATACTTTTGCACGTCTGTGTACAATAGATTAAGGTTGGACCTCCGTGCCGAATTCCCTCCTTAGCGTAGTCCAATCCATTCTACCACGTGATCCTGGTCAGGATTTTATATACAGGACAAATCACCTAAAACTTGCACCGCAAATATTTCCGAAAGTGCTACTGATGTGAGGTTTTCACAGCATTGTTTGGTAATTAGGGGCTCGTAGTTTTAACCTATACATAGATTTTAATAACACTTAGGAGATGTATTGTTAGAGCAAACATACATTTTTAAATATGGAGCAATGCCTAATTACATAAAAATCAAAAGTACGGTAAATTAGAATGTTGAAAATGTTTTTCGTAGCATTCTAGTGCCAGTAGTTCACGAAGTATCTTATTTTGAAGCTTTTATCCAGTACACACACACACACACACACACACACACACACACACACACACACACACACACACTCACACACACACACACACACACACACACATATATCACACAAAAATTAGTTTATTAAAGAATTATATATTTTAAAGCTTCGCGTCGTTCTCTGATGATTCACCTACCTCTCTCGTGTCGGAATATGCTACTAAAATATTCTGGAGTGCCACTGTCGTAGTGGAGAAAGTAGATTTTAGAGAAAATGCTAGCATTTGCTTCTCGTTGCCTCACGCAGAAGACTTGTAAATAGCATAATTACATCACTTTGCTTATTAGTAAAGGCCAGAGGGATGTGCGCTCGCATGCGAATAAAAGTTAGCTGGACGCAGAGTATTGTTACCCAATCGGCAAACTCTACGGTACCGATCAATAAATGCAGGGGAAGGCAGGTGGAGGGGGGCGTGTGGCATCGGTACTGCTTGCAGAGGCGAGATAGAGTGGAGGGAGGGTAAACCACAGGGGTGGCTGAATCTTCGTTTCCCCCTCCTCCTGCCGCCTGAAAGAACGCGAATCATCGAGAATGTTTTTCCCCTTAATGGAAAAGAATTCTCTAGAAGCAATTTAGCCCTTCAGTTGAGTTCAGTTCGTTCGTGGCGAGCAGCGTGAGGAGCGCCCAGTGTACGTGGACAGACGAACTGGTGAATTATAATTGTGTGCATTACGTAATTCTATGTAATCGGCAAGTGTTCCGATTATAATTCGGTGGAAATAAAGAACATTTTTGAGTGGTGCAATTGGACTTTTTATTTCACGAACCCACAAAGTCACAGTATAAATGACTTCAGATGTACAGCACGACCATCAAATGTGCAAACAACTGCCACTAGAAGCAAGCGTCGAAAATAAAGTAATGTACTACTCTGCGAACTAGTGAAGTATTGGCTTGAAAGTGTCAAAGCCCCTGCGAGACTTTCAATATTTCGTAATATGACACCAGCGATTTCCCTGACACCAAAACCAATAATTACAAGATGGGGTACTTGCATAGAGACCGTCGGATATTTTGTGGTGCATTACAATGAAGTTGTAAATGTTATTAGTGCTCTATGTGATGCAGATTCATCTGCTATTTTAACCACAAAGCCCCTGATATGCCATTAACTATCTGAAAATGTTCAGTTCACATCCAAGAATTTTGCAGTGCTGCCCAAAGCTATTAAATAATTAGAAGCATCGGGTATGGAAATTTCCAAGAGCAGCACAAAGAAGACTTAGCTCATTCAGTTAATAGGATACCTCTTGTGCCAGATATCGAAGTTGAAAGCCAGAACGTTCTAAACAAAAAAGTGGTTATCAAGCAATGTGTGAGAGTTTGAAAATTAGTAAGAAGGAAAGCACGCCAGACGACAGAGTGGAATTCTTTACATTTGCAGCTCTGGCATCGTGTGACGTCGGAAAGGTTTTTCACTCTTTAGAATCTGCTTCAGCGATAAGCGTCAAAATTTCACATGTAATAAATTACGAATGTACATTGTATTAAGCCAATGTAATGCACTCTGTGACTAGAGTATAGTTAATAATTAGCAGCATGTATACCTAAGAGTTTAAGTGCAATTCCAGAACGCATTGTTTATGATGCATGTAAGTTGTGCTGCATTTAGGCGGTCAGGCTGTACCCACCTGCAGTTGCTCACTACGCGAACGATAATAGTACAGTCCATGTGCAGTACTATGGAAAAACGCACCAGTCTAATGGAAACCATCTAACAGTGACAGGGGAGTATGCGTGTGTGCGTGCTTGTGCGTATGTGTGCGTGCGTGTATGTATGTATTTTTTTATTTATTTATTACACTGCATGCTCCGTTACATCGTAACACCACATGCATTCCTTAAACTTATTACAACGAGTTGTAGTAATTACAATTTTTACAAGTGTTACAAGTTCTCATTATATGATACAACTTTTTGGTTAAGCTTTTACATTTTTTCAAAGTGTATTTTGTTTATGAATTTTAAAAATTGTTTTTGGTAGTGCTTGATTAGATCACTGTTTGTTGCCGGACACTGTCCACTCCTCAGTCTAATGTTTTGTTTGAGTTCTAGTCTTTCACTGTTCAGAAGAGGACAATCGTATATTAAATGATCCACTGTTTGGTTTTGTAGTTCACATTTGCACATTGCACTTTCCGATATTTTGAATCTGTTGTAGTAGTCCCTTGTCTTCCCATGTCCAGTTAGGATGGCGGTAGTCTGTCCGTTGAGTGGGATCCTCATTTTTAGTCGTTCTTGCACAGAAGGGAGGAACTTTTTGCTGATTCTTCCTTTTGTTGTGTTCTCCCATTGGTCTTGCCACCTTTTCTGTCCTTTCTCTTCTGCCTCCTTGATTATGTGTGTCCTAGGTATCTTGCTGTAGATAATCTCCCCGTTGTCTTCCTGTGCAGCCTCCTTTGCCGTCTGGTCTGCTATTTCGTTCCCGCGTAGTCCCGCGTGCGCCTTTACCCATTTTATGTGGATGGTCCAGCCGTTGTCTTGCAGATGCTTGATCTTGGCCTTTATTTCTTCTATGATTTTGCTTCGGATTTGACTGTTCTTAAGAAGGTCTACTGTAATGTGGCTGTCCGTGTTCACTACGCCTAATTTATTTCCCACTGTAAGCTCTAAGCTGTTATCGGCTATTGCTCGAAGTCCCTCTAGAATTGCTATCTGTTCTGCTTGGTTATTGGAGCAGCACTCACCGAGTTTATACTTGAGCTTTTTAACCTCTTCCCCATTTTGGAAAATTACTGCTGCTGCTCCGACTTCTCCGTTTATCTTGCTTCCGTCGGTATAAATCTCTATGTTGTACTGTATGTCTTCCTGTGCTACTTGAACACGCATTCTCTCTGAAGGATGTGGCCACTCGCTTAGTTTCGGGACTTCTTTTGTTAGTGTCGATTTTTCATTTTTGAATTTATGCCTCTCTAGTACTTCCTGAATCTTTATATTTATTGGCTTGATTGCTGCCAAAACACAGGACGCTTCGTATGACACAGTTCTATATGCTTTGGCAATTTTTATGTTCATTAGTCTTTGTAACCGTTGATATTTGAGCATGTTCTTTCTCTTTAGGATCGCTTCTTCCCATACTTGCACGCCATATAGCAGCATCGGAAGTACAGCGCCTTTATAGATTGTTCGAAGGGCTTCTTGGCCTAAACCCCAGTTCTGCTTGGCTGTCCTTGCTAGTGCGTTTATAAGTTTTATGCATTTATCTGTTACCTGTTTTATATGCATGTTAAAGTTCAGTTTGTTATCAAATAATATCCCTAGATACTTTAATTGTTGTACTTGCTCTATGATCCTGTTGTATGTATGTATGTATGTATGTTGTATGTATGTATGTGTGTATGTATGTATGTGTGTATGCAGGTATGTGTGTATGTATGTGTGTACGTCTGTATGTCTGTATTTCTGTATGTGTCTGTACGTGAGTGTATGTGTGTATGTGTGTAGGTATGTATGTATGTGTGTATGTGTGTAGGTATGTATGTATGTATGTTGTATGTATGTATGTACGTATGCATGTAGGTATGTATGTATTAATGTATGTATGTACGTACGTATGTATGTATGTGTGTATGTATGTATGTGTAGTGTTTAACGCCGCTTTCACTACATACGGCACTGCAGGTGCTGACATGATGACACATGAGATGAAGATGGAGCACCGGAGGATTGAGATGGCGGGGAAAACCGGAGATCTCGGAGAAAATCCGCCCCAGCGCCGTGTTTACCACCACAAATCTCACTTTGCGGTCGCCTAGGATCGAGCACGGGCCCGCCTTGGAGTGACAGTGCATGATGTGATTTTACATGGAAAAGATAGTGTTCCTCAGAACGATGACATTAGAGGATGCAACTAATAAAACGTTTTCTTGATGCGGTAGAAGGTAAAGGGTAAGAAACGAAGGACACTTCGCACACTGCGACCTCCACACAGATCTATTGCGACATGAGAGAAAATGGAAGCGCAGGAGGTCAAAGGGTCATAGACACACGTGCCTCAGAGACGCGCATTAATTCCAAACAAGGTCTGAGAGTTGTTCATCCCGGCACCGGGACCCAATGCACAACTATCAACACTCGGGGTAGGTGTCGATAAGCTTCCTAGCAAGTAAGAACAGCGATCACACCACGCCGTCCAGAGTCGAGAAAATTTACAATGTGCAAGCATTTGCACCATCTGTCCGGCACCACAAAACATCATGCACCTGAAAGCATACCTAAATGATGGTAAGGAAATGGAATGAAAGGACATGATATAAGAAATGCACTGTGTGCATTGTTTCTATATTTCGCCAGCGGTCGGTTTCAGTTGATTTAGCACTTGACATCAGGTCCATAATGCATTTTTACCTGTTGTTAGCAGTTGGTGAAAAAATAAACGTAGTCGAGGCGAGTGAGAAAGATAAAGCTTCTGTTCGCGAAAAAATGTTTTTCAAATGTGTTAAAGCGCAAATTTACGAAACTTTAAAGTACAAAGATAAGAGATGAGTGGATGAAAGGGAATGGGGAAAATAAAAAGAAAGGCAAAGAAGAGGGAGAATGAAGAAATAAACTAGTTAGTTTGGGAATGGTTCGTAAACACCCGAACAAGAAGGTTACCTTTGTCCAGAACTATGTTACAAATTAAAACACTCCAAAAATCGCTAAAGAGCTAGGAAGTACGGAATTTAAGGCATGTATAAGATAGCTGGACGTCTTCAAAGCTAGACACAACATCGTGTAGAATGAAGTGTGTGGGACAGCTAAGGATATGGAAGTAATGAAAGACAAAACTGCATCAACTAATTGTGAATTATGATCCCAAAAATGTATTCAGTGCCGGTGAAACGGGACTGCTTTATCGCGCACTGCTTTCAAAGTCTCTCGCAGTTCGAGGTGAAAAGTCAGTCGGCGAAAAAATGAATTGTACGCACTGACTCGCTGCACCGCCATGCGGAAACCTGTTGGGAGAAATGGAGTCACTGGTTATTGGAAACGAGGCACAACCTTGATATTTCAAACATTTAGACATGAAGTTCCAGCCACATTGCGAAGCAATATAAAGGTCTGGATGTTGAGTGTTCTTTCGGAAGAGTAGCTGAGTTCTTTCAATACCAAAATGAAAAAAGAAAATCGTGAGGTGCTGCTTTTACTAGACAACGCAGCATGTCATGTTACCGAACGTAAACTTGTTTTTGTTACCTCCAGGTACAACCAGCATGGACACAATCCATGGTCAAGTTCCATTACGGGCGATATATAATACAGTCTCTTATTTTAAATATTGAAGTAGCTGAAAATGCATTTGCTCTTGCATGGTTAGTTTCTGTACCAGATGCAATAAATTGGATTCTAATGGAGTTAAAGCTCCAAACAATCACCAAGTGCTTCAACAAAATAGAGTTTGGAGATGATAAAAAAGTTATTCCTGTGCTCATCGAAGCTGAAGAAAATGTAGCAGCAATTGCTGCATTAATTAAAATGTGAAACATTTCATGCAATCTAAAGGAGTACATCCGAAGTGATGGACCCCTGTCAACTCATGCGTCTTGCACTTCGGTAACAGATCTAATAAAAGGCCACAACTCAGAAGGTAAACACAGAAAGAAGAGGATCAACATGCAGATGTTCCCAGGAAAATTAATACGCCTGAAGAAGCAATCACATGCATAAAACATATCGTGGAATTTGCAGCACATTCTCTCAAATGTTGAAACTACTATATAATGCAAAAATTGCATATAAAAACAACTGTGAGCAGAAAATTCAAATAGACTTTCCTCTTTGATGTGTGCTGAAAATAATGAGTGAGATATAAGGCAAATATATAAAGGGATAATAACGCAAGTAAAGCGTACAATTCATATCATCATATTATTTTAGTGTTATTAGTGCGATAGTGTAGTATTCTATAGTACCTACAAAATATCTACAAATAAGTGAGCAACACCTACGGAGCAGGGGTTAAGGTACGTAATTAGGTATGCGCATAATTACAAATATGTACATACATATTTATGATGTATGTTAATTGATAAAAATTACGTCACCTATCGCATTTTGTGTAATCCGTAAATTTGTCCAATTTGGAAAATTCTTTTGGCGCCATACCATTCTGATTGGGCAAGTTTTATTAGATATAAAAGAGCTCAAATGCTTATGCCAACTTCAGGTTTAAAATATATGAAACGCATTACATTTTTATGTGCAATAATTAGTAAACGTTTCAGCTAGCATACTAAGGGGTTTTCCAGCTTTGCAGATTCATCGCTTTAAATATTTAAAAGGAGTGTAGTCGTTAATAACCAAAACCGAAGTTTTTCTCAAATAGAATTTAAAAACTGTTCTTTTAATAAATGCTACATTAATTATGGTTTTCGTTCTTTCGGAAACAATTAGACCATCTTAATTCCTCCTCAGCGCTGTTGAGAAACTCATTTTCATTGTGTAAGCGAGCTACCACCACCACCACCACCACCACCACCACCACCACCACCACCACCACCACCGCCGTCACCACCAAAAATAACAACGAAAGTTGGGAGCAATAAAAGTGGTTGCCCAGAAACAGAAGGAAAGGAAATAGTCGAAGTGGGTAGCAGAGTGCGAGAGGGATCGATAATAAAGGAAGAGAAGAACTGAGGAGTGAGACTAAGCTCAATAAAACTCTTGATTGGAAGAACGGGAGGATGGGACTGTCGCTATAGGCCGTCTCATCGCACCGGTAGACTTCTGCTGTTCTGTGTTTCAAACAACTTGGAGTGAACTACACTGACATTCTCCTGTGGTCATATAACTATCTTTCTCGGAGTTAGAAGCTCTGGAAGGAGTGATTAATGTGATGGCAAAACAGAGGTATTCCATATTGCCACGTACTGGTATTGTAGCGAGTGCAAGTTTCACGCGCTATGACAAACGTATCTTCCACAACTAAAGGGAAACGGGTGAATCATATTATTACACCCTTAATTGTGTGTATCCTAATGCAAAGAATTATAATGGGCATATGTGTAAAGGAGATTTATATTATTCCTAGCGCCTTAACCTTTTTGTGTTTTAAATTTATTTCAATAAACGTTTATTTCAGTTACACAGATAGAAATGTGAAAACCGTTCAACAAAATGCAATTAACAGACAAGCAATTAGATAATAACATTTAAGTTCCATGACAATAAAATAGGAAAACATAGGTAGCAGCAAATTGATGGAAAATTATAGAAAATAGCATACAGAGTTACGTAAGGCGCTTTACTTATTTTATTTAAACATTGCTGCATATTACCTTCTATAAATTATATAATAACTTCTTACACAATTATTTTGCAAGTTTATATTTATTAATATACAATACTGAATTTCTTTAAACAAAACCGCATTGTGAATGTGCACATTTTATATATCTGAATTTTATTGCCATTAACAAAACACTCTTTATAATTAAAGTGGGTAATATCGCTAAACTGTAACATATATTACACTAACAATAATTCCCAAAATAGCAATGGTGCTTTTAAGTCCGTTTTCGAAACCAGAATTCTGAGGGAAGAAAGCGAAGAAATGGCAAATTACATAAAAATCTAAAACAGAACACAAAGTGTGGCAGAGCACGCTTAGGTCAAGTTCATCCATTTCAATTGTATGTACAGTAATTTGTTGATTGAATTGATTGTTCAACGACAAAAAAATATATATTTGATCCTAAGTTCGTACTTTAATGAGTTTCACAAGTTTTTCGTAAGTTTTCATGATTTGCCCATTTTATTTTTCATAATTTTTCAAATATAGAAACGAGAAAAATGCAATCAATAGAAAGAGGACTTCACAGGTTATTTACATTAATATCCAAAACTTATTTTAGTTCATAAATATCACTATAAAAATAGAAAATGACAAATTTTCCGTGTGAAAGTGTAAACGTTTAGCGTGAAAATGATCTCGTAAATCTTTACCTAGTATGCTTTAACTATGTCTGACTCGTTTTAAGTAGGAATTTATTCGACTTTGTGATCCTAACTTATGCTGTTCGTAACCGGAAACACAAAAACACTCCGAACGAAGGCACATACGTTGAATATTTTGTAACGTTTTTGTGCGAGCACATAAACCTCATGGTGTGTATTTCTGTAAAATCTCAATGTCAGCTGATTAAAAGTCAACAATTTCTCAGTTTATTGTAAGTAAATGGTAGAGAATGTAAAAATGAAAAATTTAAAGGGGAATAACTAATATACCTGCAAAATTTGTTTGGCTACACTACACAAAGTTCTTGTTGTGGGAGGGTGGAAACTAACTGAACCAACAGCGTTTCCATATCCTGCCACATTTAACTGGGCAAACATATCCATTGCCTCAGCAGTACATTGAACCGCTGATATGAGTAAACATGATGCCTGTTTTATTATTAACAGCAGCTAGTTGCTGGACGATGAAACCAAAATAATGCTTTGCAATTCGATTGCGGAATTTCAAATTAATGTACTGGAAATGGGAGTATTATGGTGGTTTTTTGCACAAATGAAGAATTTCCACCACGGCGTTACCAGCCAGAATCGGTCCTGAGCCTGCCACCCGGACTGCCGGCCTCACGCCCACATACGCAAGGGAGAGGTGGGCGATCATTCAACCGATATGGGAAGGAGATGTGGTCAGCATCTTGGCACCCCCAGCAGGAAATTTAGCGTTCTTGAATGGGATTTGCTACCAATTTCAGCTGCTCATGATCCTTAACGATGCTAAATGGACAACAGTCCTAGACGCCTGATTTAAAATCCGCACCGCACGGGCGTATTATGAGAACCAGAGTACAATGCTTCAGCCCAATACCCGTGGCGCAGGACAAGTGAAGTATTTATCTTATATTTTTCTGCCATCTGGTATACCGAACATTTTTTCCCTATTCACTTCTGCCACTGTATTTCTTGAGAATCTTTGTCGTCTTAGGATGTTCTTCCTTAGGCCGCCCTTTTTAAGAGAGTTTCTAATTTAAAGCTTCATTATTCTCCATATCCACAAATCTAGCCTTTAAAATACTCGTTTCCCACGTCGCACTGTCAACCTTCCGTACTAGGGTGTCACGTTCCACTAAATCACTTCATTGAACATTTCCTTGTACTTACCTTCAAGTGCTCACATACTTCCCCTCCACAAGCTTCCTTTGTCATTTTTATTTGCTAACGTCTTATCCACAGTTGATTATTATTTATGGAAAATTCCAAAATCCCAAGCAACTAAAGCTTCAGCTTGCTTTGGTATCTTATATCTCTACTCAAGAGTTGCAGCGTTTCCCCGGTTGCTTGTTAATTTAGTGGCAACCTTAGGGAATTTGAAAACTTTATTGATTGTTATTTGTGGTTGAATCATTAGTGCTGGGATTCTTCTTAGGTCGTGTCCACGGCTGCTCATCTGCTCTGGCTTAAGTAGAGCATGTTGGGTATGGAGATCTCAGGGTAGTGTGACGAGAGACAATAACAATAAATGATATACTAATCACTGTTTATTCGACTTTACACCAGTTATTATAATGTCCCCGATAAAATGTTTTCACTACTGATGCACCATGAATTTCCTTATACGTTCGCACACCTTGCATTTCGCACTGATACTGACTATCGCGTTGTTTCTCAGTTCCCCTTTAACTGCTTACATCTCTTAGTAAAGGGCTTAGTGTCAATGAACCACCCCAAACCTTCGGCCCTGTTATGCACCGTTAGGATTGTCTTTTGAAAGCCTAAAGAGCATTCTTGCACGTAGTGAAAACATTTGTACGATGAAACTTTTATCAACTCATTTTTTTTTTTTTTTTTTTTTTTTGTAATTTACATCCTCCAACTTTAAGTCATATCGGACGATGAATGTAATGGGTGATGTGATGCTCAAATGAGCCCGGCGTCATGGAGCTTAGAGCTACCCAACATTCGTCTTTCAGAATAAGGGAAAACCCCGGAAAAACCTTATCCAGGTAACTCACCCTGACCGAGATTCGAACTCGGGACCTCTTGGGCGTGAGGCAGACATGGTACCACCACGCTACCGAGGCGGGCACTTATATGTTAAAATTCACATTTTACACTTATATATAGACATCCCTCTCGTCTTTCTAAATTATTATTTATGTTACACTTATCTTAATGAGGTTCTTATAAATAATGCCTCATGTATGCCCTTATAAGACAAACAACTAATTTTATTGCACAATTTGTAGAATTTTGTTTGTGTTATAATCTTCTTCATTATAAATTCACTCGAAAGAAGTTCGTCACTTTCTAGATATTATTCCTCCATCTGTAAAACTCAAGATTCCTGAAATGATCACTATATTCACTGTGTATCGTATTCAACACTGGCTCACATTTTAGCCTAACAAGAATGTCTATCAAAATAATTACCCTTCACACAACTAGATCTAAACAACTATTCTTACATATTATTTTTTTCTTACTCTAGATTTCCTATTAAATTCTGTCCTGGTTTCTTGAAATTTTCTTATAATGCTTTTATATAACAGATAGTGCCAATTCTTTTATTGTTTCTAGTTACTATTATCACAGATGTGCGTCATGGCTGCTAATTTAGTTTCCCGCACCTTTCTTTCTTTCTTTCTTTCTTTCATTTTGTTTCTTGTTCTTCTTCTGACAGGCTCCGTGGTGTTTGCCTTATGGAATCTTCCCAGAATTTTACTACTTTTTTCATCCATGATTTCTACGGTGTCGGTCGAAAAAAACTTTGGTGACCTTATATGGACCTTTAAAATATAACATCAATCTCTGGTTTTCCTTCTTATTTTTACTTGAAAGTGTTTTACTTCTTAATAAGACTAGATCACCCTCTTGAATTTTCCTTTGGATTCCTTTCTTGTTTAAATTATGTTTTAATTTTCTTTTGACTGCTCTCTTCTTGATTCTTTCAGCCGCAATCTTGCATATTTTCTCTGCTTCTATTTCAATGTTATCTGCTACTTTTATAGGTTAGGGACATTTAATTCCTATTGTATCGATTATCTTTCCTTTCATGATTTCCACAGGTTTAAAACCGGTCACTGAACTTGGCGTTTCATTCAGAATTCTCTCAATCTGTGGAATATATGAAAACCATTGCCTGTGACGAGTATTACAAAGAATTCTCAAAAATATCCCAATATCTTTTATCAATCATTCTGCTGGGGTGGCTTGCGGTCTATATCTCGAACAAAAATATTTCTTAATCCCTGCGTCTTTGATTCCTTTTGTAAATTTGATTCCAGAAAATACCGTGGCGTTTTCAGTTAATATAGCTCTAAATTTTCCTTCTTCCGGAATGTAATAATTCAGTAACTTAGTTAAGCAAGTCTGGCTATTGGCTTTTTAAGTGGGAAAATTCCTACATATTTGCTGAAAACATCAAAACAAACTAAAAATATATTTATTCGCCAATTTTCATTGTGGAACTTCACCATGTATGTCTAAACAGATTAACTCTTTTGGTTGTTCTCGTATTATGCATTTGGTATCCTACTGGTACGCAAAATTCTTCTGTTTACATTTCTGACACATCTCGCTATCAGTTTTCGAACCATTTCGTTCAATTACAGAATGTACATGTTCTCTAAAATAACACCTCAGGTCCTGTCTGTTCCAGAGTGAAAGAGATTGATGTGAAAATCCATAATCATAGCTGCTTCCATGCAGTTAGGAATATAAACTTTCCATTTAGGCGTAATCTTTCCATGCCTCCTATAAAGCAATCCGTCGTTTATGGCGGTGCTGGAGCTATTTTCTTCACCTAACTTGGGTGATAATTCTAACAATTTAACTATTTTCTTATCTGTCTGTTGCAGCTCTCCTATTTTATTCACTTGATTCGCCGTTGCTTTACTTACTATTATATCTAATTGTAGCACTTTTATCTCTCGTTTCGGCTTTTCTGTATTTTCTGGTATTCCAGCAACAAAATTCAGTTGAGATAATAAATCACTGAACGTGTTCAATTTTCCAGGGATGTGAACGATTTCAATGTCAAAACTGGTGATGACATGTACATATCTAGATATTTTGGTTGAAGTAATTTGCATTTGTTTATGAAGGTCAAGAAGATGTGATAAGAAAATACTTTAGATTTCTTATGATAGATGTAGCTTTTAAAACGTGTCAGAGCGAAATAAATGGAGCCTAGTTCCAATTCAGTTACTGAAGCGTTGCTCTCAATAGAGTTTAATCCTCGCGAAGCGGTGTCAATGACATGAAAATCGCCATTTTCTTCTCGTTGGCCTAATAAAGCACTGTACCCTCCAGAAGATGCATCGAAATACTTCTTATTTCCAGACTTCATGTGGTCGTTCCAACAATATAGAGGACGCGAAGACTTCTTTTATCTTTTCAAAACATTTTTGGAGTTCCATTGTGCACTTCCATTTTTGACCTTTTTGTAATAACTGACGCATGGGTGCTATTTCTTGCGTATAACGTGGCACAAAACGACTATTAAAATTCAAAATACCAAACATTCTCCTTAACTGTTTAATATTCTTCGGTGGTGGTATTTTAAAAATAGCTTCTATTCTTTTTTTGATTTGGTTTCATTCCCCTTTCATTAATGACGTAACCCAGAAATTCCACTTCTTTCACACAAAATTTGATTTCTGAAGGTTGAGTGTCATACCGCATTCATGAATTCTCTTGAGTACAAATTTTAAATTTTCCAAGTGATGCTGGAAGTCTTCACCGATTATGAGAAAATCATGTACATATCTAATTAAGAAAGAAACTGCACTGTTTTTGCAAACGTCATGCAACGCTCTAAGTAGTGCACATCCTAAGTTTTTAATCCAAATGGTACTCGCTTTTTTCTTTAATTGTATGTCCTCCAACGTTAATTCATATCGAACGGTGAATGAAATGGGTAAAATGATGCTCAAATGTGTCCAGGGTCCATGGAGCTTAGAGCTACCCGACATTCGTCCGTAAGGATAAGGGAAACCCCCGGAAAAAACCTTATCAAGGTAACTCACCCTGACCGAGATTCGAACTCGGGACCTCTTGAACGTGAGGCAGACATGCTACAATCTACGCTACTGAGGCGAACTGGTACTCGTTGGTATCTCATTTCAATGCCTTGGTAAATGAAGTTAGTGTAGTCCCTGACTGCTTCATTTAAGTTTATTTGACAAAATGAAGAGGTTAAATCAATTGATCATATATATCTTCCTCTAGACAGTTTGGTAATTATTTGATGTATGCTTTCATTCTGAAAATGATCAGCTTTCATGTATAGTTTTCTGCCGTATAAAGTCACACAAAGATCTTTTTTTTTTTTCCTTTTTATATGTCCAACATAAAGAATTTATACAATCAGAATCACTTGGTTCAATAATATTATCATTTATCATTTCAGAAATGACGCTTTGAGCTTGTTCTCGTAGCGCAATAGGAAGATTATTATATTTATGCACAAACGGCTTACTATTCTCAACCTGAAAAGTGTGCGAATGCATTAATAACAATTTGTCATTAGGGTTTCTCTTGCTTGCCCACCTGTAATAAGTGAGGTTGGTTCCGTCTCAGAAACAGGTTTTACGCGTGACTGAAAGTATTGTTCCTTTTGTCACTACAAGTGAGGGTAACTACCTCGTGGGCTTTGTCAATAAACATTTGCTGGACAACAGCTCACATTGTGCTAAATCTTTTTCTTCAGTAGTCAGGACACATCCTTTCTTCAACAAACTTTGTATACATTTGATCCTTATCTTTGCAAATAACCAGAACTTTATTTTCAAAATCTATTTTAGCTTTATTTTCATCCAGAAAATCACAACCAATTATCGCATCACCGTTTAGGTTATTAACTACTAGAAACATTGTTTCAAAACACGCAATTTCAATCTCAACTGGCAGCAAACATTGTCTTCTTATTAATTGTGCCGATCGTCTAATGGCTACTCTGAAATACTAAATTTTATGTTGGCAGGCTCATTATTTTCCTGCCTTTGTTTATTAAATGAAGATATAAGTTCTGTGAACACAGACTGGCTGATGCGCTAGTCAACACTATGTATTTTTCATCATACATTTTAACTTTAATATATGGGGTATCAAAGTCACCTTTCTCATTTTTGTTAATATAGATTTCACCGGTATCAATACCAGGGGCGGTTCCTCCATATGGTTACAGGTTTGCGCTACACCCACTGATTTTGTATGTACAACAGGTGCATTTTGCACATTAAAGCTGTACTTGTTTGCATTGTTTTATATACATACATATTTCAATTACGCTTATCGTCTGTAGCTGCCCATGACCACAGAAGTCCAAATAAACGGAGGTTAGCTGTAGCAGACGCCAGGTTTACAACGAAGTGTTAACCTCAGAGTTCGGCCAAATGTGGGCTCTCTGAGGGGGTTGCGGGAAGGTGAAGAGATGGCAGTGGCTTCTTATACATTGCTTAAATGGAGGTTTATCAACCTAGTTCCTCCTACTCCTAGCAACCACCAACCAATCATAATACTCCTAGCAACGGATATAACGTGACCTTCGGGCTTCGCTTGGTTTGTATCTGTGTCTGCTTGTTCTGTGGTGTGGTTTCGTGCTCGCAGAACATTGAGAAAGCTTTGTTTAAGGTTAAGCTGAGTATTCTAACATTTTATTTATAGTGCTAATTGTGTGGTGCTATTTTTGTGCGTTTTTAAAATTCTGATAGAATGAATACCGTGCAATCTTTACTGAAAAAGCCCATTTCGCAACGGAGTGCTGAAGAAATATCTGAAGTGAAACGAATGGGTAGGCCTACGGCAAACATCTCTATAACTCAAACGATTAAGGCAAAAGCTAGAACATTCAATAGTAAGTTCAACCCTGACATGTATAAGAAGCACGACTGGTTATGTGGATGTGAAGTTAATAACTCTTTATACTGTTTTCCATGCCTGCTCTTTGGAGGAGATGATTCCTGGATGAAGCAAGGAATGAAAGACATACAACACATGCACAACCGTGTTAAAAAGCATAAGTCCTGTTCGTCTCATATAAAAAAAATGCATTAAGTTTAGCAATGTATGGCAATATTAATATTGCTGCACAAATGGACAGTGCATACTGAAGGAACATACAGCTGCATAACGATCAAGTTACGCAGAATAGATATATATTTCTTAGTAATGCATCTCTTTTCCATAACTTTAACATTCCCATATGCATTCTTTTAGCCAGTAATTTGCATCCCTGCTGCTGCGAAGTAGTAGTATTTGCCTCTGAGTTTTTCGGATTAAATTAGCGTGACTTCTAAATAATAAACTGTATACGGTTTTGCGGCTCATTTAAGGTGGCTTTGAGAGGTCTGATGAATCTGATACATCACAAAACCCTGGTGTCTTTCGAGGCCTAATAGATTTCAGCGCTGATCTCGATAGTGTCCTGAAGGGCCATCTGGAGAAAGCAACTGTTTTAAGGGCACTTCATCAGTGTATGATAGAGGTATGCCAAGAGGAAATAATGAAGAAGATTAAGGATGCAGAATTCCTTGCTGTCATAGCAGATGAAACCACTGATGTTACCTCAGTGTATCAGATGGTTATTATCTACAGATATCTTGTGAATGGAAAACATGTAGAACGATTTTGGAGTTTTGTTCGACCTGCTGGTCATGATGCAGAATCTCTTTCCACAGTCATTAAATCTGAACTTGATCTGCAACTGTCAGGGTGTCCGAATAAACTTATAGCACAGACCTATGATGGTGCATCCGTCATGGGAGATAGGAAACACGGCGTTCAGGCAATTGTGCCTCTCATATACACTGCCATGCAATTAAACCTAATTTAATAATGTTGAAGGCAGCCTTAGTAAACACCAGTGTGAGGATAGTTTTCGCCAATTTACGAGGAATATGCACACTTTTTTCCTTCAAATTCTCCTCAAAGAACAGCTGTGCTTGATGAAGTTGTGCAGAAACGATTACCACGTTCTGTTCCGACACGATGAAATATTCATTCACGGACCATCAATACCATTTTCGAACACGGAGAATTTAATTAAATGCATGGCGGTTATTCAGAAGAGAGCTCTGTTAAACAACAACGCCACAGTTGTTCAGGCTTCTGGGTTTATGGACACTTTGAAAGATGATAATTTTGTATTCTGGCTGTCTTTCTTCCACAAGATCACGCCCCATGTGGACATTTTGTACAATCAGCTGCAGAAATGAGACTGCAATGCAACATTTGCCTTCACCCGGCTAAACGCATTTTGAAAGGGAAGTGCAAAAAGTAAGAAATAGCGTGGTTATTGAGGAACACGAAGAAACTGCAATTAAGAGGAGAAGGATAGAAGATCATGATGTGAAATGAAGAGAAGCTCTTGAAGTCTGTGACATTATTCTTAGAGAAGCAAAGGACAGATTTAGCTTCAAGGGGCATCTGCTAGCCTCGACTTCGTTGCATCAAGAGCAGAGGTCCTGTATAAATAGGTGAAGCACTACTACTCTGTATTTTATTTTTCATTTGTGCACCACCAATAGGTTAATCCACTACCCGCATACTGATCAATACCATTCCTTACTAGAATATTGGGGTCTACTTGTGAATCCTTTGTGACGCCTCTGTGATCCTTGTCCATTACGTCATATTTCAGTTTTCCTTCTCACGGACCTTTCATGCGGACCCCTAGCACTCGTGGTACCTCTGACGCTACTAGAGGAACCTCGGGCCGAATATTGGAGCCCCTCCCTGAATGGGAGTTGTTCGAATTGAGTTGGACTTGAGGGGTCAGTGGTTCCCTATACTCGTGGGAGATCGGGTACGTCTCCGGACGGGGTTGAGGGAAGCCATGTATTCCCGCGTACTAGCCAGCATAGCTAGTAGAACGTGTGCTAGATCACCAGGTGGCCATATCGAGGTCATATCGGTAGCTTCCCTTTTGGGGTTGGGGCGCGTAAGTGGCGTATCCACTTCCATCCCGTCTTGAGTCCATAGAACCAGAAAGAAGGGGGCCTTGTTAGTCTCTAGGTCTTACCCTATGGAAAGCCCCACGGAGGCGCCGGGCGCATTTTGGTACAGCTCGGTAACTCCCTGGTCGTCAGAGGGGTGTCAGTCTTCACTTCGTGTGGATTGCCCTGGTAGATACTCTCGAGTTTATACATTACCCATAAAGTGAAAATCTTGTCTCTGGCCTCTGTTTGAAATTTTATCCTCGGACCGATATCCCATGTTTTCATTCCTCAATTCTCGACTATACCTTCCTCGATAATGGTTGTTCTGGTTACGTCCACGTTGCTGGTTTCTGAACGGCGATTCTGGTTCTACCTTAACGAAATTGTTTCCCTGCGCTCACGTCCAGGATCATTTCTGTCAGGATTATATCGAAATTGTGGTAACTGATGTTCATATCTTTATCTTGCAGAGTCATTATGTCTATATTGACCTCGGTATCCAGAGCTTCCATGTGACTGATAATGGTTTTGTCTAGCATATGGTCCCTGGTAGTATTGATTTCTAGGCCGATACATTTCTCCCGTCTGATTTTCTAGCGCAGATACCAAATCAACAATTGCTATTACTGTCTTGGGTTTTGCTATCAGAAGATAGTTTTTTATTCTAAGAGGAAAGGGATTGGTTATCAAATTGATGAAGTCCTCTTCTGAAATTTTAGGTCTGAGGTGTTTGATATATATAGACTGATGTAGAATATAATCTGCCATACTCATGTTTTCACTATCAGAACATTGTCCGCAATTAAGCTTTACACGTAACTTATGCTGTTTACTTGCATTCCAAAACCGGTTCAAGAAGAGATGCTGGAATTGTTCAAAATTCGTTTCAGGTCCGACTGTCTAGACATCTACGAACTATAATCATTTTAACTGCATCCGGTACATTTTTCAGTTTGAAATACTCTTGAAGTTGTTCTATAAGACATACAGGACTGTCCTCATTTAGTTCAGAAAAAATGGGCAATGGTAAGTCATTTAGCACGGAGCTGAGATAGGTTGTGGAACTTGTTCTGTCAATATACTAGTTCTATCAATTATATTGTTTTAAGTGTCTGCATTGAGTACTGATGGCCCCATAGCAACATTTGTCTGGTTTGATATAACGGAGTTTGTGCCTCCCTGATTTAAACTTTCACTTAAATTAACAGGTTGTACATGACTGTCAGTAATGTTAATATGCAACATATTAACCTTAGAAACTAAATTTTCAATTGTTTTCTGAGAATTACGAGAAGCTGAATCCTGTTTATTGATCTCAAATTCCAATGTATTATTTATACTCTTTACCTCATCTTCTAATTTGTTTAAAATTTCCTGGTTAGCAGAATTTAACTTCTCGTTCCAGATTTGCTCCTTTTCTTTTTGTTATTGTTCAATTTTCTTATATAAACTAGACATATCACTACTCAAGCTTACATGCACAAGCTGCATCTCATCATTTGTTTTTTCAATTAGATCTTTTAGCTCTGATCCCTGTCTCAGAAATTTAGAATTTAATAATTTGTCATTTTGTTCTAAACTTTTCTTAGCTTGTACAATCTCTTTTGAGCTCTTTACAATTTCTTCTAATAATCTATCTTCTCGGACGGACATTTCCTTACAAATTTCACTTACTTAAAACTTATCCTGATTTTCTTTAGAAACCTGTTCTACACTCTTTTCTACTTCAGCAAGTCAGTTATTTAATTGACACACTGTTTTTTGTATTTCTTCATTGAGATCATCCCTAATTCTTTTACCTTCTTCCCTACTTCCTTGACCCTGTTTTTCTAATTTCTCAGCTATTGATCTACCTTGTATTTGTGATTTCTCATCTATTGATCTACCTCTTATTTCTAAACTTTCATCTATTGCTTTCATTTACTGGCCGTGTTTCTCTAATTTCTGATTTATTGATTTAATTTCCTGACCGTGTTTCTCTAATTTCTGATCTATTGATTTCATCATTTCTATCAGTGCATGGATTTCACCCTTCGACTTCCGCTACCGGCTGTGAGTCTAAACTTTCTACCTGACAATATTCTGGGTCATTCATTCTCAACACTACATCTGGGTTAGCTACCTGCTCGGGTTCCATATCTATTTCTGTTGGCAGTGAATTGACCTCTACTGATTCTACTGTTGACATTTCTACATCTGACATTTTTCTACAAATTATTTTCTTACTTCTTAATAACATATAGAATCTGAGAAATAGTAAGTAACAAACACTTTAGAATTTCTTTTTGTTTAGATCCGACCTTTTCTTGTACTCCGTCCCGTAGAAATGATGTTAACTGGTCCTCGATGTAGGTGTACAGTTGCTCTGAAAACGCTGCCTCTTTCTTCCTCAAGTTCTTTTCGTGTTCCCTGTTGCTGATGAGAGGTGATGTAATGATGGTCGTCTATTTTGCCCGATCCACTTCTTTCTCGTTCTACTTGGCATTTCCCAGGCGTCTTTGTCTCCTCTGCTCTCTTCTTTCTTCTCGCACTAATTCATCAACACTATCATTGTCTCTCTATTCCTTCGTGCCCGAAGCTGGGTGCCATTCTTTGCAGCGTTTCCCCGGTTGCTTGTTAATTTAGCAGCAACCTTAGGGAATTTGCAAATTTTATTGATTTTTTGTGGTTGATTTATTAGTGCTGGGATTCTTCTTAGGTCGTGTCCACGGCTGCTCATCTGCTATGGCTTAAGTAGAGCATGTTGGGTATGGAGATCTCAGGGTAGTGTGACGAGAGACAATAACAATAAATGATATATTAATCACTGTTTATTCAAATTTACACCAGTTATAATATCCCCATTAACTGATGCACCATGAATTTCCTTATACGTTCGCACACCTTGCATTTCGCACTGATACTGACTATCGCGTTGTTTCACAGTTCCCCTTTAACTGCTTACATCTCTTAGTAAAGGGTTTAGTGTCAATGAACCACCCCAAACCTTCGGCCCTGTTATGCACCGTTAGGATTGTCTTTTGAAAGCCTAAAGAGCATTCTTGCAGGCAGTGAAAACATTTGTACGGTGAAACTTTTATCAACTCATACGGTACAATTCACATTTTACATATATGTGTATATATATTCCTCTCGTCTTTCTAAATTATTATTTATATTACACTTATCTTAATGAGGTACTTATAAATAATGCCTCAGAGTGTAGGGGAGGCTAGGAGAATGGCGCCAACTGGAAAAATACGCCCATCGCTTTTCAGCCGTTGATACTTCGCAGTAGGAGAGCTTGAGTAGTGCTGCGCTCTAACAAACCCTTTTAGAAATGCTATGTAGCTTTTTCGCACCAGCAATTAGACGGGCTTTGAACTAAAAGGGACGAACCTTTTTTTTTTTTTTTTTTTTTTTAACCTTTTCATCTAATTTTGTGAGGAAAGGAAGATCGAGGTAAGCAGCAGATATTTCAAATTTCTGGGAATATGCATACATTAGTCGGAATTTTATATATTAAGCTATTATTTACTGATGTGGGTGCCGGGACATAGGGGGTCCATGGAAATGAGAGGGCAGAAGACTTGGCCAAGCAGGGATTCATCAGGACTTTTGTGGGTCCTGAATTCTGCCTAGGGTTGTCCTATGGCTATCTAATAGGGGCAATTCAGGAATGGACTAACAAGATACACGATGAATTCTGGTTGTCTGTAACAGGACACCAGCATTCAAAGATGGTTATGAAGAATTTCATCAAAAGCAGAACCAAAGAACTGCTCAAAAAGGACAGAACCATACTCAGCTGGATAGCAGGTCTAACAACCGGACACTGCCAGCTGCGAGGGCATCTCTATAAGATTGGTCAAAAGGTTGATATCCAACCTGCAGAAGATGCCACAAAGCATATGAATTAGATTTGCATCTGTGAACTGACTGCAAATCACTGGCAGAACTTCATGGCCCTCCCCATTCATTAAACCTAAACCTAACCTATTATTTCATACATTTTCAGTAAAATTTCCTTGTATTGTAAGTGCGTTTTGTTCGTTTGTCCAATTTAATGCACCGCTGTGGTATACCGACACCACAGCCCGTAAAATGCCACCATGGTGGCACTATTGCCCCGATTAATTTGGAGGATATTCCTTTGATTATTTTGCACATTTTCAACGGTAAGGTCAAGGAAGAGAACTATTGGAAAGCCAACTGGATGTACGATAACCTAAGGCAACCCTAGAAATGCTAAAAAATGACAGTTTAATAAAACTTGTTGTACTAAGGTTTAATATCAGGCGGACAACACTAGGTTATACAATAAAAAAAAATTAATTTGAGTAAACTACGTTTAGAAAAGAAACCTTTATTGAGTGAATATCAAGAAACAGAGCTAAAGAATCATATTTTTTACTGTTAAAATCATTTATGGCATAACGTTGTCAGAACAATGTGGTGTTGCCTGCGAGGCAGCCAAAATATTGAAACCGCAATGCAAAAATAGCTGAAGAGGACTGGGCTGCAGCATTTCGGAAGATAAATCTTGGAGTCGCTCTAAGAAAGCCTCTAAGAAAGAGGGCACTACCCTCAATCGAAATGAAGTTTTAAGATCGAATAAGTTAATATATTCTATACTAATCTTGAACAGTTAATGACCTTACACAGTTTCCCTGTTGCTTGAATTTACAGTATGTATGAAAGTGAGATCTGTACAGTCCACAAGCTTGACAAAATCTGAGCAGTAAGACAATAAATTATAGTCTTGTACGTAAAAGGTACTAGTAACTACTAAATTACCAAGGGTAACAAATATTATATACATGTTAAAGCGTTAAATGTAATATGCTCTAACAGTGCTGGTACGTACAACACCTAAGGTATGTGCTTAAGCCAAACGATTGTAGATTAGTTCAGAGGTAACTAGCTTCTTAGTTCGAGGCACCAGTAAGATACTAGTATATGAGTAACAATAGATCGCTAACAAAATGACGGTTAAGTTGTTAGTTGCCACTTGGTATTCGGTGAACGCAGTACAATGTTATTACATATAAGATTATATTAACATGTTGCTGCTGAATTGATGCATAATGTGCGCTATTAGAAGTTAATATGTGCTATGGTCCTTAATAATTTAACCATCATTGATCAAATATACACCGTGATGTAAAACTTCATACGAACAAAGTAAATCGTACGTAGTTCGCTTAGGGCCGCAATAATCCGGCAATTTATCAGCAAGTACGTGCCTTTGGTATTGTCACCCGGGCGTTGGAACACCCTATGGAAGCAGCTGAGAGCGGAAGACAGTGGAGGTCCGTGTTAGCCACGCCTCCCCCTCGTCCGTCTTATAGTGGTGACAGGGACGGCTGGGGAAAGAAACATGATTGTGCGGTCTGTTTCTCTTTCACCTGTGTTCTGGAAATTACGGGATCTTTCATCTACTGGAACCTTCCTGTGGAAGCCAGAAGGCGGCGAAATTCCTATAAAAAGGGGCTGCCGGAGCGAAGTGAGTGAGTTAGTCAGTGTGTTAGTGAGTGAGGAGACAGTCAGTCAGTTCTTGGTGTAAGAATGCAGTGCTAGTGTGCGACGAGAAGACTGTGTGAGAGCATCGGGAGATTGTACGTAATCACGAGGGCAAGTGAAATTGTAACGGACGAACTGGTGAATCGTAATTGTGTGCATTACGTAATTCTGTGTAATTGGCAAGAGTTTAACTGTAAGTCGGTGGAAATAAGAACATTTTTTAGTGGTTTAATTGGACTTTTCATTTCACGAACCCACAAAGTCACACTGGTGTCAGGAAGCGGGAAAACAACATCACCGAACATTACAACCATGGACGCGGCATTGGAAAAGATTTTGGAGAAGATGATGGAAATGAAGGCCGAACTGACCTCGGAAATGAAGACGGCCAACGACGACATCACCGCAGAGTTGAAACAGATGAAGACGGCCAACGACAACATCACCGGGAAGATGGAAGAAATGAAGGCCGAATTAACAACAAAAATAGAAGCGGCAAATAACAACCTGGCCGCAAAGCTGGAAGAAATGATGACGGCTAACGGTAACCTCACGGAGAAGATGGAAGAAATGAAGGTTGCGAACGAGGCCCTCGCCGCCAAGTTTGAGGAACGGTTGGCCGGCGTGAGGGATGACGTCACGAATCTGGGCAAGCGGATGGGTCAAGTAGACGACCGCCTTAATGATTTAGAGGAAAAGGCCGACAACATCGCAAAACCCCTCACTCGCCTGATGGAGGAACACCGGCCTTATGTGTGGACAGAGGACGCCGAAAACGCTTTCCAGCACCTAAAGGAGACCCTGTGCAGTGCTCCAATTTTGGGTTTCCCACAGCCGGGTGGCGCCTTCATTGTGGACACCGACGCTGGCGACCATTGCATTGGAGGTGTCCTATCGCGGATCCAGGACGGCCATGAGCGGGTGATAGCCTACTACAGCAAGACGCTATCCAAGGCAGAGAAGAACTACTGCGTCACCCGACGAGAATTATTGGCGGTAGTAAAGACCTTGGAGCACTTCCATAAGCACCTGTACGGTCAGCCATTCCACCTGAGGACTGACCATTCCGCCCTAACCTGGCTATTGAGCTTTAAGAACCTGGAAGTTCAGACGGCTCGTTGGGTCCAGAGGCTGCAGGAGTACGACTTCACCTCGGAACATCGTAGAGGGAAGAACCACGGTAACGCAGACGCCATGTCCCGAAGACCCTGTTCAGTAGAGTGCGGTCAGTGCACAAGAGTGGAAGAGAAGGAGCGTGCCGCAGCAGTCCGAGTAGTTGTGGCAGTGCCTGCTGAAGGCTGGGATAGCGCAGGCCTGAGGAGGGAGCAGCTGGCGGACGCAGACTTGGGGCCACTCTTGAGGGAAGTGGAGGCAGGGATGAGACCAACCTGGGAGGACATCGCACCGAGGAGCGCCATCTACAAGTCGTACTGGGCCCAATTGGACTCGTTGAAGACCAGAGAGGGCGTGCTGTTCCGGGTATGGGAGTCACCCGATGGGAAGGCGCAGAGAGAACAGTTGGCACTCCCCCGGAGTAAGGTCCCGGAAGTCTTGGAGGAAGTGCACGCCGGTACTTCAGGAGGACACCTGGGAGCGAACCGTATGAGTCACAAACTACGGCAGCGCTCCTTCTGGCTCAGACTCCGGGCAGATGCTGGTGGTACACCTGGACCGCCTGGCACGCTACGATGGTGCTGTTCGGGGCGAACAGCTTTGAGGAGGGAGCAGTGTCACCCGGGCGTTGGTACACCCTATGGAAGCAGCTGAGAGCGGAAGACAGGGGAGGTCCGTGTTAGCCACGCCTCCCCCTCGTCCGTCTTATAGTGGTGACAGGGACGGCTGGGGAAAGAAACATGATTGTGCGGTCTGTTTCTCTTTCACCTGTGTTCTGGAAATTACGGGATCTTTCATCTACTGGAACCTTCCTGTGGAAGCCAGAAGGCGGCGAAATTCCTATAAAAAGGGGCTGCCGGAGCGAAGTGAGTGAGTTAGTCAGTGTGTTAGTGAGTGAGGAGACAGTCAGTCAGTTCTTGGTGTAAGAATGCAGTGCTAGTGTGCGACGAGAAGACTGTGTGAGAGCATCGGGAGATTGTACGTAATCACGAGGGCAAATGAAATTGTAACGGACGAACTGGTGAATCGTAATTGTGTGCATTACGTAATTCTGTGTAATTGGCAAGAGTTTAACTGTAAGTCGGTGGAAATAAAGAACATTTTTGAGTGGTTTAATTGGACTTTTCATTTCACGAACCCACAAAGTCACAGTATGGACACATTAGTAACGAGTGTGAACGTAACTGTATTAAGGCTATACCACTTGCATACATAAATGTGAACAAACACAGAATTGAATTAGTAATGCCAAGGTAAACTGCATTTATTCATTCAATTACTGGCGTCTCTTATCCCATAAACAGCACGACCAAAGTGATATACTCACAACCATACTAGCCTGGCAAAATTCACCTAATACATATAAATAGAATACAAATACAGTTGCAGAAGTCCAGGACATCAGAAGTACAGCACGTCTGCAGATTGGAGGATACCACAGCAGCTGCAAAAGCACATAAATAAATTGGAGCTGTTTGTAGCCGGGAAAGGGGAAAATATGCCAGTGATTCCCTGTTTCAGGCATCACATGTTTACATACCCCTGTACGTGTATTTGCTCCCGAAAACGAATAACTACACTTTGGGAAAGAGAAAGTCCTGCAGGGGTTTTGTACAAATGATCTCATTATGGCTGGTGAACAAAGCTAATCACGGATTGGCTAATTCACTTTAAACAGTTTGCCAAGCTTGCTTTGGAGGAAATAGTATTTTTGATTCTAGATAATTATAGGGGTTATATTTGGTTAGCAAGTTAGGAGTTTTGTCGGCAAAATCATATACGTGTATTTTCAATATCACCACACAGATCCAACCGTCTGCAGACATTAGTCGTAACGATGTTTGCGCCACTGAAGGCAGCCTTAAATGGAGAGGGTGACACTTTATGAGAAGAAATGCATTCCAAAAGATATCCAATGTGATATCCTAAGCACTTTTAATGAAACCCTTCATATATGTAGCTTACCTTAGAGAAAGCTGTGTCTGGATTTGATAAACCTGGTATTGGCCCACTTAATCGCAGTAAAATAAATTGATTTAAATTTGTGGTAGCGAATCAGCTTTTACAGCTTCTAGTTGCTGAAACATCGGCAGAAAACTAAATCATAAGCCCAAAACACCATCCTCACTGATCCCATGGAGCTCGCAGTTGAAAAACCAATGGTTTCAACCTCCAATTACGGATTTAAAATCTACATGGTAATTTTGGTGAAGATGACGTAGCTTCTGCTAAAATTTTGAGAAGTTTCTCTATGGAGATATCTTTATTTCTTACTATGAAAGAAAAAAAACAGATACTAGAGAAAACGAAAAACTCATTATGTCAATTTAACCGGTTCGCCTACGAAGAAAGTTTCACAAGAGAAACAAACTAATGCGCAAAAATGTTCTGAAAGGGTAGAAATGCAGAAATTAAATTAGTTAAACATACTGTAAGAACAAATGACAACACCTTGATGTGCTAAACATCACAGCGTTAGCAGATACTTGATTGCACTTTCATATGCTTCTTATGCATTTGTTGCAACATCAACTCACTGTGCATATAGCTTCTCGACGCTCACAGAACAATTTGCTCGGCTGAATGACTCACGCTCTCACTGCTTATCGACAACCACTGCTGGCACGTTTCAACGCTGCCTTAGATATATATCCCAGTTCACGGTAGAAATGTTCCAGAGGCTTCTCGAAGTCGATTCTTCTACATTGTTGCACTATTTATCAATGCAATTGTCCTAAAGATATGGGACACAAGCCCAGGTACCGGGGTGATCCCACCACTCAATTACTCATTTTATAGTTGGTTATCACTGGCACATTGTCGTAATTTTTGTAAGGTTTAATTTTTTTAAGCGAATAACTGAAGTTAAGTATGCATACGTAAGTTCATTATTTTGGGCATTTGAATATCCTGGAAGTAGTGAGGCTATGTATTACGAATGGTTGTTCCGCTTAGTTTGGACCACCATGATTGTTTCGTTTGCTGCCGCAAACCTGCGGTTCCTGCGATAGGGCCAATATTATACTCTGTAGTAGCCGTAGGTATGTCACATACCAAAATTAATAAAATTGCATAAAACAGAGGGACTTTTGCTAGAGTACATCAGACATCAATACTAATTTATAAATTGAGATCAAATTCTGCTTCATCTCCAAAATGACACTCTGATTAAAATACGTACGGAAAAAAGAAGTAAATATGTAAACGGAGTAGAAGAAAGAGAGGCAAAGAAACTAGTTATAAACATGTGTTTAATAAAAGAAGAGTAAAGCTTTGGAGAGACTGTGGTTTGAGAAATCTATTAAATATGGACGAGGGCTGATCAACAAAGACGGAGACTGATATTTTCCTGTAGCTTCCGTGATAGTTTCGTAACTGTGACATAAATATTTGAAAGGAGCGGTTTTTTTATGTATAATGTCGGTAGGAGGCAGCACTCTCGTATTGTGAGGTTGGTAGTAATGCTCTACTTTGTAGACCCTACGTGCATTTCGCATACCAGACAGTGGAGGTGACGCGAGAGGAGCGGTAGAGCGCAATCAAATTCTGTTTTCGTTTAAACCATACAGTCACCGAAACTTATGAAAACCTGAAGCATGCGTACAGTGAAGATGCATTAACTCGTGCAACAGTGTTTACGTGGTTCAAGGACTTCAAAGAAGGCCGACTTGTCAGTGCTAAGCAAGGTGGACCTGGTGTTTCGGCTTCTGCGGTGACAACACAGCTGCTGTGATTGTCCGAGAGGATCGGCGTATAACATTACGTAACCTCAGTGAAGTGTAAGAATTTCATATGGTAGTGTTTTACAATTATACACGAACATCTCCATATGACCCACCCACCTCGTTGGCGTGGTGGTAGCGTGTCTACCTCACGTTCAAGAGGTCCCGAGTTCGAATCTCGGTCAGGGTGAGTTACCAGGATAAGGTTTTTTCCGGGTTTTTTGCTTATCCTGAAAGACGAATATCGGGTAACTATAAGCTCCATGGACCCCAGACTCATTTGAGTATCTTTTCACAAATTTCATCCATCGTCTGATATGACTTAACGTTGGAGGACGTAAATTACACACACACTCCACATGACCCGAGTTTGTGCTCCTTGGGTACCACGTCTGTTGACTCCCGAACAAAATGTTGTGTGAATGGGGACAAGCCGTGAGGTGCTACGTCTCTTTGCTGATGGAGGGGATGCATTTTTAAATCGATTATCACCGGTGATGAGTCATGGCTGCATCATTATGATCCTGAAGGAAAACAAGCCAGCACAGTGTGGAAATCGCCAGGTTCTCCAGCACCAAAACAGACAAAAGTTGTTCCATCTGCAGGGAAAATGACGGTGATCACATTTTTTACTGTAATAGAATGATTTACCAGCATGCAGTTCCCCCTCACACCACTATTACAATAGCATACTACACGTCCTTATTGGCTACACTAAGGAGGCACATTGCAAAGAAACGACCAGCGCTTTCTCGGACTGGGTGGCGACTTCATCATGACAATGCACGGCCTCACGTCGCAAATTAAATCATACAGTTTCTGTCTCGATTCAACATTACCTGTGTACCACATCCACCTTATAGCCCTGATCTTGCACCCTGTGGCTTCTTTTTATTCCCATCACTAAAGGAAAAGCTTAGAAGTATTCGATTTGAGAACTCTGAAGCAGTGCTCAAGAAAAGTGAGGCAATTCTCAAGGACCTGACAAAGAAAGGTCTGCAGCACGTGTTCAAGGACTGGCAGAGACGCTATAAAAAGTGCATTAAAGTAGGAGGGGACTGCGTTGAAATAGATCATGTAAACATTGAATTGCAGTAATAAACATCTGGGAGAAAAAAATTAGTCTCAGTCTTTGTTGATCAGCCCTCGTATATCTTGAATACTACGTTATTCATTATATGTCATTGTAATACTCTTAAATCATCATCATCATCATCATCGTCATCATCATTATCATTATTATTATTATTATTATCATCATCATCATTATTATTATCATCATTATTATTATCATTATTATTATTGATCATCAAAGTATTTCGTAAACTGATGACCAAAGAAAGAGTATAGCTCCTACAACAAGTTTTCGCATTTGTTATAATTGTTAGTGGGTTTTAAAACATCATATTAAATTAGGAAAAAAGAATGTACGAAGAACGGATTGTGAGAAAGTGAGAGAGTGAAAAGTGAATGAGAGAGGGACCACGATGATTGCGCCACAATGGGTGTTTGCGCCAATAACTAACAGTTAGGATATACATTTTCATTCTTAATTTGGCACTACTATAAGACTATTCAACGCTTTTCTCTTCCACTTACAGACTGTTGGTGACGAGTGAAAAGGTTCTATACAGCAATCAAGATATCACTAGAATGTTCCAATTACCTCACTTATCTGTGCGGTAAGTCGTGTCAGTGATACATAATCCAACTGTTATCTTTAGCTGCAGGCTCTTTGTGTACTCAAACCGCGCTAATCTGTCGGCACCGAAACGTCCGTGCTTTCGCCGCGACACTGCTCCCTTCTCAAGGCTTGTCATCCCGAACAGCACCATCGTAGCGGGCTAGACGATCCAACTGTACCACCAACATCTTCCCTCGGGGCACCTTCTGGATGCGGTAGATCACGTCGTTAATCCTGTTCACCAACCGGTACGGTCCTTGCCATGGTTGCTGGAGCTTTGGGCAGCGTCCCTTGGTCCCGATAGGGTGGTACAACCGGACTAGGTCACCCTGCTGGAACCATTGACTGTTGGCTTGCCTGTCGCATCGGGTATTCATGCGGTCGCTCGCCTTCTGGATGTTCTGACGAGCCATCTCATGCATGTCGTGGAGATGGTCCACCAGGTTCTCCACATATTCGGTTGGTGGCTGTTTTGCGCTCGGGGGCTCCCAAAGGCCCGGTCACAAGGGAGGCGTAACTCTCGGCCGACCATTAAGCTGGCTGACGTCATCCCAGTGGTGTCTTGTGTTGACAAGCGGTAGGTCAGCAAGAACAGTGGCACATTGATGTCCCAGTATCGCTGATGGCTGGCCACGATCTTCCTCAGAAGTTCTTCTAAGGTCTTGATGTATCTCTCCACCATGCCGTCCGCCTTTGCACCAAAAACGTTTACTTAAAAGAGCGCCAGGACTAATGGGTGAATATATTATTAAAAAAAACTAATATGATTATGTGGAAACATAAAGTTTATGTTTGTAGAGATTTTTAGATTACATAGTAAAGCATCTACTGCATAGAAGTATAACATGCTATGAAGCTTTTACCGTAATTATTCGTGCTATAGGGGAGAGAAAAATCGAGATTTACTGACCCGCATAATTTCTAAACTAAGGACGAATATTGTTTAACTTTCGTTAGTTTATGGATTCCTCCAAGAGGGACAACAAAATATGAAGTCTTTTCGCGCGTGAAACTGGAGTCAAATGTCATGACCTTCAGGATTTAGGAAGAACCTCACTCAGTCTCTGCAGTTTTCGCAGCGCTCGTTTTTAATTAAGGAGCGATTCATCTTACTGAAGGAAACTAAATTAAATCTCTTGCAAGGCACCGTTCCCATCTTCCAATAACTGTCATAAAATGAGACTGTGACTTTTTTATTTTTTTATTCACCTGCCGAGCTAGAGGGGAATATGATGAACATTATTTACATCTACAGTGTTGAAAATTGAACTACGATAGATATTATATGCTATAATAGTGACAATGTAGAAGAAGGACTTCCAGGCTTAGCTCGTAACAAATTATGAGAACAGCAATTTCTTACCTCTTCCTCTCTTCCAAATAGCAGCTCGCACTTTTAAGAGCACGTTTATGCATAAATTATCAATTCAAAAATAATCACAGAATTTAAGACGCATATCCTGAATGTTTCACCACCTATGCTGTAGCACACAAACGAAACGAGTAGATTAAACGACTTCCCAGGCAGATGCAGGCAACTTTATTTTTACACATATCTGGCGTTCGGGGGGAGGGGGTTGTATCTAGTGGCGCACATATACACGATACATATACACAACACATATACACCCATGCGGGACTCAAACCCGCGACCCTCTGCGCGACGGAACACTAGAGATATACGCTCTATCGACCATGGCTACGAAGGCCGATATGCAGGCAACTTGGTATGTGTTTATGTAAAATGAACGGACCAGTTGACATTCTCCTTGCGTTCAGGCATAGCAGGGCAGGATGTTTTGGTTTAAAGTGAGTTGATCGGCAAGGGGGTGCTGTATGGAGAGTTCACGAACTTGTACTTTACTCGCACATACAAACTGAATCTGTTTTTCCTAGCACCTCAACAAAGAGCTTTCTTAAATGACCTATCGGAGGCCAAATCTGTTAACAATTTCAAAACGTATGCGTTTTTATTGAGAAATTGGACAAAAGGATTAACGTCAATACTAAGTATAAATACTTAGAATTGAAAAAAAAAAACATATTTAAACAACATTACTGTCCGCAACGTCGATGAATACAATTGATAAGAGCACTTAACATGTAATTCACACAAGATTTAAGAAATTCTTTTAATTTGTCACATTATTATGCGAATGACAAATTATATATTTTACTGCACAAAATGTAGTTTAAGGTGGGAATTTACTTGAAATTTTTCAACGGAATACTTATATAGGCTCTAAGTAGCAAACCTCAAGTGCATAGTGAATGTCTGTCAAACCATAAATACCGGTACATAAAATAACCTTTGTTTATATTTTCGAGAAAAGTGAAACTGCAATTCTTTTCGACTACAATTATTACTGATCTCTCCCTCCCTTCTCTGACACGCGATTGTGGGGCGCCGGTATAAAAGGCCACCTGGCTCCACTCATTTTTGTTCAGCCTATAGTATTAGGACACACACACACACACACACACACACACACACACACACACACACACACACACACACACACACACACACACTATATTGTAAGAGAAAGAGACATTCTTTGCCAGAGCACATTTTAGTTGGGGGAGCCCATCCCAAATAATATTGCATATCCACGAACATGAATGTATTAGTCTGCATTTTAAAAATAGGCCAGGCCGAACTCTTAACTTATTCATCCAAAGAAAGCAAGATTATAATATTATCAGAGCAAATTCTTTAGTGCCTTATGCACAGCACAAATATTTTATTCGGTTAATCAGAAAATAAAATTATCTTTTTAATATAGACAGCGCCTAATAAAAAAAACTGACGGGTTTAAAATATGGTATGCTAACAAGGTTGATAACTTCAAAATCAAATCAAGTCAGTCCGTGGCGTAACAGCGCTAGTGAGCCAGAGCCTGCCAACCTGACTGCCGGCCTCAGTCCCACATACGCAAGGTAGACATGGGCGATCATCCAATCGATACGAGTGGAGATGTGGTCAGCATCTCGATACCGCCAGCTGGGCATATATTTTCTAAGCGTTTACGAGATACTTCCTGGTATTGGCAGTATTTAAGTTGTGTAATTTAGAAGTACTATATGCGTTATATTGCTTCTCGTCGGTCCAAGCAGAGAGTATCTAGGTATCAGGACTATCGTATAGGGAGTTGTCGTCTTAAAGTTCTCTAGGCTACAGGCTTCTGTGAAGCAAATGTCGTTTTCTTTTTAAATAAGTTTAAATATCCTTATATCGATACGGCCGAAGTAGATAAAAATAAGCTTTTTATGAAGAATTTGCAGATGGAAACGGAAATAATTTGCAGCTAGTAGAACAAAAATAAAGGGAATGCAACACCTCTGTTAAAACATATTGGTGATCATGTTTTCTCATGAACTTAATTATCATTCATCCTGGTGTGCCTAGGAAGTCGCCTTTTACGTATTCTTTGGGCCCTTCCTAACCAATGCACCTCTTGTGCTATTTTTCAGTCCAGAGGCGCTATTCATATCATATGAATAAACTTCAGTCATTTTACATAAACAATAATCTTTACAGGAGTAATGTATTTAAAAGGATTAATTCTGAAAGGATTAATCAATTCTTCAATATAAATTTAACATTAAAAGTTCAATGATAAAAATCCTGGTATTTAAGTACTTGCAATAGTAAGTGGCCACAAATGTGTATCTCGAATATGAGAGCTCTAAGTGGTTTACCGGGAAAATATAGTGAGTCAATTGGAGAATTTAATGTCGCGTCGGCAAGTTGGCCATGGTAGCTCAAGCGGTTAGAGCTACTGTACGGAAACCAGGAGATCCGTGTTCAAATCCCAGCCGTGGCGTTGAATTTTTCAGTTGGTTCTAATTAATATAAAATATATCTTTAGTTAAATTGTTACACTTACAGTATTTTATCTGTCTTTATTTAATTTTTACTTCTTAAAATACATTTTGATTTGCACATCATGTTGATTTTCATCAACATATTATATGAAATTACCCGAATGACCGTGTTATTTACTAGTTTGAGCCAAACAAGGAATGCAGACGAACATACCCAATTTTATTTTATGCATTTAGCACATTTTCCAATCAGCAAATTCTCATTGTTTTGCTAACAAACAGAAGCACAAGGCGGTTCAATAAGTACCTGTGTTAGGAATGAAGACGCCAATGTTTTCAAACACTAATTAATTATTTGTTTTCAACATAGACCACTTTATGGATATACACTTCTCCCAACGTTCCTACCATTTTTAGCCCTTCCAAAAATAGGAATTGTCAAGCTCTGTACAATACGCCTTGGTCTCATACTTACCTGATCTAAATTTTGCTCCGGCGAGTCACTCCTTCTTATTTGGAAACAAGAACATATCACAGGAAGGCAGGTCAGCCGAATACAAGGAATGTGACAGCAATTCATAACGTCATTCATGCAGTTTGGCAATGACAAAACAGGCACAAGATGTGCGTCGAAATAAGAAAATATCACAGGAAGCCAGGTCGGCCGAATACAAGGAATGTGGCAGCAATTCATAACGTCATTCATGCAGTTTGGCAATGACAACACAGGCACAAGATGTGCGTCGAAACAAGAAAATATCACAGGAAGCCAGGTCGGCCGAATACAAGGAATGTGACAGCAATTCATAACGTCATTCATGCAGTTTGGCAATGACAAAACAGGCACAAGATGTGCGTCGAAACAAGAAAATATCACAGGAAGCCAGATCGGCCGAATACAAGGAATGTGGCAGCAATTCATAACGTCATTCATGCAGTTTGGCAATGACAACACAGGCACAAGATGTG